>VZTF01000268.1:3114904-3235989 GCA_013397755.1 Cnemophilus loriae | reverse complement strand
GGCCGTGGCGGCGCGGGGCCGCCCCGCTCTGGATGTGCGACACCGCCTCGGCCGCCTGCACGTCGGGCGGGGCGAAGCGGGACAGGACGCGCAGCAGCGCCTGAGCCTTGTGCTCCTGCGTCTCGTCGTCGCTGTAGTCCGACACGCGGCACTGGTAGACGCCCTCGTCCTGCCGCCGCACGCCCGACAGCCGCAGCCGGTGCGAGATGTCGTTGCCCTGGACGCGCACCGTCTGCAAGAGAGCGCACGGCCGGCACGGCCTCAGCGGCGGGCAGCGACCCTGCCCTCCGCCCCGGCCCCAGCGCCGTGCCCTTTGCTGCCAACAGCACGGAGCCGGGGCTAATTCCCCCAAATCAGAGGACGCTGAGCCCAGCATCTCGCTGCTAAAGCCCCACCTCGCGGGGGCTATCCAGAATCAGCCCGTGTCCCCATCGTTCGCACGCCACCTCCCACCCCCAGCACTCTGCCACCACTCCCCGCGGGTGTCCTCTCGCCCCCCGGCCAGTCCCAGGCTTGGGCAGCCCCCAGCCCGCACGAACCGCCCCGAACCCCCCCCGGGGAAAGCGCAGCCCCCCGGGGGCCGCCCCCCGCCCGCTGCAGCGAGCCAAGCCCGGCTGGGCGCAGCGTCCCCCGTCCGGGGCCAAGGAGCTGCTCTGTGTCCTCAGCACCGCGGAGAGGGGCAGCGGCACCCGGGGCCGCATCAAACGAAAGGGGCGTGTTTCCTGCAGGACAGCCAGAGAAGGGGGTCGCCTCAGGCGACTTGGGGTTGCAGAAGGCTGGGGAAAAAAGCAAGATTCTCTCCTGATTTGGCCCACAGTCCTTTTCCAACGTGGCTAAGGAAGGGCTGTAAGGCAAGCGTCACCTCCTCTGGATTTGCAAGGAATGAGACGTGACTGCAAAACCAGCAACAGATGGTAACAATGTCTTGAGCCACGGCACACTGAGGAGGGGAAACGTGCCACACTCCCGCCGTGCTGCAGGAGCGCGGCTGCCAGTGAGACCAGCTGCATTCGTGTGTCAGGAAATGAGGGGGGCCTGCAGTAAATTCCACGTGCATGGGAGGAGGGGTGTGCACCCATCTCGAGCTGCACTTACGCTGATTTTGGTTGCATCCTTATTTGCTACCTAAAAGAACAAGAAAAAAAGGGCAGTTAGGCTCAGCGCTGCCAGCACATCAACAGGATGCTCATATTCCCACCCCAGTGGAAGGACAGGACATGGATAGATGCAACTTTCTCTGCTTGCCATTCACATAGCGTGTGTGGCTCAGGAGAGTTCCCCAGGAGATGGGGAAGGCAGAAAATCAGTGCTCAACCGGGGGGACTGTTTTGGTAAAGTTCCCATGGTGCCCCACAGAAGCGCTGCCTTCCCCAAGGGTGCGAACAGCAGCCAAAGAAATGCTTGTTGCATGCTCTGCTGCTCACAGTCACTGACAAACACTGGGGAAGACGCTTTACCAGCAGCGCAGCAGTGAAGGGCTTGGGCAGGCTGGATCCCGCATGGCTCAGGGCAGAGCTTCAGTCCTGAAACACCCTGGGAGCAGGTATCACGCAGCAGGTTTCATATTTGGTTATGTTTTTGTCTCCAGCCAACCACTGTAAACCTAAGTGATGCCTCAGACCTCACTGATACGCCTCTCGCGGAGACGGTCATCATTCTCCGGCGTGCTCTGTCATCATTTATTGTAAAAGCAGCTCACAGTTTTTATATAAGGTTAAAGAAGACATTTAAATCCAAGCGATTTATTTCCCAGTCTGACAACTGACTTACACTTTCCCCAGCTAGGCGGCATCACATTAGCTCAGTGTCTATATGCTTTGCATCTCTATTTGAGCTCTGCAGGAAAACAAGCGTGCCACAGAGAGGGGAGCTGGCACAGGCACAGAGGCTGCCGCGGGCCACCCTGCTGGCACAGAGGACGGGCGCTGGAGAGGATGACATGTCCTGCACAGGAGGGCAACACAGCCTCCAAGTCCTGCTTTACCTCACTCCTTGTACAGCCCCGTTTGGCACCTGCAAGTTGTCTTTGCTCTGAGCAGGGGCTGTAGAGTGAACTGGCTTATGCTGGGGAAATGCAGCTGAAAAATTTAGACTAAAGCCTACCCTCACACCAAGCGGCTTCCTAGGGGGAAGCGAAAAGGCACGCAAGATTTACCTCTGCCTCATGCATTTTAATTGATGCATCTGACTGAAGATATGTTACTGAGCTTCAGCTATGGACACAAGTGTGGATGTGTACGACAAGTAACTGTGCGTTTGTAGATGCAGACTGATACCGCGTTAATGTGCCAACAGAGAGGTGTATCCCTCATACCTTTCTCTGCACTATCAGTGAGCAGAGGCTCTCCCACCTTTTACAGTGATTCCTAGCTCAGTCCACAGAAGCACTGGTTTTTGCTTGTCCACACCTCATACTACAGCTGTTTTCACTGCCTTTCTTGGGACCTCATTGCCGATTTTGCAGTGGAACGTTTATCATTTTCTGTTTACAGTCCTTAAAGCACTGATGTTTTTTCCTGACATGAAGTCCCTCATGGTGCATGCCCTGTACTCCTGCATTCCTCAGAGGGCCTGGGCACAGTGATGCTTCCTACTGTTGGCTGGCACCGGGCAGAGGAAGCACTCTGGGAATGCTGAGTTTGTTCTGATCACTGCCTAAGCATGTTGCATTTGATGAAGAGATATATCTCCATAGCAATGTATTACCTTGCTCCTGCTGCCGGGGACACTGATGGCTAATTCGTGTGCAAGTTCTCTGGCTGGTTCTTTAAGGTACCACCACTGGATTTCCAAGGAGTAAGAGGTGGATCCGCTGGCTCGGAAAGCACAAGGCATCTCAATATCATCTCCCTCCCTAACAGTCACATCTTTGGGAACTTCAGTAAAGGTAGCTGGGAGGGGAAGATAGAGTTACAAGGTCTGGTTAACGAGAGAGATTAAAAGACAAAATCAGTCCTTTTCAGTCTAACGTGAGCTGCTTCAGCTCAAGGGCTAAGCGCTGACCGCGACACAGGTCTCCTGGAGTCCAGGTACCACAGGGTAAGCAGAGCATCCAGGACTGCGCACCCAGGGCAGGGCCGAGCCGGCCCCCGTCGCCCTGCCGGCCCCCTCCCGGAGCAGCCGCGGCTTCAGCGGAAAGTTTGAAGAGTACCTGAAACCCCCTCGTCCTTCTGAGAAAGCCTTCAGCTTGATACAGGGCCACCGGTGTCCCACTGTCCCCTCCCGCCGAGCGGCGCGGGGACTGTCCCGGGCTGCGCGCCCGCCGCTCCCCGCTCCGTTCCGCTGCGCGCTGCCGGCAGCTGCGGCCCAACAGTGCCACCTTGTTCTGCCAGGGCCCGCCCGGGCAGCTCCCTGCCCCCAGCCCCGCGCTGGGAACGCGCCGGGGAGGCCGGGCCTGGGAGCAGCGGGGCGGCTGCAGCTTGGCTGCGGACGGGCGGCCCCGCGGCCCCGACGGCTCCGCAGCCTCCCGTCAGCAAGTTGTGCCCGGAGTGGCGCATCACCGCGGGAAGAGGCCGAAGTTCCCTACTCACCGGTGACAATGAACAGCAGAGGAGCGTTGAACATCAGGTAACAAAGGGTGCAGAACAGCCCCCGACTTTCCATCGCATCTATGTGGGCTGCGGGCGGGGACCTGGCTCGGGGCGCAGCCGGGCACGCTTCAATCCATCGCACACAGCGGGCCGGGGCAGGGCTCCTTCCCAAAAAGCCAAAGCCTCCTGGCTAACCTCGGTTTGCGGAGAAGCAAATATAAAATCCACAGCCGGCTGCTCGAACGCGCTCGCAGGTGGAAGCGACGTTTCTGGGAATGCAGCAATAAATCGCGTCCCGCTCCTTCGCTCCGCCGCGGGCGGGATTCAACTGCCCTGCGCTGCGTGGGGGCTCCCGCAGCCCGACAGCGAGAAGGCGACGCCGGGCGCCTCTCCGCGCCCCATCCCACGGAGCGCTCCGCGCCCGGAGCTCGCCGCGAGGTCCAGCGAGGCGGCGGCGGCGGCGGCGGCGGTGGNAGGCCCCGCCCGGCGCCGCCCCGCAGCCCCGGGGACCTGCGGAGCCGCTCGGGCTCGCTCGCTGCCCGTCCCGCTCCGCTCGAGCTCCCGGCTGGCGCTGGAAGTACCTGTGAAGCACCTGAGCGCGCAGCAATAAACCCGCTGCTGTTTGCGGCATTCCCATCCGCGCCCGGCGCTCCTCCTGGGCTGCGTGCCCGCGGCGGATTGCTCGGTTGCTGTCAGGCTTCCGAACTCGCTGCGTTTGTTACTTGTTAAAATACAGTAAGGAAAAAAAAAAAAACCTATTGATTTAGAAAACAGTATCATAACAAGAAAACGTTTCCATGGATCAGCTGTTTCTCAGGCAAATGTCCCAATTGAAAAACAGAAGCATCAAAAGTCATCAGTGAAGTCATTACAGTGAGTAACAATCACAAGCAGAGTTTAATTTTTGCAGTAAGTAATGTGAGGAAGCTGTATTTTAATAAATTTGAGGTGCATTTCTAAAATATTTGCCCTTCCTCCCCCCGGAAATTCCATTAAAAGTCACCATTTTGTTCAGCCACAACTTCATTTAATCACTGGGATGGCCTGGGAAGTGTGTTTTAAGATCTCCAGAAAATTTCCTTTATATTTTTAATGGTTTCATTCTATGCCATAAAATAGATGCTGGATGTGTTAGCTGGATACGTGAAGATTTCTATGCAACAAGATATTTGGAAACCTTCACTTTTTGAATAACTAAATTAGACCAGCTTTGAGCTAGTCTCCAGCTCCCCAGCTACCTCCCTATCCTGTCAGAAAAATTTCTGGAGGTTGGACCCTGCCAGCTGCTGGCTTCCTGTAAGGAAAACCCACCTGCAAGCTTTCCCTCAGGAAGTTTCAGTAAAATTCACACAGTCCTGAAGAATACCCAAACTGCATCAAATCGATATTTCTTGCTGGAAATTTTTTTCTTCAGAGCATTTTCAGCCATTCCTACTGATCTTACCATGACTTAAATCCTGTGACAGTCCTCTGGCAGGAATATGACAATTTGCCTGAAGAGCAACTTGCCTTTCTCCAGATTGGTTACTGGGAGCCTAAATCGTGCTCCAGGCAGGGCCCAGTTCCCCAGGCAGGCGGAGTTAGCCCCCACCAATCATAGAAACTTATTGTAATAACTAGTAAACACCATTTAATTAAATAGTCTAATAATCACCGACACTTCAATCACCCAAAAGCTCAGTGTGCTTCATCCAGCATTATTTCTTTTTTCACATGTGGCCTCAGACCACCTATCACTGCAGGGGGTTTTAGTGTCACCTTGCCAGAGTCCCCGTGCAGTGCTTCACCTACCAGCACTTGAAGAAGGCAGGGAAAGGCAGTCAGGACAGACACAACTGAGGAAGTAAATCCAGCAGCCACTCTGCTCAGCAGCACAAGGCTTTCAGTCAAATCCCAGGAGTGGGTTAAGTTCTTCTGCTAGAGAGGCAGTTCCATGACTTTGTGCCCTCCGCACAAGGATTGATTGGAAAGCTCCTATTGGATAAACAGAATCAAAACAGAAGTAATTTTTATATCAAATGACTAGTGACAAATCATGTTTGAAACACTTTTACTCAAGTTTTTATTAAAATTGATGTTTAAAAATTTCTTCTGAGATTGCAACACTGTGAAAATTTACAACAGCTGGGAAAGTGAAAATACCCAGTTTATGTTAAGTGAGTTTTGTTCCTTAGAGAAAAAAAAAAAGTAATAAAAATGAAAAGGAAAGGCAAATGCATTTAAACTTAGTTCTATCGTAATAAATTTAAGGTTGTTTTTGTAGTAGTAGTGTTGGTTAAGACACTTCTATCTTGAATGGTTCTCTCAATATATAACACTAAACCTTCAGTTCTGCTGTATTTACTACCCTCCAAGTTTGATTTTATATGTAGCAGCTGACACTTGAAGTGCTGATATCTTTGTGTTCAATTAAAGTAAGGAATTAGAAACGCAAGAGCGTATTTTCCACAGTCTTAAGTTAGAGTAATTCAAGACTCTTTTTATGTTCTCCTGTGCTACTAAAACTATAATGAGGGACTGTGGTGCTCTACACTCACTAGCAAGTACTCTGTGCAAATCACCTTGCTCTTAGGATCATAACAACATTTGAAGTCATTTATTGATTCAATCCTGCCAGCAAAAGGGACTTCTACAGCAAAAGCTCTCACCTGCCTCCACTCTTAACCCAAACAGGTGACGAATGGCAGGAATGTCACAGGGAGAAGTTCCCTTTGCAGTTGCTGATCCTGCAGCATCATCCACAGCAGCAAATCTCAGAAATCAGGGAGACTACTCGGGTGCTCAAAGTAAAGGCTGTGTTTAGTTGATGACCTTATTTTTTTGCTGCAGCTGTCTGCGTGGCAGATAGGTAACAATATTTTAGACTTGGGCAAACTGAAGTTGTTTGTTTTTATGGGGAAATCCTATGGCATTTCCATAGCTTTCCACTTCCAAAACAGATTTTACTAGAAAATCTCTCTAATGTAGGATAAGCCAAAGCACAGGAGCATTTGTTCTTGTAGCAGGATGCTCCATCACTTTGTACACGTGGCTTCATTCCTAGGCCATCCTCGAGGGGATGGTGGCAGGGGAAGCTCTGAAATCCCATTCCTGACTCCTGAGCACCTTTCCAGGGAAGCCAGGAGGAGTCTGAATGGAGCATTGGATGAAACCAGCAGAATTCCTCCTGAAGGGACAGCCATGTCTGTCATCTCTGAGCCCCATTCTCACACTCCACTATTAACCCAAATCCCCCGTGGTATGAAGTGCAGGAGCACCACTGACCCCAGGAGGGGATGGATGGTGAGTGGTGGATGAGTGCCTGGTGCTTTGGGCAGACGCTGTCACTCACAGGGCTGGTGGTGGCAGACCTCTTTTGATGTTGCTGGACTGTGTTTTGTAGCAACTCATGAAATCCCCTAAGTGCTTCCAGCACCGCGTAGCTGATTACATTTAAGAATGTCTGTAAATTCTCCCTGGAATATTTTTAAATGACTAGCAGCTCCTCTATTTGAATGACCAAAATACTTTCTAATGGCTGCTTGAGGAGCCTTCACTCCTGTTTGGAGTTAATCCACTCAGAAATTAGGACAGTGCAGATTACTTTTGGAAAGGAGAAAGCTGCAAAAATATCCAAATTTACACACACAAAGCATGTGTGATGAGAGTTACTTTGAGCTGGTGTAAAAGCACTGTAACATCCTTGATGTGACATGGTATTCCTACCGTATTTAAATCACATTCATCTCTCCCCTAAATCCTCTGGCAGAAATAAGTCCTGTTCAACACTCTATTCTTAGATTTTTGTCAGGGTTTTTTTTCTTTTTCTTCTCATTTTCGTCATTAGACTGACATGTTTTTGTAGTCAGAGGGGACAGTTTTGCTTCTAGTCACAGAAAGTAAATGTTTTTGCACGTGACCCCTGTGGACATGGAGGGCTGGAGCAGACAGTGCTGTTGCTCACAGCTCACACGAGGGGTTCCAGCACACTCTGGGGCTCCGGTGCCTCCCTGGAATCTGAGTATGCTGATGGCCTGCTGAGGGGCTTCTGCAAACTGCATTTTCTGTAGAAAATAGGTGAGGGGCAGAAGAGAACATTGGATGTAAAGAGACCCAAAAAAGCAAACGTAGAGAGATGCTAAAATGTTCATATCTCTGCTTCCAGCACAGTGACCTTCGCTGTGGAGCTTCTTTCTCAGAGTAGCTTATAACAACAGGCCGGCAACTGCCACCCTGGTTGCCTTTAAAATGTCACTGGTTTAACATTGAATCAAGAGGTATAATTGCCTTATGCCTTCCTTCTCCCCACCCCCCCAAATTCCAGTCCTGATCAGGCCCAAAACAAGCTGTGTTTTGGGCCTGATCGAATATGAACAACATATTTGTGTTCCTGGAAGAAGTCTGTAAAAGGTCATAAAAACTGCAAGTTCAAAGGGCTGGATTGTTCTCAATATACATCATGAATTTCCTATTTCCCATCTCCAAGCAGGGCCTGCACTGCCTTGAAGTTACTCCAGGATCCAGGTGAGTCAGAAGTCTAACACAGTTTCTGAGAAAGAACTGATTGATGTCGTATGAGGAAATTCAGGGTTAAAACTGGCAGACTGTGACATCTTTGGTTTATTTATCCTCACTCTGGACAAGTGACATTTCCACCACAAATCTTCATTTTACTTTCCATGAAACTGATTAAGGTAGAGAGCTTGTTTCTGCATTCTGACCAGGCATGGTTCTCACTTTATGCAGCAAATGCAATTTTAATTAACATTAGTTTCTACTTTTGCTTTCTTATCTGACATTTTTTGTTAAATGATCTAACAAGATGAGACACTTGTGCAGAAACATATGGAAAGAGAAGGCAACATTCATAATAATGCAACAAAATCTCACATTCTAGTATGCCATGCTTACAACAAAATCAAAGACAGTCAGAAAGTCAGGTCATTCCACACTGTAAAATTTATCTGAAATTTATGGCATATAGCCTGTTTTAATAAAAGACATGATGCTGGCTGCCTAACAGACAGGAGTGTAAGATAGCATGAGAAGAAAACATACAAAAATTGTCATCTGTCAGGTCCATCAGCATGTGGGGTTGGCATTTGGCAGCTCAGGCTGCAGCAGATGGGAGCTGCTGCTCCTCCACTGCTCAGTGCAACCCCTGCATATGAAAAGGATTGAGTAAATTTATTGGGAAGAGCTTGGATGAGGTGGATCACCCAGAGGCAGAGAGCAGAGTAAAAGCCAACTCAGCTCAGTCTTGGCAATTATAAAAAATACTCTGCTTTGCAGAAGTATGCTAAATACAGGGTAGCAGACAAAATTCCATGTTATCATGAGAAGCTCTGACTCCAAGATGTCCCAGCAGTGCCTGACAGAATGCAGGTGAATATTTTTGACTCTGAAATGTCTCTACCTACACATTGTGGTTACTTCCTGTGAGTAAAATGTTTAACTTACACCAAGATCTTTATAAATTATATTAGATCACCATATCTAAGTCCAAGAGAGAACACCACTGAGTTAGGCAATACCTTGTTTTTCCCACTGCACTCACAGAAATTCATAACATTTCCCACATAGAAAACCAACATATATTTGACCTCAAAGAACTCCCAGCACCTCATAAGGAAAGAAATCCATGTAAGAAACCAGCAGATCAGACAAGATCTGCAGCAAACTCTTAAACACTTAGGCCTCAGTTCTGCGAGTGTTTCTGTGACCTGCAATATAAATGCCTCAACAATCTCCAAATGTAAAGGGGGAGGAGATGTACCTGCTGTGCAATATTATAAAGAAGATTATATGTTTTCCCATGTGTAAAACCAGGGAGTTTGCTTTACTTTTTAAAAAAGCTAAAACTGTTTCACCTTTCCTATACATTATCTGCATTGCCAGGATTACATCATGCTGGGCTCTCCACTAGTACAAAGCTGGAAAATCTAAAGGATTAGAAATTCAAGTCACATCTATCCAGTTCTTTGAGAGAGATTCAGTGAATGACTGGAGAATTAGTATAATTACTACTACATCACAGATACTAAGCAAATAAAGCCTGATTAAGTAGAGGTGGGGAAGTGAGTTTTATTTGCTTAGGATGCATGATTTATTTTCCTTTCCTTTTTTTTTTTTTTTTTAATAACAAACACTTGATAAACAATTGGAAGGAAAACAGTTGCCATTAGAAAGTCATCTCTAGCATCCCCCTGGCCAAGAGCTGAAGCTGAGGCTGGTAGAAAAGCTTTTCGTTTAAACGTGGTTGAATTAGGTTTGCTGATGTGGCTGGCAGGTAGCTCGGAGGTGAGCCACTGTGGGTGTGAGAAATCTGCTCCTGCAGAAGGCAGGGAGCAAGCTGAGCCAGCAGGATTTGCAGCATCCTCTGCAGCGTGATGGCCTCTGATTCCTGGCCTCGCCCAGGTACAGGGGCAATCTTCTTGTGCTCACCTGTGGGCCTTTCACCAGGACCAATTGTTTTAAAATCTGTTTAACACACAATATGTTCTATTTTATGTAGATCTATATTTATATAGAGAGACGTAGTGTCTCTATATAGATACATGGTATTCAGAGTTGTGCTTTAAATGATTTATAAGATTTTCTATATTAAATACCTTTATAAATGGCACTTAAGCTGTGAGAACATAAGGGAATACTGCAAAAGGATGTGGGTTACTGCAGCTGGCAGTTTGGGGTTTAAGTGCATAGCATGTCAATGTACCATGTCTTTGAATCATGGGTGACTGGGACTGCAAGAGAAAAGGTGTTGACAGTGTGAACCTGGTGAGCTGATAAAGCCAAAGTCATGACCTTTGTTAAATCAGTGTAATCAGGAAATGTACAGAAATCCCATCTTTCCAATCAATACTAGAGCACAATAGATCAGAGTGCAAGGAAAAGTTCAAGCAGAACAAGAACCTTATAGTACACATAAAACACATACAACATGGGAAATCATCTTGGGTGCAAATATGTGGACTGATGCACAGAAAGGCTTCTAGGTATTCAATTAATTTTCCTTTACAGATCAAGAATGCATTTTTATTTTTTAAGAAACTGTCTGCAGCTGCTCTCTGCCTAAACCACAAAAACCTATCCACTTAATAAAAGAATGCAACACAACTCATTGAAGCCAACAGTTTCAAAAAGCACTCATTAATTTTGGATGCTTCTGGTTTCAGATGTCTCTCTTAATGAGCTTGAATGTAAACATGGTCTTAATAATTCTGCCAAAGCTGAGCTAATAAAGTCGATGTCTTCGTTTATCAAGTGAAACACCTGACCTCATGCTGTACAGATGAATCAGATGCTCTGACTTAATCATTTATATTACTTTTCTTTGTATGAAATAAAAAGAATCTTTGGGCCCGATTCCCTATTCTGTTCCCATTCATCTCAGCAGCCCTGGCTCTGGGAGAAAGCCTGAATGGAGCAGTCTGACTGAGGGGCCCCTCCACACCCCTCCCATCACAGCATGCGTTTGTGGAAAGGAGAAGGGGATGTGACAGGACATGTGTTTTTTGGTTTGCAGATCACCCTTCCATTGAAGAGGTACCTCTTCAGTCTGTTGGTGAATCCACCTGTTACCCACTGTTTCAGGAGGACTGTGAGAAACCAGGGCTCCTAAATGAGACCTGAAATGACTCTTTGGTCCAAGCAGGATAATTACTTGCTGGTGTTTCCTCAGTGCTCGCTGTACACTGCACTGTACAAAGCTGCACGGCTGATGGATGCGTAGGGGTAAGTGCTGGACTGGGCTGGACACTGGGGAAGTTTGGAATGGCCTGTTGACACATTAATATTTTATGAATATGGTGGGAAGGACTCAGACTGAAGAAAAATCCACCCGGAAGACTGACCTGCTTATCCCCCAGATGAGAGGAACCGGTCAGTGCGGGTGCATCAGGCAGATGCTGGCACTCAGTTGTGAGGGGCTGGGTTCAGAGCTCCAGCCACTGACCTGGGGAACTGAGATGTGAGGGATGCCTCTCAACTTGTGGCTGGCAAGGTTGGAACCCACTCCTGGCCAGGATGAGTTTTCTCTTGGGTAATTTTCCTGCAGCCCATGGCCCTAAAGGAATTTTTCCCAAAGAAGAAAGAGTTGCATAGCCCCAAAGGACCAACAACATCCAGGAAGAGGAGCCTCTCCCCATTCTCCAAAGAGTTTGTGGCATCAGAAGACTTGGGGAGATACTGCCATAAGCAAAGGAATGAAGCTGGAAACTAAAAGGCAGATGGTTCTTGATTCCACATGTGTGGGTGACATGTGTGAGGCATTGCAGGGCAGTGGTCTCAGTGCTGGGGGTCTGCAGCTCCAGCCCAGCTGTGCCCAGGAACATCCTGCCCAGCCCAGGACCCAGAGCCTGCTCAGAGCCTCACCTGCCTTCAGTGCATTGCAGCAACAGGGAGGAGATAAAGGTTTCATGAGCAGAAAGGTATTTGAAGCAAACAGTTACAACTTTATAAAAATTCTAGAATTCAGATGTTTACAGATGCTTAAATATTAAGGCTTTCACTCCAATAATCTGAGATTAATCCACCACGTAAAAATAGACATTTGTTTAAATAAATTGACCACACTGCTAGTTAGAGATTTCCATTGTTCAGAAGGTCTGCCTTATTTTGATCTTTTTTAAGGAGATAATCCTCATAATCCTGTAAAAACTTGACCGTAATATGTGTTCTCTCTTAGAGCACTTTGCATTCAGCAGTGATCCTGCCACCACTCACTAGTTTTGGCTACTAGTGGAGTTCAGCTTTTCAGGAGGAAACTGGGAAGAAGTTATGAAGATGCTAACTTGTGGTGATAACCAGAATGAATTCAGCCACAATACTGTTAGCAGATGAACGCTGTGAGGAAAAATCTAAGCACTGACTGAGTTTTCTATCCCAGCAAAATCAGTGTTTTTCTTAGAGCTGGGTGTGCATTTGCAGTCTGTTCCACTGCTCCCAACTTAAAGCACCATATGTGGAAGTTCAGTCTGTTTCCCAGCATTATTATTATTCTATGTATGAAAGCTCTACGTGTGACGTTTTCTGCTTATCTATTTTTATTTCACTTTCCTCAGCAATGAAGCCTCTCGGAGCTGTGCTTTACACCTCGGAACGAGTCTGTTGGCCAGATGGTTGCTGTAACAAACAGGGAGAGATGTCAGAAGCGCTTTGGCGTACCTGGGCACTGAGGCGCGCAGTGCTGCCCCTCGCAGGGACACCTCGCCCGCTCGGCGCGGGGACAACAGGCACGGCGACAAAGAGCACCCCTCTGGGGACAACCCCTGTGCTGGACGGGGGCTGCTCTGCCTGAACTACCCGGCTGTGCCTCTGAGAGCAGCTCCTGAAAGCCAAAACCTCACCAAAATGTTTTCTAAAGCCAAACCCCCCGTGAAAATGTTTTCTGTGTTTTCTTCCTGTATGACACACACAGCTTCTGCTACAAACACTATCCCCAGTGTTCCAAAGAAAGCTTTGAATGGGAAACTTCTGGTTGGGTTTCAAATCATAACCCCACCATGCTTCATCTTATCCTGATTACCAGGATTACCTTATCTGCTTCATAAAGTATCCTCTTATGGGTGATGATTCCTCACTGCTGCTTCTGATTTTCTACAAAACCTTTCCTTTTCAGGAAAGGTGTCTTTTAAAGTCCAACTTCATGGCCTTGTTTTTTGGATTAGAAAAGCCAAGTCAAATAGGCAGGACTGGTTGGCTGATGAGACTCTGGTGAAGTTCATGGCAGTGAATCACATTAGCTAATGGTTATTGAAAATTCTGATAAAAACAAGCAATATTTTTCACACTAGGAAGCTCTTCTGTTGTCTGTAGGTTCTCTGTCAATGTGATAGCATCAAGTCAAAAGGAGATCTGCGGGAAGCAGAGGCCTGAAGTTGGTGATGGCAGTCATGGCTAAAAGGATGCAGGCAGTGAGGCCAGGGTGGCCTCCCCAGCACTGCTGTCATGAAGCTTCCAAAATATCTCACCTTTTCAGGGTTAAATTAATAACCAGAGATGACTAAAAAAGCAGGTAGACTTCTCCTTTAATGTGACTACTGTAACGATTTAAGTTTTTAAGATACTGTCATATGTACTTAGTTTTTCTTCCAAGATCCTTTTTGTTGTTTTGGCTGTACTTGGATCAACCTATATATCCAGCAGCAGCTGCTGGCAGTTATGGCAGTTATTTTTGACCTTTTCCTGAGAAATAGCTGATAGCTTTCCAGACTCTTTGTCTAATGGTAGAGTTTAAGCTAAGACTAAAATGTTCATCTGATTGCACTTGAACTTGGGGCTTACTCAGGTAGAAAAAACAAGTTGCACCTTGACAGAGACCTGCTTCCAAAAATATTAAGCAAGTGCTTGGGCTACAACTTTCTATGCTATTGAGTTGTATTGCACAGAGAATTTGACACAATATTCCACACACATTGAAGACCACCTTTGTAGTTTATGAAATGTAAATACCATAGCATGAATTTCTACAGGTGCGTGATTAGAAATTATAGTCTGTGGAAAAAGTCTTATTCATAAAGTTAAATTTGTTGAAAAACCTAATGATTCACCTTTTAGTCTACAAATACATGAGTCTATAATTTTTTTTTAATTCTCCAAAGTTATTGATATGCTTTAGTATAACCTTGATAATATATGAGGGCACTTTACACAAGTGAATGTTTTGGATGTGGTGAATCCACTGTTAATTACAGAAATGTCTGCTTACGAATCTAGGATACCACCTGTCCTAAAAGTATCCTTTATCTAGCTCTCTGCCCACATTCTGTGCAGCTGTACTTTGCCATTGCACTCAAAATAAATAGGAGTATGCTGCAGTACAAGTTAATGAATAAATGATGAATTACTAAAACTGTCTGACCAAATTATTCAATCTCTTCATAATGAGTCAGAAATTCTACTTATGTTTCTTCATCATCTGCATTCGCTTGTGTATGCTCCCTCAAAGCATGCTTTTCAGTTATCACTGTTATTACACACTTTAATGCTTGGTTAGATTTGTCAAATTTTTGTAAATTCAATGAAATGCCAAACAGAGAAAGCACATGAAACACAGTGTTGTTTCTACTGAAGAATTATTTTTTTCCGCATTTGACTCGTGCTGCACCTTAGAGACAGAGGGAAGGAAGAAGGTGTTCCTGATACCACGTGCTCATGCTGCCAAACTGAATGCCAAGAATCTTTTCTATCTTGGACTCAGCAACGGTTTTGGTCTTATCCCTTTGGACTGGAGGTTTTGTGAGTTAACAATCTCTGTGAAGAGACTGTACCTTATCTCCAGGACAAAGAGCCACATAAACCTTTGGTTTAGTTAAACAGTAGTGGTGGGGATCCATTCTTTGATTAGGACATTGTGGAAATACCAGCTTGGAGTGGCATGGAGAGTCTGTTATTTTCCTCCAGCTGCTCATTGTCATCAGTCACCTCTCGTGGCTGATTATCTGGAATTCTCTGGCAGGTGCTTGATGGGCACTATGGCATTTGTGTTTGAAAAACCTGCCTTGCTCGTGCCCATAATTAGTTATTTCTAGAACTTTGGTGATGCTTCTCTCCTCAACCCAAGATGTAAATTTTTCTTCCATTCCCGTAACAAACCCTGATTACATTCTATATGAATGTTATTACTGACATTTGTTCTGATTGATAAGTGCAGAGAATGGCCTGCTCATGGAATTGAATGGCTCCTTTCCCTAACCATCTTAGCAGGAAATGGCTTTCAGGGCTCCAGATATTGGCTAACTCCCACTAGGGCCTTCTTCCAGCTTGGGCTGAGCCAGGAATTCACACAGATGCACATGTGGAGCTGGAGCCCCTGCCTGCAACAGTGAGGGCCAACACACCCAGTGTACCTGAGCAGGTGGGACACAGCAGGTGGGGGCAGATAGATGTGGGTCATTTCTTCCAAGTCATTACACTAAAATTGTGTATTTTTAAGCAGTGGTTTAGATTCTATGGAATCACCCACAGCAGACTGCTAACAATCTCCATCCTCAGGGAACAAAAACGGAAAAGCCCCTGTGATGGAGAAGGAGAACTTCAAAGTCTTCATTTCAGCTCCTTCATCTTATGCTGCTTTTCACATAACAGTATCTAACCACAGCATATATGAATCAGTTCTGCCTCGGGGTCATCATTTCCTCTGTTCTTTGACCCTCTGCAGATGAGAGCCTTTGCTCCTTTCCTGGGAATGGACACTGCTCACTGGTGCTGCTGAAGGCAGGAATGGACCTTGCTCGTCTCATGCTGGCTCCCCTTTCCCATGGTCATCAGCTGAGTGCATTTTTATACCTTATTGAAATGCACAAAAATGCACTGTCCAATCTGACAAAACTTCCAACTAATTACAAAGTACTTTTTGCTATTTCCTATGTAATATCCCTTTGAAAGTTGTCCTGTTTTCTTTCTCTTTGAATGCGTATTCAGAGCAGGCAGATTTGTAGGCACACAATAAGAAGTTGATTTTGAAAAGAGGTAAATAAATTGCACTGGCTGGAAAAGGGTTTCTTGCTGCCCTTTTATTATGATGTGCACACAACTTGCTACCAATTCTTTACTTTGCATTTCTATCACAAAGATAAATGAAATTGTCAATCCTGTTCACATTTCCTTTTGATGGCTATATAAAAGTAATAGCCAGGGTGCCAAAAAAAGCTTTCATTAATTCTTCTATTTATTAAGGTGAAAGGAGGACTATTTTGCAAACGAAGAGGAATAAACAAACTATGGTGAATGTCTGCTCCTTTTCCAGAGAATATACCTTCTTTATTCCTAACTTTAGAATGACTTTGAGCAGTTCTTAAAATAGATAAAAAACTTCTTGATTTCAGATTTCTGTAGCTTTATCTCAGTATTCACCACTGCAACACTACACAGGATAAGTGAAATGTTGTATGGTAATGTTGAAATTTAATCCAGGGAATAAGACCACACTTTAAAAACAGAAAAAAAAAAGAAAAATTCTGTACGGGTGCCACAGAGATATCTAATATTAAGGAAAAAAAAAAATCAAACAAAAACTAAACAAAAAACCACCCCACACTGCTTTTTATATGTGATAGATATAGATATCAGCGTCATTTCTTCAAAGCCATCTTGGGAAAAGATGCCCTCATAAATCATCTTTATTAGGAGTAGTCTGGAGCAGAACAAGCCCTGCGTGCTGCCATGGAGCTGACACAGGGTCTGCCCGAGCTCCCTGTGCCTTGGCAGCACACCGGGGCTCCAGCCCGGGGGCGGCGGGGACCTGCCCCAGCGGCAGCAAGGTGGAACAGGGCGCGAGGTTTGTCCCCACCGCGGCTGCCAAACTCTGATCGCTCCTGGCCGGGTGGGGTGGCCACAAGGAGGAGGAACGGGGAGGGTGGAAAGCCCCTGTGGGGAGGCAGCAGAAAGCTGGACATCAGGAGCAAGGTCATGGGGAAGTGAGACGGGCACTGCCCCAGCATGAGACCCTCTGAGATGGCACCAGGGGAAGGACAGCTGGGGCCCTCGACAAGGAAGCGGAAGAACCTGATTGTGGTTTCTCTGCAGATGGGGGTAAATCTGCCTGCTGACAGGGTCAATCCTTATTGTCTCAGAAACTTACGTGGACTTTGGCCCTTAACTTTTTTCACAGCACTGCTTTATTTTTTTTTTTTTTTTTCCCCTATAGTTTTTCCTTTACTGGTAGGGGAATGGGATTTATTGGATTTTGACAAAACAGCAAGCCCCAAGAGACAAATAAATCTTCAGAGACTCTGATAATTAAGATGGGGAGATTTGAAAATCACACGAAGTTTAGCAGTATCATTGTAACTTCCTGTTCTGCCTGGAAAGTATTTGAGCAGAGAGTTTGTAAATGTCCAGGTGAGGAAGAAATCTCTTCCTCTGAGGGACAAGGTAAGGGCAATACTTCTCTGAACTCCATGGAACAGGATCAAGTCTAAATTACCACACCAAGGTTGTCTTTATCTTTCCTATGAGCTGCAAAAGGTCTCAGGACAATTAGTCCTGTCTTTTTTATTGTTTCAGCGTGGAGTTTAAAACCCCTGACCTTTTATCACATCTATTTAGCTCCATATCCATGGCTCAGGAAAAAATTAAAAATGAGGTGCATATTCCGTGTTTGGCAGAGAAATGCAGCACTAATTCATTTTCTGGCTACAGCAGTCCAACTGTGTTTAGTTTTCCCTTCCTGCATTCACATCTAAAACTGCCTCCTCTCTTCCTTACACACATTAGCATCTATATGTGTGTATGTGTCGGGGTAAATCTTCACAGTCATTTTTTACTACAGTTCTTATTAGTACAGAATATATAAGACGTTCTGCAAAGGTTTGAGTTTTCAGAATACAAAACTCTTTTGCTTGTTTAGATGTGGTTCAGCCTGCTCTAAACGTGACCATAAAGCATTCATTCCCAGACACTCAGAGGCCACAAAGCATGATATTGACTCTGCTCCTGGCGCAGCTGCGTGTGATGTTATTCACAGCCAAAGCCCCAAGCCATCTTTCTACTCCACTTTGAAGGAATCACTCTCTTTATCAGTGAAGGAAACAAGCAGCTTGTCTGCTACAACATTCAGATACCTCCCCTCCCTCTCCTTCCCTCCCTTAGATACAATATAAACATCAGATATGGGAGAAAAATAACACCGTGTTTCCCGATGCAATTAATTTTACAATAGTTCCACTTTAACACCTTTGGACATAAGCACAAATGGGAAGAAAAATTAAAGCTTAGATTCACAAAGCCATGAAAACAGCAGTAAACATCCAGCAAAAAAATGTTTCCTTATCATCTGCAAGCAAAGGATTTAGCCACTGGGAGATGTTTTAAAACCAATTATTTTAAAACCTACATAAACACTATTTCTGATTCCATGTGAAAATCCTATCCAGTTCTAAAGGCTTCAGGAAAATCAGGTATAAAAGCTTGAGATCTTACTTGAAAACGAGAGGTATTTGAAAGTGCAGCCTTCCCTAAGGAAGCCACAATTTAAATATCAAGTTTTAGACAAAGCAGAAAGACTAAAACTCAAAACCAACCCACACCTTCTATCAAACACAGCTGTTTTTAAAGATTAACCCTAGGTTTTTATTACTGGGTGTTTTGACAGATATGGTGCCACCCAGTGCCACACACCTGCTGTGCTGGGGACACTGCCTTTGCCAGCACCCTGTGCAAGTGCTCTGCTGGGGTGAGAGAGAAGACGTGGGGTAGATCAGATCAGATCAGATCAGATCAGATCAGATCAGATCAGCCTCTAACTTCTCCAAAGCAGAGAGATCCCTCTGTTTGTTTGCACAGCCCAGCATTAAAAGAAGCTTTGACTGTAGTGAAAAATGTCAGTATGCAAGAACTGAGTCCCTGGAGCTTTTCCAGCTAGATTGCTTTTTTCTCCCCACCCCTTCAAACCTGCTTTTTTTTTTTTTTTTTTTTTTTTTTCCTTTTCATTTTGGATTTTTTTTCCCCTATGACACTTAAAAATGATATAAATATTATGGGCTAGGTTCTGGTCTCCTGAACTAATAATATTGAAGCAGCAAAGGTGTCCATGTTTAAGAACACAGGACTCTCACCAGCTGCTTGGCTGAATGTTCTTTGCTATGCAAAGCTCTGCAATATTTCCAGTAGTGCCTTATAATGTCAGCCTTTGGAGCATGATAAGGTATCTCTGTGGTTTCATATTGCATCAAGTGGAAATCCAGCATACAAATGACTTGCTCAGGAATATTCTACACAAAATTATTGAAATTTTTAAGCTGTTCCTGCTTTTACTGAGGGAGTGAAATAGATTATATGGTATTGAAGCATTTTTAGGAAAGTTCTTACTTTTTAAAAAGATCACTTAAGTGAGGAGTGTTATATTTATGGACTACCATATATTTGTCCTCCTCTACATGCCCCTTCATCACCCAAAAGAAAGGGCAGTACATCAGGACGGTCAGCAAAATTCAGGTCTGTTTGGTAATAATGCTATTTTCAGACCATGCAACTACCAACCTGTGTGACATTTTACTAGAATATCACTCTCTTGCCTGCAGAATGGTTCTGTACCTGATGTTCAATCATTATGTTCATTAGTGAGGAAAAATCCTTCAGGAGTATCATTCTTTTTAAAAAGCCATATGCAATTGTGTGGCTAAAAAGCAGAAATGTCTTTAATTATATCAACCATGCTTGCAAATTAAAGGCATAATAACCCATCTGCCTCTGTGTAAATCGGGTATTAGGCCTGAAGTCAGGATTCATTTGTGTACATCTATTTAAAAAATAAAGGAGTAAAACACATGTACGAGCATAATGTTTGGAGTTTGTGAGGGATTGGAATGATATCAAAGGGTGTCAGAACAGTAAATTAGTGATATCACACAAACAGAAAATCATGGGAGATGCTAGATGATGGCATGAGAAAGAGGGAAATTCACTTCCACATCAAGAGACTTTTCTCCACAAAAGCAATGTAAATATTCTCACTCAATCCCTCACTTTACCAAATTTGCAGGACAAGGCTTAGAAATATCTTAAAATTGGAGTACAAAGCTGGCATCCTTCCCTGAGTGTCAAAATATCTCAGGAGAGCTTCCAGTAGCAGGCATCAATATGATCATTTAACTTTCTCCTCCAGATCAGGCTGCAGATTCCGGTAGGGAGCTATACCCCCTCATTTTAGATGTAAAATCAAAATCTACATTAAAAGAGCTTAAACATCTATGAGGAACATCTGGAAGTCCTCTCCCAAACAGTGAATAAGCAAAAGCTCCAGGACTGTCTCCTTTGTTCATGTGTATTTGTTTAAAATATACAACAGCATCAGTGTCAAACAAATGGATGTACTTGAAAGAGCTACAAGGAATTACAAAAGACTCTTGCTCTCTTTACATCAGCTCCGTGATGCTTCCTGCTCGTGCCTCTTGCTGAAGCTGCTGCTGTAAACAAACAAACAAATCCCAGAGCTGCGCAGAGGATGTTGGAGACATCACCAGCCACGGCTGGGGAATGAGCCAAGGCATCCTGACACTGGAAAGGAACACACACGTGTTGTCTTTGTGGAAACCCCTTCCCTTCGGCCATTTGACAGGGCAAGGCAGCAAGGACTGTGTGAGCAGAGCCCGTTGGTCTCAGGACGCTTCTCAGGACTGTTCTGGAATTGCTGCTATGATTAGGAACAGTGCAGTAAAATCCTTGTAGTGTAACAGTGGAAAACGAAAGAGTTTGTAGGAAAAAATAAACTTCACAACTCAAAATGCACTCTACAAATACTGGTCAGTTCCTGCTGTCCTGATTTACCCAAGCACTCAGGCCTTGGCTAATCTGAGGGGCTGGTGCCAGTCACAGTCATTTCAGCTTTATCTGCTCCCTTTTGGGAATTCCACTGGGAAGCTCCATTAAGGGCTCATGGTCGCAGTGCAGAAAATGCACAGGGAATAGAGAGTTTCCTGCAACAAGGATTTAAACTCTGGCCCTGTGTGTGTTAGCAGTCAGTAACCTTGCCATGTTAGTGCAGTTTGTATTTTGTAGTGGTCATACAGTAAAGTACATTTGGTTAATGCACCTGTGCCAAAGAGCACAGGAATATAAGTAATTCTTACAAGGAAAACTTCCAAAAATAGTGCTGCTTCTTCTAAGAGATGCAAAGGGATATCACTGATTAAGGGTCATTGCTTCCTCTCCCACTGGGACCATTTCTGTGCTTGGTGCTGGGCAGCCTGGGCTGGAGGAGACAGAGTTTGGGCTGATGACAGAAATTAGGGGAGCACATTCAGTAGTGACATGAGACCCGGAGGAGTTGACTCCTTGTCTCTGGGTTTTTATGCCAAAAAACCAAGATTTTGTTCTCTACATATTTGTTCTCCTTTTTTTTTTTTTTTTTTTCTTTTTAATGTCTGCATGAAAGAAAACCTAGTTTTATCTGGTCTTAGACCAATTAGTACTTCTGCCTGTGGAACCTATTAGCAGCATCAACAACAGCAGATATGTTCAAAATATAAAGCTGGTCATTCCTGTGCTTTCATCTTAATTGGAGCTTTAAATCTAACACTGTTTTAATCATTAAAATAATGCTGGAAAGAAAAGCATTTAGGGGGTTAAAAAATATTTTATTTCCTATGCTCTTTTCAGAAAGTTATGGTAATTATTTTTATAGTGACAAGGAGATTATTTGACTTAATACAGAAGATTAAGCTCTCAGGAAAAAAAAAATTACTGTAATGTACACAAGTGGAAAAAACAATGCCATCTTTTCCCTACATCATTAGAAGAACTTCCCTATCCTTCTGTGGGACAATCGTGACCTGGGATGTGTGGTAAACTTTAAGGTGCAACTAAAATGTGGGGCACAACCAAGGATCAGACATCTACATCCAACTCACAGCTCCAGAAATTCCTCTCTCCCCCCCGCCCACCAAAATAGTTCTACACTGTCAAGTCCCTAGATTTCCTCCCTTATAATCCATTTTTTAGAAATTCTTTTAAATTAAGTTTAGCTGTGAACTAATGGAAATAAATTATCTATGAAGTATATCATGGTGGTCCTGGTCTTGCAGTCGGTGGTGCGATGATAAACGACCAGCCTCGTAAAATAGCTGTTAATAGATTTTAAAGCCAGAGGGGAAAATTATGATCCTCTAATTCTGACCTCCAGCACAGCGCTGGTGCCTGGGCACCCCCCTGTAACTTCTGCACCAGGGCCACAGCTGCTCACGGAGTGCCAGCACATTTTTCAGCCAGACAAGCCCAGCAGCCCCTTTGGAAAGAGTGAGATGGATTCTCACCTCCTGAAAATCAGAATGGTCGCAGGTCCATGTTACACCACGTGGAAATCTGGTCTGCTACTTTCTTTTTTTTACGGTGCCATGAATCCTGTTCTCTTCCCTGACAGTGCCATTCTCTTTCTTTGCCTGAGCTGTCCCTCTTAAGCTTTCCTATTGCTCTTGTATCTCCATCCCAGCAAGCTGCCTAAGCACCAGCTTTCCTTCTCCTCTCTGCAAACTGCCCTCAGGCCCTTTCCTTTTCATGGTCACCGTGTCTTCTGTGCTGGCTCTGCCAAATCCACTTGTTGGCACTGGTTTTTAGGGACTGACATCGATATCTTGCTCGTGACAGCACAGTCTGCAGTCACAGGGTCTCTGCTGACTTTTCATCCACTTGGGGAATGCTTCGCTGATTAAAAGGAAACCATGAACAGAGAGAAGGGATAAATTACTTAACCAATCCTCTACCAACCACTTTGTTATGTCTGCTTTCAGAATTGTGAGCACCATAACTCTCTGATTTCAAGGTTTGTGCTCTAATCAGTTACTTCAAGATAGGAAACAAAGATTTTTGTTCAGGCTGCTGTATTTTCCTGCTGTATTTCCACATCCAGGAGAAACTCCGCAAAGTAGAGTTCATGGCTGGCAGTGCTGATCATTACTGTTCAGAACTGCTACACTGTTCTTCTCCTGCTTCAAAAGTTTTAATGCCCTGTGGGTTTTAAAGCTTATTTTTTTTACTAGAAAAAGTCCAAAATGGAGTTTGAGTCCTGAGAACTTGCCAGTTTTGATTTGCTCAGCACCATTCTTTATATGTGTGCAGGCACTTTTCACCCTGATGGGGCAATGTTTGCCAGCCCAGAATAGCTACTATTCCTATTAAATAAATATACAAATAACTAACTAAATAAAGCAGATATACAGACAGAAGATTGTATTAGATTGTTGAAAACCAGCCAGACTCATGGACTGACAGACACTGACAGGAGAAAGACCAGAGTGGGCTCCACTGGCTCTAAGAGCTCTTCCCAGATGCCAGGGGATCACTGAAAGAGGAGCAATTGCTGAAAACTCACCTGAAAGGCACTTGGAAATGCCTGCAGTATTTACTTAGTGCCACAGGTTCCTGTGCATGTGCCAGCAAACACTAGTGCGTGGAGCAAAGGTAAGCCACTCTTCTGCTGGCTTACTCTAATCAAAAAGGATCAAAAGTGGGGTGATCTGAATTGATTCTTGAACGTGGCTTTTCTGGTTAGCACCGTACAATGCCCATTACAGCACTGTCAAGACTTGAGGATGTGAGGGCATAAAGCAGATTTCAAGCCTGAAGAGCAAAATAAATTACTTGGCTGGGGCAGATGGAAAAGGACACTTCTTTTCTCAGCTGTCTAGCAAGCCAGGAGCAGAGTTTAGTCCAGTGAGAACAAAAATAGCCCAATAAAACCTACTGGCTGCAGCAGTACAGATGGCTTGTACCATCTCCTAAGCCATTTACTTTTAGAAGCTGAAAAATGGCAGCGCTGAAATTTTAGGTGAACATTTCATTGCAGGTGATCATCGTAGTGAGAAGTGTTAACTCAGGCTCTTACCTTGCATCCGTTCTCTCAGCGCTTTAACACCTCACTCTCCTGCCTCCTTCTCTCCCCAAAAGACCTTAAACCAAGCCAAGGCTTCAGCACCAAAGGCAGGAGCATTAACTTTAGGGATTCACTTCAAAGTCTTGCAGTACATTGTTCCAACCCTCAGAAACAGTTGCTGATTATCACTTTCACAAATATTTACTGCTATCTAATTCTTGAATAGAATATATTATGAAAATCTCCATATGCCCAGGCACAGCTTGACTTAGCGGGTGAAAGACGACGACTCTATTTTGGATTCACACTGCTGAGAGAAGAACACTTACTGTATTGAATTCATACCTCATTTAAAATTGCCTTTACAGATAATAAATCCAAATGTTCCTTTGATAATTATTCTGTACTAAAATTAATGCCAAATAATGTGCAAGCAAGCAGGCAGGCCTTTATGGGTATGATTACAGCATTTACTTCTCTTTGGGAACTGCTGGAACTGTCTACATAAATAATACCATGCCATTATCCTTAAAGCAGCACATTTGTTTTACAATGAGCCCTTGCCGGGGGAACTTTTCACGTATATACTATTGAAGCTTTCCGTGCACCTTAATCATCTATCATATCCTTTAAGGAAAGATCCCTTAGAAGAGAACTCTTTTTTTCCCCCCCACTACTGCTTGACATAAAACCATAAAGGTTGCTAGGAATATTGGAAACCCTCCCTCCCTCCCTCTTCTAAAAGACAATTTATCTTCTTTATTAATTCTGCTTGAATGCCTCTGTAGTGAAAGAAACTTTTACTGTGCTTTGCCTGAAATTCACATAAGCGCATATGTTATAAGTGCATGGTGAACTGCCAGAGTTTCAGTGTCTCTCCCAGCCTGACGTGTTTTCCTCCTTCCCTGCTGTGCTGCAGCCCCTTCTTTAATTGCATCCAAGCTTTTGGGGGCACTTGCACTAGCATGGAGATGTGCTACCTGCCTGGGGCACTGCCTGTTGTGCATTTGGCTCCTGAACTTTGTGTGAAATCTGTCAGTCAAGACAATTCCTGTGCCCAGTGAACACAGCTGACAAATTATAACCTCAGCCTGTTTGTTGCTATCAATGAATTCTAAGTCAACAGCCATATTTTTTGCTGAAGTCAAATAAGCACTAGGAATGGTGAGATAACAGCTTAATTACAAGCTGGAGGGACCTATGCAGCACCGAGTCCATGAAATTACTGAGCTGCTCCTGACTTACACTGGCATCAGAAAACCAAAAATACATGGATGAGGAAAAATGGCAGTTTTGTTGCAGACTGCTACTGAGCAGCCATTACACTCTAATCAGAAACTTTAAAAGGAAAAGCAGGAGTAACTCAATTCGGAGGCCTTTTACTGTCAATTACACCAGACCGTTTCTTATTCACTTTGCTGAGCAGCTCCTGAGTGATTCTGATGGAGTGAAATCGCAAGTACTGCTCGCCAATGCAGCTGCAGCTCTCCCAGTCTCACCACATGGACGCTTCTTGCAAGTCAAAATGGAATCTGATAAATTATGAAACAAAGATTCCAAAATTCAGATTGCATTATAAGTGGATTTATATGCTCGGGTCCTTCCTTCCCTAGAGAGACAAGCTGGAAATTGAGGTTGGATGATATACAATGAGTGTATTTTCTCTTCCATGGTTCCTCAGCAGGTGAGGTGTCACTGCCTTCCTCTGACAGGTTCCTGTGCACTGTTCTCTAAATTACCAGGCTCATCTCTGCCCTGCAACGGAAAAAGAAGATTCAAAACCTAAGAAAACTCATTATGGACAAGGGCATCCCAGCCTGGCCTTGTCTCTGGCTCCCTCCTGCTTTGGGCAGTGTTGGGCCTGTTGATAACTCCATCCTGTAAGGGAGGAGAGTTGATGTTTGGTCAGGGTAGGAATACCAACAAGGCTGTGAACACTGAGCAGGATGGATAAGCCTCTTCCCCCTTGGAGTGCCCAGCCTCAAAGCTAATAAGGCCACTCTGCAGTAGATGCTGAGAACAGCTTTTTTGTCAGCTTTAAAAAATTTTTTCAAGAACTGTGTTGATTGCTTCTCTCCTAATTTTCTTTCTCAGCATACATTTGGGTTCGTAGATTTTAGAACTCTTGCAAATGGGAATCTTCATTTTTCTTGAAAGGTTGATTTAAATAGCCATCTTTCTGCCCTGATTTTAACATGTGTTCTCTGAACACTTTTCCATGTCCAGTAGCGTGCTCATCCTGTAACAGAGAGGCAGGGGACGAGGCAACACATGCTCCTGAGACATACCATAGTATTTTTATCAAGAGCTGGAAATTTTCTGACTCCTGAGGGTGGCAAATGATTTCATAAGCATTTCCAGGGGCACTTGTTGGGCTAGTGAAATTATTAGCATTAGCAGTTGGCGTCTAAACCTTTCTTGTCTCAGTTTCAGTAAACTTAAATTGCACCAATCACCTTTGGGAAGTGTGCAGGGACTCTGAGTGACGGTACTGGGACTGGCAGCTCAGACTGGAGGGAGGGCAGGAGGATTCCCTGGGAATCCTAGAGTGGTGAAAGGGAGCAAAAGAAGTTTACGACTCCCTGAAAGGAGAGTGTGGCCAGAGGTGGTCAGACTCTGCTCGCAGGGAACCAGTGATAGGACAAGAGAACACAGTCTTAAGCTGCGCCAGGGGAGACTTAGGCTGGATATCAGGAAGAATTTCTTTAAAGAAAGGGTGATTAGACATTGGAATAGGCTGCCCAGGGAGGTGGTGGAGTCACTGTCCATAGGGGTATTTGAGGAAAGACTGGATGTGGCACTCTGTACCACGGTCTGGTTGACATGGAAGTGTTCAGTCATAGGCTGGACTCGCTGATCTCAGGGCTCTTTGCCCACCTCACTGATTCCGTGATTCTGTGAGGTTGCACCTCCCCTGGCACTTTTGCACTGCAGTAGCTGCTGCTGGATCACAGGACACTGCAAATTCCTTGTCCCAGCTTCTGCCACCCCCGAGCTGAGCCAGGTGCTGTGTATGCCGTGGAGGAACCGAACCAGCCCTCCGCTCCGGGTGGGAACAGCAGAGTGCAGCAGCAGCCGGGTGCTGTGCCAAAGCAGGGATGGCAGGTGCCTCCCTCTGTGCCAGCACTACCAAAACCCCCAGAGAAGTGTGAGACATGGCTGTGGTAACTAAAACGGGACCTGAAGAGGTTTTTTGAAGTTCTTATACAAAAGACAACGCGGAGGGGTCATCTCTCCTCAGGATGAGAAATACGGAGAATGCCGTAGTTTAGGAAAAGCAAACAAGAACTGCCAGAATGAGAAGGTGAAATACAGCTATTGGTGCTGTGACAGAAAATAGGAGACTCAAAATCCAAGAGGAAATAGTTGATTCTATATTGAGAAGTCTGAAGGAAATGGACAAAAACTGCACCGACCCAATCCAATTAGGAAAAAAGATTTAATTTAATTACTTTCCACAGATCTTGGTCTCTGTGAACCAGTCAAATACAGAGCTAGAAAAGATAAAGGGCTGCCTTAGGGGTGAATATTTTCAGCAGAACTCATCTGAAGGAAGTTAAGTTGAACAACATAGGAAAATCCATGCAGAAGAAGATATATTTCTCCTCCAAGTTTACTTACTCTTAAGTGAAGTATTTGCCAACTTTTTTCAATTAGTTTTCTCAGCTGAAAGAACTCTGGAATTGTGAAGCCTTACAAAGACACACGATTAAATTGACTTCGACAGGTGAGGTTCAGAGCTCACTAAAAGGTCATACAATTTAAACTGACAGGTATCACAGAAGACAACCTGACTAGCCCAATGTATTTCCCCTCCTAGAAAAGCCAAGGACTTTTAGGCAACAGATTATCATGGATGCTGCCACCAAAAGTTATTTAACCTAAAGAGTAAATGAAAGTTCTAGGTATAGAGACAGAGCTGGCTGCTGAGCCTGCCACTGCCTATGTAATGGGAAATCATTCCATGGTTTCTGCCCTGCTGTTCCCAGCCCCTTGCAGACACTCCAGTGCCAGAACACCTGCCACACTGATTCTGGATGCAGTGCAGTTACCTCCGTGAGAGTTAGTGAGGACAGCCCAGTCTGGCCCAGCTCCTGCTTCTCTCACCAGTGGTCATACCCTGATAACGAGAACGACCTAATCAGCCAGTGCATTCCCTCCTACCTGGAAGGTGACTAATTTCAAAGATTTGCTATCTCTCGCTGAGGCTGAACTTCAGTAACTGCACAAAGACACATCAGGACGCTTGAAGACATTTTAAACAATTTTAGGCTGTTTTACTAGTCCTGCTTAGACAGAGGTGTACAGCCCCAGTTGGGCAGAAAATTTAGTGCTCAGTGAGGATATGGGAAAGAGAAAAAAAAACATCCAAGGTTTACTTAAAACCCTTTATTTAGTAACAGATCATCTGTTGTAAAGATGGAGAGGCCTTCCTTAATTTTCTCTCAGGACAGGGATACAGCTCTAACTCTGCCAAAAGGACCAAGGCAACAGCTATGCAACTTTACACAGCCAGGATTCCATGGTGGAACAACAGCCCAACATCTTCCAACAAACTGAGCTTCAACAGCCTCCAGAGGTGCCCACAAAATGAAAATAATTGGTGTGAAATATTCACAGACCCACTTAAAACATTTCTCCTTACCTCGATGTGATTGAAGCAGCTGCGGGAATTGGTGAATGGTAGACCTGGATAACTGAGAGCTGCTTCACAGTTCCTCAGTTTCTGTATTTTGTGGACCAAATAACCACGTGGATCAAATATGCCTGCTTTCCTTGACTAGAATGCTGTTTTCATTAGGTGTTTTTATTTACACACTTAGCTGCTCTGGACCCTGAGTGGCAGACAAAGTGTTGTCTCAGAGATGAGTCAGGCTGCTGTCCTTGTAGCGCTAAATTACAGAGGGATTTTCACTGCACACTGACTCCAGCAATATGAAAGGTCAGTACACACGTATCTCCGGGTTCGGATGGGAGATGAGGAAATGCTTAAGCTTTTATCTTGTTTCCGAGTGCTTTGGGTTAAGCCTCACAACTTTGCTGAAAGCTTTAGTGGCTTATATCTGCTGAATGATAGTGTTAAATCATGACTGTAGTGCTGTCCTGCACAACACTGTTCGTGGCCAACTCACCACCATCGCCTGCTTTTTAGAAGAAAAGCACGAGGAGGTAATAGGATTGGGAGGAGGGGCCCTATCATCTCTGCCTCCACTGGGTGAAACAGGAGCAACCATCCATGCAGGCTTAGCGTGCTAAGGCGCTTAGGCCACTCTTGGAGGAGAGACATGGCAGACTGCTTGAAGAGCTAACGGGGACAGAGAGGAAAGGGGAGAAAACTAAACTTAAAAAAGGTATTAAACGCTGCCAGAGAGAACAAACAAACACAGAAACAATTCCAGTGGCAAAGCTGCATGATGGGAGAGTGCACTGGCACACGCCACTGGAATGTGAGATAAATATGACCAAAGGATCTTAGTCCCGCAGTGGGGGGATGAGGGAGGGTGAAAATCACCTCGTGGGAACCTTCACTGTGTTTGTGCTAGTTTCCTGCTGAGATACAGGATGCTCTCACTGCTCATGTCAGCAGTTAGGAGAAGCCACAGTATTCTACCTTAGACGTAGCAGAGGGCTACCCCTCAGCCCTGTGCAGGCTGGCAAGGTCAAAGCCAGCCTAGAAGGAATAAATTTTCTCCTCTGAATGTCACAAAGCCAAAACCTGTCTTTTCGCTCTGCCCTCAAACTCTCAGAGCTGCTGCGTTCGTGGTTTGCTTCTGCACTGCTCCTTCAGGTCATGATTGCCACCAGATTTTGTAAAGAACAAGTTTAAAACAAACTAAAAGCTTTCTCGAATTTTCAGGAAGAAGTGAAGCAGAAGAATCCTTTCTTTCCTGATTGCAACAGCCCTGGCATTCCCCAAAGATCACGCTCACCCTCAGAGACCTTGTATTTCTATTATTAGCATCACTGGCTTTTGCATTCCATCTTTACATTTCAGTTCTGGGTTGTACCATGGGACTACTCAAAATTTCTGCTTCCTTTCCATTTCATAAATAAACATGCATGGGAGCAAAATCCCCAAGCACTCTTTATATGCATAAAACTGATTCACCAACAAATAGCAATTTTGCTATGAAAACTGATATTTAGCTCTTTCTGTTGCTGCCTCTGCAAATGGAGAGCAGTGACTTTTATTTTTTTTGTGTGTTATTTCTCACTAATACCATTTTTCGGTATAGCTTTCAGTAGCTCACTAAAAACTGGCAAAACCTCCCAGATATTTGTTTTATGGTAATAACACAAGTGATTACACTTTCTAAAACCAGACAAGTGCTGAGAAATTCTCTGCTTGTCTGAACCGAGTTTTTGCTTGTAAGCCTTCCCTCATCACCGGCTCCAGGACAAGAAGCAAAGCTGATGAGTTTCAAACACTTCTGTTCTGACCAGTCAGTGCCAGTGCAGTTCCTTCGACCTGTGCTAAACTGCTCCTGTTTTGGGGAGCGTAAAGGAGAGGAGAATGAGCCCCCTTTCAGTCAGCTCTGTGATGGACAAAGCTGCCCTCTGTGTGCCCCAGGTGGCAGGGCTGTGCTCCTGTGCTGACTGGGCAAATAACCAAATTCTGCCACTGTTCCCCTGGCTAAAAAAAACCCCACCCACTACAATCCTGTTCAAAACACTACAAGAGGAGCCTGTTTCCCAACACGTGGTGTGAGCTCAGGGGCACAGCTCACACACAGAGGTGACCCTGGGCATCTTCCCAGCGCTGACCCAGGCTCTCCAGCCACTCAGGGCACTGCAGGGACAGTGGAGGTTCTTCTGCTCCTGGGGACAGCTGCTCCTGGAGCAGCGAGAGCCTCCTGGCACAGCCACAGAGCATTTAACACAATTCTCTCCCTCTCCCGTTCTGCAGAAGGAGCAATGAAATCTGCAGTGTAATGTATTCAGCAAAGTTTAAATGATAAATGCTGATGGCATTTCCACTCATTGTTAATATTAGAAAGCTGGGGAAGACTCCCTCTCCTGAGGTGAGCCACTGCAAATCAGGAATATTTTAAATCAAAAGAGACACAGGGCCAGCTTGCAGTGAACTCTAAATTACACGGAATTGACGCGTGCTGAATTTAGGGATCCTGTTTAGCCCAGCTCTGCCTGCAGGTTAAGGTGAGGTGTTCAATGCCACACTTTGATTGTAGCTGAATTCCTTTCGGGAAGGATCTGACAATCCTGGCCTTTCCCCGTTTTCCATATAGAGATATTTCAAACCTTCTATAGAACAGAGCTCAGAGATGTCCTTCTAGCAACAGTATCTTCACAATATTGAGAAAAATAAAAGTTTAATTTTTTGTTGTCTTCTTAATGATCAAAGTCAACATTCATCTTTGTACAGAAGTGTGTGTGTGCTAAAATGATACATACTTTACTGAAAACAGCTTCTCAGACACTGCATCATCTGTCATACAACCACTTTCTTAGTTCTTCCAGTTTGCTTTGCCTGAAATCTACCTCTGTATGTAATATTTACAGCAAACACGTTTTTATCAGAAACAGATAATTAGAATACATTTCAAAGACACTGCTGAAATATGCCGTGAGGACTTTCCTAGTGCAGCTGTGGATGAGAAGGAATTCTGGTCTCAGGAACCCCAGCAAACCAGAGGAACTCCACAGCTCTCTGGGATTTCTGATTCAGACACTGGCAACTAAAGGGGAAGCTGAGCTATTCCTTCTAAATGGCCAAAGGGCTGAGAGAGTGGGAGCTGCAGCAGTGGAGAAGTGGAGAAGGAAAGCTGAGTGTTGCCATTTGACAAGTAAATTTCAGAACCTCTGGAAAGAGCAGAGGTGACAGTGCTGACATTTTGCATATCTGTGGAAAGCACAGAAACCTCTGCAGAGAACCCTGAGAAGGTGAGAAAGAGTGGAATTTCAAGGTGTCATTTTGCCTTATGTCCACAAGTCCTTGGACCAGACTCATCAGGTTTACCTTTAATGCAATAAGAAAGGAGGCAGCTCCTTTACTCTTAGGGCTTCCTGCCAAGGGCTTTCCCAGGTGCTCACTCAGAGGAGTGCACAGGGAGGCCTGGAGGTGCTCAGCTCCTGGGGGCTGGACACAATCAAGCATTTAGAGCTGTTGCTGTTTGGTCCAGGCTCTGCAGTGGGACCCTCAGCCCTCTCTTAAGCTGTACTTAGTTTCAATAAGGTGAAAAACGAAATAGAAATGCTTCAGTACAACACTGAAAGGAGCACGTTAGGCCGGAAGCTGGCTGTAGCAATTTAATGAGAAGATGAGGGCAAGGTGGGATTAGAAATTCAATCCTTCTCAGGGCCAAAGAGTGTTTCTGGAAGATGCAGGGAGCTGTGCCTGGCATGGGCTGCCTGGAGTTTTGCTGCATGTTTTGCTCAGGATGTGGCTCAGGTTGCTCTAAGGGGATGCAGAAGCCACCGAAGCAACGAAGCATCTGTCATTCTTCCAAAAGTTATCAAATTTCTGAGCTAGCTGCTCAAGCTAACGCAATACAGTCAAGGAAAGCAGAGTGGAAGGCTTTAACATGATTTGCTGCATTCACCTTTAGGTAATTGATAAGCAAATATTCACCATAAAACCTTCAGAGCCAGGTGTTCACTCATGTGGAAAGAAAGAGGCTGTGAAACTGCCACAATTTGGAGGTTCCCAGAACAAACTTCTGTCCAGGAGAAGTGAGGTCGAAGAGAGGAGTTGTCACGAACTCTAAATCCAAACAGCCCTTCACGTCACAGATCCTCACATCCCAACCCGATTGCTCAGGGCCAGCGAGTGCTTCACCAGCAGCCGAGCTAACACAGGCCTGCTTTGGCCAGAGGCACCAGGCTGAATTTAAAAATACACTGTTGACCTGGTCAAACTGTTTTGTCTAAGGAAACAACATTTCCTCAGAGCTGAGCCATTAATCCAGTTAAGTGTAATTAAAGCATTTGCACAAGTCTGAACTAATTTCTCTGTTTACAGAACAGATTGGATAAATATCCCTGTGAGAGGCAGAAAATTCATTACAGCGACAGCTTAGGTCCCTCTATTTCTAAGCTGTCCTGATATGAGGAAATTACTTTGGTACGCTAACAAATATATCATTTCAGTAAGCTCTTAATGTAAAAGCACTGTGGAAATAATGTCAACAACCTAGTGATGACTAATAAATAGACTGATGTACATCCAGCTGCACATAATAAACCTTTAGAGAGCCTAATGTCATCATAAGCCACAAGAAAAGGTATCACAAGATTACAACCAAGCTTTTATGCACAGGCACAACACTTCACTCATATTAATATTTATTTTTCTCCTTATCCTCCCCAGATTGCTTCCCTTGCTGGCTCCCTTGCCAGCCCTCTGAGCTGGTGCCTCATGACACTCTCAGCTCTCTCTGGCTGCTTCTCAGCTTTGAACTTTCTCAGCAGCAAATCCTGGTGCTGCTGCATTGCTGGATGAAGCTTTTTACTTGTACTTTAGACAGAATTTTGATATTCCTGGTGCTGTGTGAGGACTGAAACTCCCAGGGCTCCACTCAGCCAGCGGGGACAGAGAGGAGGTGACTGGGCTGGTGTTGCAGTGCAGGTTTGCCCAGTGAGAGCTGCAGTGCCACCCACGCCTCACGCCAGGCACCAAAGGACTGGGAAACAGGAGGGACGTGTCCCTGCAGCCTCCCGGTCCAAGACAGTTGTTGCTAATTACACACAAGACAAAGACACTACTTACAACCTCAGCTGTGCCATTTTGATTCTCTTGCAGGAACAACAGACTGTCGGTGCACTGTCCCCCAGCTGAGCTATGTTAGTGTGACTGGAAAAAGACTGAACTGATGTGTGCTACAAAACCATGTGGTATGAGCTGTAAGGAGATACAACCATGTCATGTAACTTTAAGTCCAGGAGGTACTAAAAGTGGAAGAACATACCTCGCTACCAATCTCCTGAGCATCCAAAAGTGCATGTTTGAATTCAGCACAGCTGCAGATTAGGGAATTAGAAAGGATACTGGCTGTCAGTTCACATTTTTAAAATGATTGATATTTTTTTTCCTGTAAACATCTGCTTATAAATGAGTTTCACTATGCCACAGACTTTTGGAATGGAGAATGTTCTCAAATTCTCTTTCCTTTCTAAGTTTCTGTTGGGTATTAACAAATCTCTGTACATTCCAACCTCACAGGAAAAATCTATTTGAGCAACAGTTTTTCCTGCCCTTATTTTAAAAGACCTCAAACAAATACATCTACTGTTGCGGATCAGAAGCATTTAACACTTAATTTGTATTCTTCTTCTTTAGTCTCCAGTGTGTTAAGGTATATGGTAAATCAGAACACACCTAGCTCTTCCTACCAAACCACACATTTCTCTTGTGCTTCCTATTTTCTATTTTCCTATTTCCTAGCTTCAGGTCTTGTCCTGGACACTCCTTCCCATGGGAGGTTGTGGGAAAGGAAACTGCCTCCCAAAGCAGGTGGCCATGGTGCCATGCTCACTGCTTCCTGAGGTCCTCTTGTTCTCTCTGACAAGGGATGGGGGTGGTAAAAGCCCAGGCAGCAACTGCTCATGTTTTCAGATTTGTATTTTCTGACATCCTGTTTCTTGCCCAGTTGCACTGCTTGAGATGTGAGCTGGCAGCTGAACACCTTGTTAGGAGATGCTGTCTTGGAGGAAGAATGATTTTGTAGTCTCGCAGCAGCCAGATTAAACTGCTGCTAAAGCACCCTTGCAATTCCAAAATTACTGTCTCTTTAGTTTGCATACAATAAAGGCATCAACAAAACACACCACAGGCAGAGCCAGCCAGCCCTGGAAATAGTATGGCAGCCCTCAAAGTCCTTGAAGTGGTAATTGCACAACCTCTTTATTTATCCATTTGGATCCATATATCAGTTCTCCACAAGAATCCTGGAGAATTTTAAGTGGCTCTTGTTAATACAGTGAAGAGATAGGCTGATTACCTTGTGCTCATTAGAAGTGTACACGGCTACCAGAGATAATTGGAGAGCTCAGTGAAATATTTGCCTTTCTCAGGTTGCAAATATTGTAGAACCTCATTAGTTTACCCTGCTATTGCCCACTGACTCACAAACCAGGGGTTTGCCACCTGAAAGGATAGTGGATGAATTCCTAATCAAACAGGGCAATGTACTGCTCTTATTTCTGCAGTTTTACTGCACTAAACAAACCTTTTGGTACAATTTTGTCTGTGCAAGACACAAGGCCCTGTAAGTGAGGAAACCAGTGTAAAAGGATTCAACTTGATGTCATGTCAACAGCGTTAATAAAAGTTCTAATAAAAAGGGCTCTGGAAACGTGAAGAAGAACAGTAAAACTTCTCTATTTCATATCTATGATTCATTTCAGGCAGAAGAGCAGTGAAACTAATTTAGTGTGAAATAGTTTTGTGTCAGTGCTCGTCCAGGAGCTGCACCGACACATTCACACAGGTTTAGGGAGGCAAAGGGATCAATGTAGCCACATTCCCATTACTGTGGATCCAAAGGCTGTCCTGAGCATGGCTGCAAGGAGGGCAGGGGCAGTGCAGCTGCACCACCCCCTAAGAACACCCTGCAGCATGTCCTTGAGTGAGGCTAGCCAGCCAGGCTGGCTCTGGACAGAGAGGAATTGCCTCCCCCTGTGGACACAAACAGAGCTCTCAGCCTCCCTGACACAGAGCTGTGACACTTCTTCCCCAAGAACCATTTCACCACTTCATGGTCTGCTCCTGAACAGCACTGAAGTACCAAAGGAGCCTGTGTAGAGCAGCCTTCCTCTATGGGCTTCCTACACACACACTCCAATTTACACCATCTCACCTTAAACACGGGAAGCAAATCACCTGCATCTGGTTCCAGTGCCACTAACTCGTTCTGAATCACCTGCATCTGATTCCAGTGCCACTAACTTGTTCTGAATCACAGCAGATATTTGAGTACAAACTCTAATCTTGATTAATCATCTCAAACTATTGATAGGAAAAGGAGGGAGGAGCTCTCAGCTGAACTGAAAGTCTTTCTAATTGGCCTGTGGCAACCGCATTACAACAGAAAATCTTAAAAAGAACCCTCCAGAAATGCTAGTACCATTTTGAAAAACCCTGTAGTTTCATGGCACAATTTAGTTCTAAATGATTATATAATTACATTTGTAAATGTAATCCTGTGGGGTATTATTCCAATTATAGACCACAATCCTTCTTAGCAGCTTTCAGAGAAATAATTTGCGTAATGAAATGAAGGTTTCCAGCTGCAGCAAACAAACCAATCTCAAACCTATTTTGTAAATGACAGGCTACCCTTAATGGTGTGATCCAGCTTGGATCAATCCACTGACTCTGTATTTGCCTGGATTTTGGGGGATTCCTAATTCCAGAGCAGAAAATGGCCGAGGGAAGCATGCTACCTGCAGAACCCACAGATGTTCTCTAAGATGATAAATAATGCAACAAAAAAAATTAAAACTGAGGCCCCAGCTATTCCATCGAAGTGTGAAGTAGCACCACTCCAAGTGCTGTTGTACACAGAGGCTGAAGACAAGGGACTCCTGGCCTTGTGGACGTGTTTATTCTGATGATACAAAACGAAATTTTGCTCAAAGAAGCTTTTCTCTATACACACCAAACTGCACTGCAGAGCAATGAATGCATTTGAAAAGGAAACACACAGTAACTCCAAATGGGTGCAGCAGCCTTCACCTGTCTAAACTGGGATCTTTCCAGATACTAAATGTCTCTGTAGGCACTCCAATCCCACTGATTAGTGCTTCATGGTGCTGTCATCTGAGCCCTGGGATAAAATCTGTTCACTGTCCCAAACCTACTACCAGTCATTTGTTGACACAAAGAGCACCTACAAACCAGCACTTTAAAAAGCCACTTGGTTTTGTCAGATGGAAGCTTCCTGAAGCTGTGCCCAGCTTCCCTTCTATGCAACCCCTCACCCAAGGTAACAAGGCAGATTATGCCAATGCAGAGGCATTGGAGCATCCTGTGAGGACAGAGGTTTACAGAGGCTAGAAACAAGAGGGACCTGCCAAGCAAGTAAATCTACCTTCATGCAAGAGGAGGATGTAGGTCTTTGATCAGGAGTGCACCGGGAACAGAGCTGGACTACAGTTTCTTCCCAGACTTGTGCCTTCCTGTAGCACTATAAATGCACATTGCAACTGGGCAGATAATGGGTATATCCCTACAACAGTTTACACTGAGAAAAGATGAGCGGAGAATACTCAGAGGAATGGAGAAAACATAGGCTGAACCTATTCAGTTTGACTTGTATATTTTGGGCTGAAGCTTATACATTAACGTACTGGGGGACATGGCATAAAATTTCTGTTCCTACTGTATTACTTCATTCTTCCTGAGGCTTTTTTATTCTTACTTCCTTAAGCAACCAACCAGTAGATCATCAATTTATTTTTGGCTCAACGTTATCATAAATGTTGATTATTTGCATTATTATTACTTATAACTAGGTATACTTTGACCTGCTCTAAAATCGGAGTACTCACCCTAGGGTCAATGCACGGGATGGCTGTGCCTGTGCAGTCCAAGACACAGGCACGTGACACAAGAACATCTGAGAGTGACTGGCACTTGCTGTACCTTTAGTCAAGCATGCTTGCTAGGCCAGGGCAAGAAAACAGATACGCCTATTTTATGTAGCTCTTCTTTTACAATAATAGTGTTTGTAGAATTGGTAGTCAGTTTGAATTGTGTTCTGTACACTGCATTATATATGCAAATTAATTCCTATTAATCTTTATAATGTTAAGCTCCAGCTAAAAATGTTCATTTAAGGAGTGCCTTTGTTCTTCTGTCTCCCTAATTTCAATTCCCTTCAGTCTCTTCACCCTGTGTATTAAAGCACTTTATTAATTTTGTCACGTTAATCTGATCAGTGCTAAACACACCACCATTTCTAAAGGCCTAAAACATGACACTAAGCTACAGTGACACGCAAACAAAAAGCCCAACGTGCAACAGGCACAGCAGCTCTCGTGGTGCCCGCTCCCACTGGGAGGGGACAATCCCTGCCCTGCCTGTGGCCCAGCCCAGCCACCTCTGTGGCACTGTGGCCAGAGGCCAGGCAGAGCTGCAGCCCAGAGCACAGAGGGCAGGGCGGCCGAGGCAGGACACGCAATTAAAACCTCATTAAATTAACAGGGGGTTAAGTGTGTCATCAGAAAGGAGGGGATACAAACCTGACAACAGCAAACCCCCCAAATTCTGTGTCGTCCTGCATATTACTGAATGAAGGCCTGCAGCAGAGAGGATTATCTCTGAATGGTGATCACCCAGGTCCATGGGACTGGCGTTAATTCTGAAACTATGGGATGAAAACAGAGAAGTAACTACCACATAGAACTGTCTCTCCCATTACAAGATAGACATGTTAATAAACTGAGGTTTTATGCCAGAACAGATCTGTAAAGAAAGCAGGAATTAATGAGAATTCATAAAATGTTATGTACTTAAAAGAACAAATTTCTATTTTAAGATTAATTTCCACTCCCAAAAATGTATGTCCAGAAAAGCGTTGTTGATTTAACATATCAATACTTTGCTAGAAATTTCTTTTCCTTTTTTATTTATGTTGACTGAATTCTTGCAAGATTTTAGCAAGTGTTTTGGCTAATGCCTGATGAAAATGTAGATAATTTGATGTTCAGGGGGTACTGAAATAGAGATGTACTATATAACTTGCCCAGAGCTCCAGGCAGAAGCAACAGCAGGCACAAACAGATTTTTCTGACCGAGCATATTTTATCTCATTATGTGATTGTTGATTAAGCTATGCCTAACAGGTAGGTTGTGATTGGTATAATAGACTCTAAAAAAAACCAAAACCAAACTATTTTTCTTGAATAAACATGCAGTCTGAAAACAGAATTTCCAAACTTGCTTCATAAACAATCCACAGCCTTTCAGCTTTTTGCTTACTTGTAGTATTTATTAACTGTTTCTGAAAGCAGAATAGATTAGGAAATTGTGAGCCAGTTCACAAACATTTCATTAATCCCAAAGAAAATAAAATTTACAAAAATGACTAGCATACTCCACAAATTAGCTATTCTATGACAAAATTATTTTCTCCTTAATAACAGAATCAAATTATTATCTTGAATACTTCCAGTTCATTAAATGCCAGTAACATAACTGAGAACTGCATGATATGAGGAGGAAAGATGCGGCTTGCAGTAAACACAGATATTAATTTAATTTCATTTTTCAGTTCATTTTGAGTAATGAAGAAGGGAAAGAAAAAGAAACAAAGTAATGTGATCCAATGACAGTGGTGTGCAGCAAAACTTAACAGGACATAAACTAAAAGATGAACTGCAGTAGTCATGTTTGCATGCTCAGTATTAAGGAAGAAACCTATGTGTAGAATGAATTTTCAAGGCCTGAGACAGACAACTTCATGATTGTGATTAATCACAGACGAAAACAAAGACCAGTCGCATACCAGTTGCTTCTCTGAAAGCTGGATTTGTTGAACATGCAGTTCACCTATGCAGGTGTACACCTATACATAGTTTTGACTCATAATCTAGATACATGATGCTGTTGAAATACAAGAAGAATAAAAAGGACAGCAAGTGGTAAGAATTCCTTTTCCTATCTCTGGATCTAAAAGGGGATTTGTAATTATAACATTTTCAAGTTCAGCTCAATTCAGGAAGATTTAAATTCCTCACACAGTTTTGTGCACAAAGTTATAATGGCTTAGAAAACATGACTGCATCACAGATTCTGCTTTCTGGGAGAGCTTTGTTAAACTCATTTAGAAAGGGTTTATTTTGTAAACTTTTTTTTTTTTCCAAAAAGCTCTCAAATCACGGAACATTTGCGATAGAGAGCAGATTGGTTTGGATGAATGGTTAAAGGCTTTGGCCACAGTTCCTAGTCCTGTTGACTACCCAACAGAGCGTGGTTCTGGCTGACTGAAAGGCCTCCCATCATTATTTATTCTTGCCTACACCAACGGGCTAACCAGGCAGAATTGCTCAGTCACACTGATTGCTTCACGTAGCGCTTGACAGAAGTTTAATTCTATGGTTTAGGAAAAGTTCCTGATGCATATGATGAGTGCAGGGGTCACTAATCACCATAAGGACTGCATCCAGGGCTGACGCAAGTACGGCACACACGGGGACTGGCACTGCCCCTTTGGGTTGCTCGGGATGCAAGAGAGCAAAGGGAAGCATTTTTTGACAAGCCGCTGGACACTTTTGCTTGTGGTGCGAAAGATACATGAAATACACTGAGAGTAAAGAAACACAAAGCACCACTTGGATTTTGACAAGGCACAAAGGAGGAAACGGACACCTAAACTGGTTTTACAGAGGAGGATTTTTGATGGATCATATCCAAAACGTGGTACCTGCGTGCTGCTGCACAGCCTCCGTGCCAGGGGAGCAGTGGGGCTGCGTGGGAGGCTGTGGGCTGCCAGCATCTCCTCCGAGCTGGTGTCTGGTCACAGGAACACGGGGATGGGGTGCCGCACTCTTTGTTAGTCTAACGAGATACCACGAGGACAAATGTTCTCAGCCTTCCAGAGCAGCATGTTTCTGTTGGGAGCATTCACCTGTGCAGCCTTCACTGGTGAGCAGGTGAGCCCCAGAAGGCTGCAAATTGGCCCAGACCTTCCCTCTAATTCCTGAGGAAGGCCTGTCCTGCTCAGGAACTACTGGGTAAGACCATAAACACACATACAGCTTGTTCTTTACATTTTTTTTTCCTGATCTGTCTTAATTTCTAAGCAAAAATCCTGTGTTTTAAACAGCTATTGGTAAACACTGCTGTCTATAAGTCTTGAAACAAGACACCTGGGTCATCCATTTAACACCTGAACTCCCCTAGATCCGGATAGATCCACTGGAGCCATGGTACTGAAGGTGGATTTCCTCCAAGTGAGTATCATCCTGTCTGCAAACACATCATAAGCATATGAGTGTGAAACATTTTCCCAGCATAATGCTTTAACTATTAATGAGAGAATATTCTAGTACAATAAATATGAAAAAAACAGCATCTAGCTTCAAACACTCGAAATAAGACTCACTACATGCCTCCTACAACCCAAAAGATATATATAAGCCCAATCCAAACGGTGACTCTGCTAGGGATGCAAAAAATGGGGCAGTAGCAGCTTAAGCATTATTACAGATTTCTCAAAGGTGCACAGTGGGTTTCTGAGTGCTCAGTTTCCACAGAAACTAAGCTACAGATTTCTTGCCTTTTTAAAGTCTGAGTTCTACTAGAGACATAACTTTATTGCAGTTTTACTTGTTTAGTGAAATAAATATAATTTGTAAACTTTGGAAAAGTGCAGCTCTGAAAACCTTAAAATAATTCTCATTATCTTCATCTATCGAAAACACATGAATATCAAACATAGGCACGAGCCTTGTAGCAGTTATTGGTACAGTGCTAATGGCAATGATTCAAATTCCCTTCAATCCTCCACAGAGAAGTCTGTCATCAAGGCACACTGGCCATAAAGGTTAAGTAAGTTTTGGCAGAACTACAAAATATTTACAATTAAGACCAATAACTTCAGAGCTGCAGAAGTGTGAGAGGAGAGTGGCGTGTGCCTTCTGCAGCACAGGGGATTGAGATTCTGCCCAGCTCCTCACATATTTGATTGTTTGATTTATTTCCTGGGAGCCCTTCATTTCAAATGGCATTCTACTTCTTTATCTTTTTTGTGCACATTTTAACTTGTTTACTGATTTACTAAGCAACTTTATATTAGCTCCCACCCAAAGGACTGCTGAAACTGCTCTAAGTATTTACTTTCAATCAGACAGCTTTTCTCTTCCATTTGTTTTCTTGACATTATCAGTGCCTTCATATGAAAGGAGAAGCTCCAGCAGTGCACCTCTATCACAGTGGCTACACATTTTAATCAGAAGGTAGAGGAAACAAATCTGAAAAAATTAATATAAATAGGATACTTGAACTTTATAACATGACTCTCTCACAGCTTTATGTCACAAGCATGATAGCTACTGCAATAGGAAAAGTTCCTCTCAGTGAATAATTGGAGAATACACTTCTGATGTTTTTTCAGAGACAATTTACGGAATACAGCTGCCTCCACTCAGATCAAAGTCCCTGTTAAAATGGCCAGATTTCTCTTGCTTGATAGGATCTGCTCTTCATCTTCTGCACTGAGGGGTCCTCTGATCTCCCTCTCACAGCGACGGCAGAGGTCCACATTGGAAAGTGGTCTTTCAGTAAAAAATCAAAGTATACCAATAGTCACAGATGAATATCCAACCTCATCCTACAGATGTAACCTTGCAGAGTAACCTGCTCATTTCTTACCATCACCAGTAATTTAAAAAACATACATGAGTATTCTCATTTTTAACCCACCTAAAATAAATCTTTGTCTCTTTCAGTGGGCCTCACCAAAGAGAAGAGCACATGTATGTAGGTTTCAGGATACTTAGGTTCATAGAGAAGTTTTAGGGGTGGAAAAAAATTCTCAGAGCTTCCCTTGAGCGGATTCTGTGGGACTTTGCAATTTATAGCTGCTTTTCCCTGGGGAGGACTTTACAGCAGACCCGGGTTGTCACTGCTCTCACTGAAGGTCAGTATGAAAGTTCCTTTGATTTCATGAGTGAATTTCCAAGCTCTTTCGTGGTGAAATCACCAAAGACAAACACTGAACACCAAGTAAGTACCAAAGAACACCACTAACTTTAAAACAGGTTTCCATCATCCCCAGACACTGCTGGGAGTAAAGTGAGCTTAACATATTAGATGGTAGACACAGATAGATTATTAAATAGTCATACTGGTTCTTCTGAAATAAACCCCTTTGATTCCCACCGAGCCAGAACAGTACCCACACTGCCTGACTCCAGGCTTGACTTAGCTGTTCCTACTACTTTTAATTCAAACTGTGAAGAAGCAGACACAAACCTCACAAGCAGTAAAACCATGGCTCCCTTCTTCCATTGAAAGGAAAAAAAAGGGGCAAAACTCCCCAAAAATACCCAATTCCCATGTTCCTGAATTTCTGTAGCTGATTTCTTGGTGACATTTTTCATCTTGACAGCACATTCATGAAATGTGACAAAGTTAGGCAACAGTCTCACACTGAAAAATGTTCCTGCGAACTTTTCCCAGTTAAGCTGCAATGAATTTGCTTAGCAAAAAACAAAAGGTTTTTCCTCAGCTTAGCTTCCAGTTACTTTGATACATGATGTTTCAAGTAGTTTTAAAAAATGGACCCGGCCTGAGTTTTGTATTAGTTTTTAAAGCTCAGATCATCGTTCAAGATCCTGTGACATTTCTCACTGCTAGGTCTGAGAGAGGACTGTGGGCTTTTGCAGTCCCAAGGCATCACCACTACCCATTTCCACAGGGTCCAGTGTTCCAAAGCGTCCTTTCAGTTTGTGGCAGCAGCTCAGTGTGTGACATCACCTGGCTCTGCAATTGCAGGATTGCTGCATAATGCAATCTTGAAATTGTCAGATGTTGGAGCTCTGGCCGAGCGAGCTGGGGGACCTATCTGCTGCTTTTCAGACCATCCAGGGATGAGTCAGGCGGGCCTGGGGAGGTCTCACGTGTCTGAAATGAAGCCATAAACCCTGTCACAAAACCGAAATGAAAGCTCTGGCAAGCTGTGAACGACTGGAGTGAATGATGCCCTGGGAGGGTCACAGACAGGATAGCTGGGCTCGGCGGGGCGGCTGGACAGGATACCTGGGGTGTTTCATGGATTATTATTCTGAACAGAAAATACAGGCTGGCATGTGCATGTAGAATGCAGAGGAAGAGCGTGAGGAGCTGCACATGGAGATAGGTGTTCAGGAGGCTCTTAGCCAGCTGCACTCACAGCCTTAGAGCCAAGAGTCTTTTAAGCCTCCTCTGCTTTTATAACCTCTCTCTACCTCATGAGTGAGATTTCAACACCAAAGCTCTCAAGGTCACCTTTTGGCGAATGTTTAGCTTCACAACCTTACTTTCTACACAGCTTTCCGTCATCCATGGGGCTTTAACCAAGAGTGCAGTATAAATGTACTTTCTGAGATATATTTGGACGTGGGTGCTTGGCCAGGTTACCACAAATTATTATAGGAAACATTCTTTGTATTCATTACTAGAGACTTCTGAGATCAACAGCAAAACTACAACTACAAGATGCTTTCAAAGCATATCCTAAAGCCCCCTGGATATTTCTATTTTATATAAGCTGCTCTTATGCTCTGCAAGGGCAGAGACAAGGGTCTCACTGCAAATACAAAAAGGCCTTGGGGCTGTGCTAGCAGGACTAAATTGGAAGATGGTTTTGGCTGGACCAGAAACACAAAAATCCACCTTTTTCTTGTGGTGGAATTTGTTCTCACAATAGAAACCAGCAAGGAAGAAATTAAAAATCATCTGCCAGAGCAAATGGGTACAAAAACTGTTTTCGATGCTACATACAACAGAGAAACAGAAACCAAACTGCAGTAGGGTAACATACACATTTTATCATCACCATTGAATTACCAAAGCCCACAACCAGTCTGGAACCGAACAAAAACCACACAAAGGAGAATTTTATACTAACAGTGTTTTCCTAGGGGATAAAAACAAATACCGTAAATGCCTAACCTTATCCTGGAGAAGCAAAGTGTTTCTTGAAATGGGATGCTAGCATGTTCAAAATTAAACTAGTCTTTGTGTTCTTGGGAGCCTTGCACTGCAAAAGGGACTCTGCTTTTGGAAACTTCTCCTTTGCAGTCTGCTGGGGTAGATTAACAACAGATCTATTAATTTCATCACTCCCCATGAAACAACCCGTATGCTGAGCTCTAAATACTGTGCCTGTGGGAACAGTTTGTTTATTCTTGCTTAGCTTGAGAAATTCTAGAATAACAAATTGTGAATAGAAATTTTAGAAACTTTAAAATTAGAAGATTGGAACCATTGTTTCAAGATTGAGCACCTACAATTCTTTCAGGGGATATTGGCACTTGTGTTTTTAAGAGCTTCAGGCACATTGGACAATTGCTGGCCTTAGATCTTCAATAAATACAGAGTTAATTCTGCTCTTCCATCCACAAATTCTAAATTTCATCCATGATTCCTAAAACCTTTGTGTGCATATTGCAAAATGCAAATCAGGCTAGGAAATGTTCATCTGTGATCAGCACCTAATGGTTTGAGTGACCTGAATTTGGAGAATATTCATGGAAGCAAAATAATTAGACATAGAAAAGACCTGAGGCTGTCTTCTATTACCTAGTTAGTGCAGCACTGAGCCAAGACTGATTACTTTTGACCAATCTCATTTTGCAAAGAGCTATGTGAAGAATCTCCCACTCCTTCTCTTGAGAGGTTTTCCCAATAAAGCAGATCTTGCTTTTAAAATATTTGTCTTGAAAACCTGTACCCACTTTTTGAGCGGTCTACTTCACCTTAATGCTAGGCACACTTTGCCTTGCTGTAAAGAAAGGTGTGTTCAGCTTTATCAAGTATTCAAGGACATTCCAGTGGCCCTAAAGCTTTTGTTTGGTCGTATTGTTTTCTATGTGCTCTTCTCTTCAGCACTTCAGAACCTCGAGGGCATTCCTCATGCATCTCCTGTACAAGTTTGGTCCTCCAGAAAATGGATAAGAAATGAGAAATTTTACTAGAAGTAGCCTATGAAATCCCCTCTAGACTGCACAGATGGCCAGAAATCATAATTGGAAGCATTCATACATATTTCAGAGCGATACACTGGAAAAAAAAGATAAAATGCAAGAGGAAAAGGAGCAAAACTCTTCAACTCAAGATGCACTTTGGCTAAAACTAAGTTGGTGTTTCCCCTAAACATCCATCATGCAATCCAATTGACAACACTTGAATTAAATGGATGCAAGCGAAGCATTGTTAAACAGGACTCTCTTAAGAACAGAGACTGCTACAGTTTGATTGCATCTCTTATCTTCAGGCAGAATATTAAATATATGAACAAAACAATTCTGCTAGATACAAACTACCCAACAGGATATATGTAAATACACAGTGAATTAGAAAACACAAACAGCCCAGACTCCAGGGCTGGACCTTAATGCCAAGGCAACACTGTGGCTGACATCATGCATAAACAATAACAACTAGGATGCTTCCTGGAGCCCAGCCAGCATGTAGATTTTGTCTTAAAGGATGCAGTAGCCTAGTGTCAACGTTATTATTAAAATCATGTAAAATTTCACAGATTTAGGAAAAGAAAGAAAAAACCACCACGCCCAGAAAATGCGTGGAGAAACAGGCAGAAATCTAAATATAGCTATTCCATCATAAAGATTTTATTGGTGCCAGTTAGGAATGATTTTCTCGCTCGTACCTTCAGCAGATTTGTGCCAATTTTGCAATTTTTGTGCTTTAACATCCCCCCTGCCAGTACATCAGACATTCCCCTCCCTTTGGAGTACACCCAAGGAAAATGTATTCCAACCTCAGGGTTGGATGAGCCATGGCTGTAAGCCAGGGTTTCTGCATTGAATTCCCAGGTTTTTTTTCCCAAATCTCTCTGCATGTGCTCTGCCAATTCATTGTCTCCAGAAGTAAGAAGCAGCTAATAAAGCTGTGTTGGTATGTTCAGTATGGTTCAGCACTCTCTGCTAACCTCCTGTTGCACTAGGCTGAAATCCCACCTTCCAGTGCTACAGCATGCTAAAAGTTTTGGAGAGGTGTTAGTGGAGAGCATTTGGTAAAGAGCTCAGTGCAGGTAACTCATAAACTTGCACAGAATCTCAGAAGCTGTCTGTGAAGGCAGGACAGATTTGCAGGATCAGGGCCTTATATTCTGAAGAGGTGATCTGGACTGGTTCTTTGCCAGTCTAACTGGTTGGACTTCACTAGAATTGCTCCTGACATAGCAGCAGCAGAGAAAGGAAAAAATGGCCTTTGAAGATGCGAGTGACATTTCCCATGGCTTCTTTAGCTTCAAGGACTTTGATAATACCACTGTGCAAAGAAGGAAAGTCTCTGCTAGGTTGAAAGTAACCTATTTTATTAAAAAATTTCATCTCTGATGTTTAGTAAAAGCCAAGTGCCCTCCATTACCTACACAAAAATAGCCCACTAGGTATTCAGGGCTGTCTTTTCTAGTATCTCTGCACACTCTGTAGCCCTGGGTATGTTCCTCATGCATTAGCTGAACAGGATTCTCTGAACCACTCCTCGATCTGTGGTACCCTCCACATTTAACATTGTTGTGCGTTCACTCGCTGAACCATTTTTAAACTCAGCCTCCTGCTGAGAGCTAAATGCACTGTTTGTATTCTAATCTTTGTACCTACTGCAGCTAAAGTATAGTGGTTCCACAGCTCAAAGGCAATAGCTAAAGTGGAGGAAATGTAATTAAGAAGAATAAAAAAAAATGATTGATAGAAAATGCAGCACATTGCTCTAGACATACTAATTTAGTGCTGAGTGACTTGAACAACTAATTTATTAAAATTACCTGGAAGCATCTTATGATTACCCCAACATAAGCAGTCTGTAATTCGCCTCTGCCTCTATTCTTGGCAAGACAGTCCATGCTTTGCATGCTCAATACACAAGATGCAGGAAAACCAATTAATGCTGTTGACCTACACAAATAGGATAACACCAGTGGACTTGATCATCATCAGACAAGTGCAGATAACTGGTAAATGAAGGACTTGGTCCTAATTTGTGAAGCCACTCAGAATTAAAACATGCTGAACTCTCCGTGGCTTCCATGCGAGGTGTGAATGTTTAGTATCCTGTGCCACTCTGAGATGGTTGTGACACTTCACAAGTTCATTGCCTGTAGCAACCAGAAAATGAACCCATAGAAGGGAGAGGTGGCTGTGATGAGAGGAATACCACACCCTTCCATGCCAGGCTCCTGCCCTCTTTGGCCTCACAGCTCCATCCCTCCCAAAGCTGCCCTTGTGTGACGAGCTTATGGCTCCTCCAGCAGAGCTAAAATCATACCACAAGCTCCTTCAGGCTGCTGCTGCCTGACTCTTAGTCACAGCTCAGTCTCCTTCACTGCATGAAAACATTGCAGAGGCTTGGTCAGGAAACACAGAGAAGGCCTTGGTTTCTCACTCCACCAGTATGCAATAATATGTCGCATATTATTGAACTGACTCTCAGGGTTTGGGGAGATGGTGGTTTAAGTACACCAAGCTTATCACTGAGCTCCTATGTGCTTGCTCAGAGATGTCAGCAGGGTGAGATCCCTGAAAAAGTCTGAACTGGTTCACCCAGGAATACCACAGAAAATAATTTCTCGTATAAAAAAACAAGTCTAATAGAGGAAGACATCAGACATAAGTTGGAAATCGCTTTAGAGAACATTTTTCTGTTGTAAGATTAAAGAAGGTTTTTGTCCCTGAGCAGAAAATGGTGATAAAAGTGGAAACTGATAAGCAGGACATGTCCAAGGAACAGCAGAAGAGACCCAGCCTGGGAGGTGCAGTGCTGTTCCACTGCACTCAAATCTGGAGAAGAACATCCAGCCCTGTGCTGACTGTTGGGAGAATGGCTGTCATACTTAGTCCACAAGACAAGAGACCTACTGGGAAATAAAAGAAAAAGGCCCGAAGATTCAATTCATCCTTGCAGAAACTCTCAATCCAGGGAAGCCTTTTGCTACCCTGCCCAGCTGCCATGGCCCTGTTCCAATGGTTAAGAATAAAAGATGATTTTAACATCTTCAGGTGACTGGTAGTTGATCAATCAGTGTCTCCTCGCTGGAACTACACTGTCGCATGAGTCTGCTCATCAAGGCTTCACACAAAGGCCAGGCACTGTTTTGTCACCCCACAAAGTCACACCAAGAGAATGCACACCACATCTGGCCCATTTAAAAGCTCTCCCCAGAATACCCAGCTGGTCCAAGCTGTGCTGCTCCCCAGTCACTCACCAGTGACACTGTGGTCTTGAAAGCTCTGGCCTGCATTACATCTGACAGAACTATAGGCACGGCTACCTGGGGATAAATGTCATGGCCCAGAATTATTGAGAAAAACTATTTCATGGGGATGGAAAATGTTGTGCTGACCTCTCCTTTTAATATCTGTATCTCTGGTAAAAGGCTGCAATTCACAGCAAGCGTGAGGCAAATTCAGCTACAGTGCTCCTTCAGCAAAGTGAGGGGGATTGCATCCAGGAATGATTTTAGCCCCTTGTGTGCAATCAGAACGTGATAAAGGTGCTGCTGAAATGACCCACTGCCCTGCATAACAACTGCTGGAGGCCAGGAATGGCCCCTCTTCCGTTTGCAAAGATGGCAGGGCACAGCCATAGAGCCTGATGTTAGTGCCTCTCTCTGATTTTCCCTCAAGTTCATTTTCTAAATGATTATCCAGCATATGATTCTCCCAGCCCTGTGTCTCTTCTGATGATTAGTTTGCTGCCATCTCAGGCTACATGGACCTTCCCCGAGTCCATAATGGGAAAGATATTAATTATAGTCAGGGAAAATTGAGTTTCATGACTCCCAGAGGACCATGCTGCAGTCTCCATGAAACAACTTCTTTCCACCTTTTTATGTCAAGTACAACAGACTCCACATAAATGGTGCAAGACATTTTTATGAGTTACATCACGAAAGGAAAAGAATAGCAATTGTATCGAACTGCCTGTGTGCATTAACCTTGTTTCCGAGGAGCTAAAATTATTTTTGGAAGCAAAGTTAAAGATACTGCACTAAGAGTCTGTCACTTGGTCTTCATTCTCCTCTTTTGCCTTTTGGCAGAGGTCATACCCCTGCCTGCTTGAACACTGGAGAGGGTTCTAGATGGTGAATAAAATTTGCAAACCCTAAAGCTATGCACTTAAGTTCTTACCCTGAGGAACATTTTAAAGAGGCACCACAGAGGGAACCAAACCCAGTGTACATTAAGTACACTACAAACTGATTTCAGGAGGCAACTTGCACTGGAGAGCGAGCCTTAGTTCCAACAGATAACCATTTCTTATTGCTCTTATCATGACAGCATCCTTCAGAAAGACCATTGCTCTCCCAGAAATAAGTGAATTATCTTAGGTTCATCAAGGACTAGCTCAGAGATTGCTGTTAAATTTTCCTTGATTTGTGCTGCATGCTGATAATTATTGCAATACCGCTCTCTTGATTATTCACTTTTTATTATTTGAGGTTCCTCTGCATGAGGACTATACTTTCCCAAGCAGCGTGATCTGGAAGTGACAGTGCAAACCTGGGAGAAAAAGAACCCCTTAAGTTTGAATCCTTACCCTGCCACTGTAAAAAAGGAAAAAGGGAAAAAACCTCCCTCACTCTCTTACTTCTGAAGAATGGGAATTAATTGCCTTGCGCATATACACACACAATTTCAAATAGGCTCAAGTAGCATACGTGTAAGAATTAATTGCACATGCCTGTTTTCTCTGAAGTAAAGACACATTAAGGATGTAAAGACATTTCCAGACCCATGGGAACAGTGTTCTTATACCAGCAGCACTCTACTGGAATACAAAAGAACCTGTGGGGTTTGCTTTCTTTAATGTGTTTAGCATGGCTGAGGAGTCTAGGACTGCTGCTGTGGCTGCTGAGACTCTGCCAGTCCCAGGCTGGGAGCAGAGGGAATGTGAGGAGCCTGGGCCATGTGTCCCTGAACCTGATGCATGCACATCAGAAGACACATTTACATGCAAGAGGAGGGATGTGTGAGTAACAGAGCTCTGACACTGGGGGCAGATAGGGAAAGGGGCAGCAGGGGCAGGAATGGACACAGAAGTTGCTGGTGCCAGGAGCAGAACTGAGTTTGAGCATCCTCTCCTGCCCTTCTCCCCCCCTACTACTTTTCAGTCATTCCTTTCCAACTTTCTCCAAAACATTGAGAAAAGGAGAACGAAGAACACACCCTGCTCAAAGCGAAGCCCTGAGTACTGCTTCTCACACCGCTCCTGTTTTACCCTGGAGAAACAGGAGGCAAGGCTCCACAGTACACTCAGGGGTTCATCCAAGGCCTCTCTGTGCTTGCTCAGAGCTCTGGTGTCCCGTGAGAGCCTGGAGCAGACACAGTGCGTTCCACCTCCCTCCTGGAATGCACCCGATCCTGCCAGGAACAGCTCCCACCTCAGCTGGGTAGGCTGAGCCATCACTCACCACCCCTCAGGTGTAAGCCAAGGGGCAGAGAGACAAACCCAGCCCAGGCAGAGAAAGCAATTGCCCAGGGGAGCAGGGAAGGAAGCTGCTTCCCCTGCTCCTCACACGGGTGTGTTGCCACCAACAGCCCAGCAAGAGCCCAGGCTGAGGTGCTGGTCCTTGTCTCAGCAGCAGCAACCTAGGCTGGGCATCCTGGGGACAAGCAAAAGGGCTTGAAATGGAGATTTTCATTTCAGCCATCTAAGAGAGAGAGAAAAAACCCTATAGTTTCCCCGTCTCACTCTTCCTGCAAAGAGAAACTGCATGTTATGTGTGTAGGGACCTTGCGCCAGTTCAGGGTGCCTTGTGTGCTCGTTAGAAAGGCCTGACACCAATGTGCAATATAAACTTCCAGTTCTGGAACGGTCAAGGGCTTAAAACACAAAAAAATCCAGCCTTAAATTTTGTGGAGGCAATTTAAAACAAGAAAAGCTTCACAGATTCTTGAAAATGCTGGATTCCAGCTTTAGTAAAATCTTATTCTTGCTTAAATGCTGCTTCATTGAAAATAGCGTATGATTTCTCATCAGCATAAGTAATCTGCTAGAATACCTGTGTAGGCTGTCAAACTACTGTCAAATTCAAACACTGATTTCCCCTTTCTGTCCATTTGATCATAAATTCCATTTTGAATTTCTCTGCTTTCTCTACAAAGGCTTTTGAGCTCAAAATCACAGAGACAATCTGGCAATAAAAACATTCAAGCAGCGATACAGAGAGCTGGGAATTTATTGTATCAGGATTTATTTTTAAAATATAGGTTTCTCCTGATAAACTAATATTGTCATCTGTTCTGGTGGCAGAGCATACTGCAAACAGCAATCTTCCCCTAGAGAAAAAATGTCAGATTGTGATTTATGAACAGGGAGCCACTAAAGAGTATGATTTCACCCTAAATTAGTAATTTATCAAGTAAAGAACAACAAGCAAATAGCTGAATATTGGTGTCTTAAAGGGTCAATAGACTTTTCACTAACTTTTGCTTCAAGCACAAATAACCAGAGACTCCTCCAAGGAAAAGCTGTTCTGGTGGATGCCCTAGAAAATGAAAACATTTAGGTCTAAGTGCTGGGGAAAACATTCCCGACGTGACCTTTGAGTGTCCACATGGGTTCAGAGGAGCCCCACACAAAGGGACAGCACAAAGCTGCTAAATGTAGCAAGCCCTTTGAAATGTGGTAGTATAAATCAAAAGGATGTAGTGGGGAGAAGAAGAGCAAGGGAAAGAAAACAAAGCCATCTAAAAGGGTGAATGTTTGTTTGCAACCTTAATTAACTGTCTGAAGTGAAGCGGTTGATTTCCATGTACAATGGATTATGAATTATTGGAAATCACTATTACACAAGTCAACAGAACAATTGCTTTGTAAAATCCTCTTACAGGCCAGGGAAATGAATTTCTAGACATCCATCTGGGAGGAGGTTCCCTCTACCTCTGATCAATTTTGGCAGGAAACATATACCATCAGTGCCTAAAGGCATGACCATGGATGCAAAGTTATTCAGCTAGGACTTCAAGCAAACCAAGGAAGATCAAACTGTAATTCCCTAGTCACTCCCTCCGCAATCTTTTCTCCAGGCTCCTCAGCCTTCACTCCCAAGAATTTCAATGATTTGTAATTTTGTTGACTTTGGAGCTGCAGTGCACTCAAATTCACACTGCTCTCAATCTTACAGAATGAAGTATAAGTTCTTTTTTTCCAAATACCATACTGCAGTTGTAGATGTCTGGATCTGGGTCCATAATTTCCACAAAATTAGGCAATTAAAATTTTACTTGTGGCAGTTTAAGTGCATCTGTAAAACTGCTACTAGACGTGTCAATAGAACAATTTATGGTTCCGTACCTTTAGATCTGGACTATTAGAAGATTTCATGGTGCATCAATCCAGAACTGCCATGAAAAATGGGTGTTTATTTTACTGGTTAGATGCCATCAATCTGTTTCTTTATGTGGCACAGCTGGATTTAATAATGAATTAAGAACTTAGTTTCTTAACTACTGCAAAAATTTCTTGTCCATCCAAGAAGTGCTTCAGATTTCTGTTGATGGAATTGCACTGTCTCCTGTCAATTTGAATAGGTCTGCATCTTTTTCTGAGATTGCTTAAATAACTATAATCAAGCCGATAATCAGAGCAAGCAGAAGGTTCTCCAAGCCTCAGTTCTCATTGTGTAGCAGAAGGTCACTGGATATACTACTTTTCTAATAAAGTTTTGTGATTTTTTTTCTCATCCTTTGTAATGATGATAAAACTTCCTTGGGTGACGGTATGGTCTCTGCTCTTTCAAACTGCAGAGAACAAATGCAGTGGTAACCAGAGACAGGCAGAAGTAAAGAGCTGCAAAAGAAGAAGATTGCTGTATCACAGGAAATTTAGCGAGAGATACCCAAAGGCAACCATCTAAATCAGTGTCACTGGTAAATGTTCAGTTCTGATCCTGAAAAGTACTGGAAAGGAAGCCCTTCCCCATCTCCATTGTAGCTTGCTTGAACATTCACAACATCTGCAAATGTATTTTGGCTTTGTGAGAAATAAGAGGTGCCTTATTCAGTAGAGTCAGTTCATAGGTCAGGTGGTCCCAGTGCTTTTGGCTTTAATGATTACAGTAGATATGCTTTGAAAAAATGTAGAACTGCTACTTAATCTGGCTGAAGAATGTGTGTATTTATTCTAAAAGGTGGCGAAGAGGACAGGGTGACAGCTGCCCTTTATGTCTGATCATCAGATCCACTGGTTCCTCCCACCAGAAGCATTTCCCAGGCTAGAGGAGCAATCTCCTGTGTGCTGGTGGCATCCTCTTCTTTGTTTAAATTTTGGCACAAGAACGGAGTCTAGAATGACCTAAATTCACATTCAGGGGAAACAGACTGGGACCATCTACAGCAAGAGAGGCCAAGACTCAGCTCTGACACCAATAACCTGATTTATCCTTGGCACCAGACAGGCAGCCTAGAGAACCATGTACAAAATCCTGCTCCAGCATTCCTGCATCAATTGCCTGAAACAACCACACTTGTGCAGCACAAAAGCTGCTCTGAGACATTAAACACGGGCCCAGAAAAGCCAGAGCATTAATGATCAGTGCCCACACAGGAGTCCAAAAGGAGAGAGGCAGAGACTTCATTTTGCTGTCCTTAGAAGAGAGAGCAGAGAGGCCACAGCCTGAGTGTTTACAGGGGCTGAAGCCTTGGGAAGAGCCAGAGGGTTTGCAGCAGTTGTGAGGAATGGCCTGGTCCCCTTGGGTGATCCGATAAGGCAGAGGGATCAGTGCCCTCGCCAAAAAACTGATTAATGTGAGATGGTCTGTCAGCCACAAACTTGGGCAGCTCACAACCCAGTGCTGACATGTTTCAATCAAAGCATGTCTGCAGCTGAACTTAATAACCAGCCAGCCTACCGAGTGGTGGGCACTGAGCAATCCCAAATCAGCCTAGGAATTTTAAAACGGCCCTGACTTGCTGCAGGACTGCAGAGAGTGCCCTGTCTGTCAGATGCAGTTGTTGTATCCGCGGCTGACACAGACGTCACGATTCCTGCTCCCCTCCATGAGCACTGCTGTGATGCTGGAAAATGGAGAGGGCCACCTGGGATCACTGCCCTGCACAAGCCATCCCGTGGCTGTCCTGTGCAATCTCTTCTGCATTTTTCCAGCAATGACATTTCATCACTTTTGAATGAAATAAGTTCTTTTGCAGTGAAATTGCTTTTATTTTTTCTGTCAGCCAGAGGTCAGACAGTCTGCTTAATAGCAAAGCAAACCAAAAATGCTGCCTTCTTTTTATTCTATTTTATTTCTTTCAATAAACATTGCACTCATTTTAATTTGACTATCTAAATGTATTTATTTGATTACAAAAGCATAGCTTTTTTGGGGACGGTTGCAGTCCCCTGAATTCCTATGAGACACACTTAAGTCAACAGAGTTTTAAATCACTTCATACCACACTGCTTTGTACCACCAAACTGTTATTTTTGACACGTAATGTGCATTTCAAAAGCAGAGGTCATTTCCCAGAGAGTAGCACATAGAGCATACACATCTTGGACTCACCTGGAGTCAAACACTTTAACATATATTGAGGCTGCCAAGAGTATTTCATAGGAGTTTCACATTTGAAATGGGTTTATCTGACATAAGTCATGGGAATTGATTTCCTCTGCCAAGAGAAACAGCTCCAGCTTCTCTACCCCTTTAATAATGCCCCTGGAGAGCCTTGATGGACAGTGGAAGTTGCCAGTGTAAGGAACAGCCCAGAGCTAACTAGCAGAGGCCAGGTTATCAGACTGAAATTGTGCAGCAACTTCCACATGGACTTTTCTGTCCCATTCATCCTCCTGTGATAACAGATCATCATAAAACCTTAACGTCCAAAAATCTTTGCTAAGGGCTACTTCAAGATTGCTCTAAGTAGCAAGAAGCACCTAAAGTGACAAGTCTCAAAAGAGACCTCTCAGGTTCTTGTTTGAAGCTAGTGGAGGTTTGTAAGATTAACAGAAATCTCTGTTCATATTAGAACTGCTTTGTTAATAGTTTTCACTTAGCCACAAAAGCAGTTAGAAGAAAAAGGCATTTGCTGGCAGGAAATAAAGCAAAGATGGATAGGCCATACTGGAAATAAAATACAGGACTACTCAAAATCTAGTGACAGTTCCCAAGCGGAAAGAAGAGTCAAGGACAAAACTGGGGTACAAGAGAAGAAAAATGAAGGCAGACTGAGATAACTGTCTTGACATAAAAAAAAAAAAAAGTATAAAATGCATGTTCGTTCGTTTGTTTGGGTTTTTTTTTAAAGCCAAGATAAAATCCTAGGTAACAGCTTCCCATGAACAGTGACCTACAGAACAAATCTGCACAGAAATGTGCATTCAGCAGTTTGTTGCCAGAGTCCTACTCTTTACTCCCTGGAGCACACAGCCCTCCCAGAGCCATTTGCAGTAATGAATGGGTCACATTTGCTGTGAAAAGAGACCCAGGAACAGGGCAAGCTTCTCACCAGAGAGCTCTCTTGTAAAGCCCCTGCGCGCAGGAAACAGCTTGAATGCCTGGGGGATGTTATGCTGTTGTTGCTGGCTGGGACAAAGCACTGTGGAAAGCCTAATCTGTGTGTCAATCAGTTATAAAACTAATATTTACCCTGATTACATTATAATTTCACAGAAATAAGGAGATCTTACTTAACCCAAACAGGCAACCCTGTTCTCACGCCACTCTTTTCTTATGATAGTCTGTTGCTGTATCCACCTTCTTGTATTCCAGGAGTTTTTCCCTTAATATTTTATACAACAAAATGCATGTTCGTTCGGCTCATGTGTATTATAAAAAAGACACAAAATCAAATCAGGTGACAGTAAAAAACAGACATGGGGAAAAAAACCCCAAACCCAAGGAAAAGCTAAATGGCTCAGAGAGGTACAAGTATAACATTAGTAATAATCTAGTGCTACTGATGTGTCACTCCTTCTCCTGCACAGACACACGTCCAGCACCTGGGATTTTACTGGCATTTGCCAACCAGTGTATATTTTATGGAAGGCAGTTTGACACACCAAACCCAACAGGAGTCTTTAACAACTCCCTGAGACTTTCACCAGTTCAGAATTGGAGCACTTGGGACAATCTACGGAGCATGTCCCTGCAGCTACACAGGAGCTGTCCCCTCTCCCTGAGGGGTCGCTCAGTGCAAGGCAAGGAGCTGCAGGGCTCCTCCAGCACAGTCAGTGCTGAAAATACATCTTCATTAACCCACAGGCAAACCAAGCACAGCCTGCAGGAGAAACAGAAGTGTCTTCTGGGTGGCTGAAAAACGAGCACAGTCCTCCCTGCGAACGTGGGGGGTCAGCTGCACTGGATTCAGTGGAGTGGATCACTGAAACACGGCTGTGTTTGGCCTGGGGAACAATAGAGTGCATTTGACCCAACTGGAAACAATTTTTCAAGAAGCAGTGAAAGTCTCAATGCTGTTTGCAAACCTATTTTAGGGTTGAGTTTAAGGTATAGGGGCAACAGAGGAACTCAGCGGCTGCTGGAACGCAGGAAGCCTTCAAGAATTAATACTTGACCTGACGTCACAGGGGTCCTGTTCGCTTTTGTTTAGGGCTAAATGTGGCCAACTGGACCACTGCTAAATCTGGGATTAGGATGTGCACAGGGCATCAGAAGCAGAGGGCTACTGAATGTGATTTTTGCACAATCCCTAAAGAGTTCATTAATTGAGTGAGAGAGGGCATCAGTGGAATCTAAGTGCAGGCATTTGAGGCAAATATGGGTCACCAATGTTTTTTTAAATCTAGTATCATATCTGTCAGGGAGTTTTAGAGAGAGGTATGCAAGGCAGATCTTCAGTTCTTTCATATTCCTCAAATGTTTTAATATTCAGAATAAGTATAGACTTTATGGCCTATTTTTACTTTTCAGGAAATTCTGACTCATCCTTCTAAATTAAAAAAAAAAAAAGAAGCATTTGGGAGTTATATTCCTTGCTTAATCATTACAGATACATACATATAAAATCAACTCCATAAATTAATAAATATAAAAAGAAAACATGCATTTATATAGAGGTAGTCATCTATCTTTCCCCAAGTTATGATGGGCTTTGAGACTTGCACAAAAAAAAAGACCTGTGCAGCATAATTTTGGAATACTCTGACATTCTGTGAAATCATGTCTGTAACTGATTAGGATTAGTGGATTTTGACAAAGGAAAGGGATTACTGAAGTCCACAATTTCTTGCAGTTGCTATAAGTGGACACAGAAAGAACAGCAAAATGAGTAACATTCCTCCTAACCACAGGATGACAAAGATGACACTGACTCACATGTTTTCAGAAGATCCTGCCTGAGCAGTGGAAGCCACAAGTCTGGAATGCCGACAGCATGTGTAGGGCTCCAGAACAGCAGAGCTCTCTGAGGGGTTACCAGAAGAAAAGCCCCCACAGGTTTTCTGTGGTCTTTGTGCTGCTCAGAGAAAGAAGCAGCTTCTCAAACAGCCCTTAGCACGAACACCAACAGCACAGAATGGGAGCGAACTGAGGATCAGTGACACCGCAGTGGAGCTGCCTGTGCAGGTGTTTCACCCCACGTCCTTTGCAGATCAAGCCATGCACAGTTAGGTGCTCCCAAATAAAAAGGTGCAAAACTAAAACTAATCAGGAAAATTTCAGTAAGTGAAGGAATCTGATGCTTCACCTACTTTTTCCAGTTGGGTTTACAAACACAAATGATGTTTCTGTGACTTTTCCCTTTCTGAAAGGAAGTGGAGTGGCTAGAGATTAACTTTCATCCTCCCACCACGCTGCAGGTAGCAAACGAGGGAGAATATTAAGCTCCTTTCTTTCAATAATGATCTTCTGATCTAAAAAAGTCCTTTACCTCTTACAACTGAAAGATATGTGAAATGAGGGGAATTAGAACAAAAGCAGCTCCACTTCAGCATGCAAATATCCTTACAAGTTAGGAGCTTAGAAACACCACTGTGAATACAAATATATTTCATTTGAAACAGAAGAGACTTTTTATCAATACAGAAGAGAGGAATAAATCCCCAAACTGGGTCATGAAAGTGCACTTTGGACTTATCTTTGTTCTTAATGGAAAGCCCATGCCTGCAGTTTTTAGGGAACGACTCCAAAGAAGCTCTGGTGCAAGAACTTCACGCACCTCCAAGTGCAGAGTGCTTCTCAGATAAGTATTTTTATGGCTTTTTTTTAAGTTACAGAAAATGTTCTCTCCAGAGGCAGAAGATAAATGGTTTACATTATTCAAAGAAAAAAACCCAACTCATCCTGCCCACTATAAGATCTCTAAATATACCTGCCTTACCAGCAGAGCCTGTCTCAGAGAATGGATCAAATTTCTAGCATCGATAATTTTGCAGAGGTAATGCATTATCTCCTCCCTCAACTGTTTACTAACAGGAAAAATAATCTGTGGGGAAGCAGCATGAAAACACCAGAAACTCAAGTGCTGAATACTCCAAAAACCAATCCTCACCAACGTTGTCAGTAGAAGGTGCTTAAGCAATCACTCACTCTTTCTGTCCCAGCTCTTAGCAGACTTAGACAACCTCTTGCTTCTGACTCTGTGTTGCTTATTGCAATCTTCCATTTCATCTAGAAGTTTGTTAAGAAAAGCCAGATATGTTTATGCCAATAATCTGTTCCCGAGGCCAGCAGATATCTGTATTCTGCACTTAGACTGAGAGCTTGTGAAACTCATCGTGGTTAAGCACAGGCAGACAAAAATGACACATTGTCTTTAAATGCCGTGCTACTATTTAATATTTTATCATTTTCTATTAAGGAACTGTGAGGATTTTGCTTGCAGTGCACACCCCTGCTAAAAATAAGGGTGTCTGTTACACTCACAGTTCTCAAAGGCAATACTTCCCAATAAAACAGCTTCTTATTAAAATTGTGTTAAATCACCTTTCTGTTGGGAATTTCAGCACTTGTTTTTAAGTCAGATTTGAGTAACAAGTTAAAATGTCACAATCTACAGCAAAATCAGATTTCAGAAATATTTTCTTTAAGGAGGATCAAACTGCTTTGTGTCCAGAAGGATTTTTGAATCTTCATTGAATAATAGTCAAAACAAAATATTTGACACATAAGGTTCCAGTGATTTCCCACAGCATTCTGATAAAACCTTATGCATTTTTGGGAAATGCTCCCATTTTGCCAAATCAGTAATATCAGATAGAAAAATGCATCAACCAGCACCACTCAGTCACCCCTGAATTCAATTTCACTCCTTCAATTGCTGCACATGATATTTTTTTCTCACTTTTTATTGACTGAACTTTGTTCATTGGATTTCAAAAGTGTTTTCCCGATAGTTTCTTTAGAAAATACAAGAAAAAAGGTTCTCGGCTGGTGGAGGCTGGCAAAGCTCCAGCGAAGTCAATGGGCCTCAGCTGAGGCACTGGCCCTTTGTGAGTGTTCACAGAGGCTTTTTATGTGCTGCAGAGATGCTGGGTTATGCAGAGGAGTCAGGCAACCTCGCTGTGCCTCCAGTTTGCAAAGATTATAGATATTTCAGCAGTCACCAGTCATTCAAGGCTAACGGTACAGTGTCAGTTTGGGATAAAGGAGAAGACTCAGTGGGATTCAGATGACTCTGAGTGCTTTCCCTGCCCAGACCTTCGCTCAGTGCCCCGAGTGCAGCGCTCGGTGTGTTCAGGAGAGCCAGGGGGTGCACGTTCAGGCAGATAAGCACGGATCTGGAAACTCCCAAAAGCACCTCCTGCTGCTCCTTGCTTTCATTTTCACTCGAGTTCTGAGCAGTTTGAGGAACAAAATCTGTACTGCGAAGCTGGAGGAGAAACATTCTGTGGCAAAGCTTGCAGGGGAGAACAGCCTTTCTGTGAGGAAATGGGATGTCCAGGGGAGGCCTCCAGGCCACAAAATCATCCTGTCCATGAGGCTGTTTGGTGAACAGAGGAGGGACCCTGAGCGCAGCCGGGGGATCTGAAACAATTCTCCTTGCTACCAAATTATCTCAAACCTGCAGGAACCTTTACATGTTGGATCTAGAGCAAAGGCTTGAACTAATGGCATTTCTGCATATATTTGCATTACTTTTTGCTGTGGAGATTGGCCAACAGTCTCAAGGCCTTTCATCATTGTGGCTTTTTACCATAACTTTTTACTGCTTAATCTGCATAGAGTCTGTCATGGATGGCCATTATCTGCAGACAAGAATTTATTTACCTCCACAAAAACCCAGACACATCCTGTGGGCTATGGAGAAGTCAAAGTTCCTCAGAAACCCTCATTCCTTCACTTTTCTGTAGTCTCTAAAGAGATTCAAATCAGTACATCTGCTCTAGCCACACTAAAGAAGATGGCAACTCAGCAATCAGCAGAAGGACGACAACAAAAGAGCAAAGAAAAATGACATTATAGAAAAATACTAATGTGATAGCTGGTCCTGATCCACTCCAAAAAGTAACTGAAATCAGTAAAGAAAACTGATTCCATGTGATCTTCATCTAAAACATCAGCATTTGGCTCTACCATGGGAGAGGTGTCAGTTTAGGAATTTCCTGATAATGACACTGCAATTTCACAAGAGTAAGGAAGTTCATCGTGCAGAGCTGCTCATCTGTCAGATCTGACTTAGCCAAATGAAGAGTTTTTAATTTCCAGAGAACTGAAAAATATTTCAGGGCATATTGTTGAATTTTTCAGTTCAGATGTTAAAAATATCCGCCATATAGCAGCATCTGTAGCATAATAAAGCATCGCCTATTTTATAATTTCATTTCACTGAAAGTGAAATTAAAGTGCTATTGGTGAGAAAAAGAAACAGAAAAATCTGGTACTGCACAAGAATACAGCTTAGTAGTCTGGAAATCAAAAAAAGGCAGAAATAAAGAAAGCAAAAGAGAGCGAAACAATATCAAAACCATGAAAAGAGCACTGCATTTTAATCCAGTTCTTAATACAAAGTCATGCCTCAGTGCACAGATGGCCAGGAACATTAAAAGAATATTGGAGTCAAAAGTACAGGACCATACCTTCCTATTCCTCCCCAAAATACAAGAGAAAAAATCTTGTTTGAGACTGCAGGAGATGAGGCTTTAACTCTGCCAGCAGCAGATACAAACACCTCCGAGGGACCGGCATCAGTGTGAAAACCAGGAACACCAGAAAAACTTCTCACAAAGTTTTTTAGAGCAGAGGAGATAGTCTAGGTCAAAAATCACCCTCCTAACTACAGCAAGTGCAGTAAGCTTTTCACTGGGGGAAACTGAGCTGCAGCTCACAGTGCAGAGAGGTGATCGGCAGCCCCTTGAAATCAGAGGGAAAGCCCTGCTTGGCAACGGTGCTCAGAGCAGGCTCCACTACTGCAAGGCAGTAAGTGTCCCTCTGTTCAGTTCAGCATGTCTGCAGAGACAGGGCTTAAGACAGGACTCTGCAATAAACAATTTCAGGAAAGGGTTTACAGAAATGCCATTCTGAAGGACTAGGAACACGGACAATTCACCTTAAAGCTTTGTAACAGCTGCTCTGCCCGGGGATGACAAATGCTACCTCCTCCACTGAGAGATGGAGAGAGAGAAATCAAATGTGTCAGCTGCTTTTACTGTGTAATTCTGCTTTGCAATCTTTGAAAAATATCAGATATTAAGAGAAACTTGTGGGGAGAATGTGAACAGGCATTTTGAAATAGAATTATCCAGAAAAAAATATTGAAGGTATTTTAAAATACCCTGAGAGGTATACAACCCTCACACAGCAAGGAGAGAGAAAAGTTACAGCTGATAGAAAACTTGTTTTGTGTTCCTCTGGCATTGTAAAATAAAATATAACATGTACGAAAACGAATGTCAGAATGATATCTGATTGCTGTCAGAGCTGGCACCCAAATGTTAAGTTTTTGGGTGCCCTAGAAACAATGGATACATTAGATGCATTTAGAAATGGGGGAAAATGGAGGGAAATAAAAGGAAAAAACCTTGAGCACATTTTCATAATCAGTATAGGACCCTGCAGGATAAGCCTCTGGTGCAAATATCATTTACTACTTCTCAACATGTTACCATCTTAATTTCTTTTCCTATGTGTTAAAAAAACTTGTGTTTTTTCACTACATTCCCCATTGTTTTAAGGGGACACTGTAGAGCTGGACTGTAGCTGCACCTTGGTTTTAGCCTCTAAGAATGCGAATATTTCCTTCCTATTTCACTCAGTTCCCCCACATATAACAGTCACAGCATCGAAATACCCGCTTACAAACCCCTGTGTGCAAAAACCCTGAAATGGTATTTTTGTACAAAAATGTTATTTATATTTATATATTTATACATTAAATATATTTCTATATTATACTAAAACTCATTTCTATACATAGCTCTCACTGAGAACTTTCCTACATCTAGAAGTTATTTGAATAACCATTTGATGTGTAAGTAAAGCTTTCTCAACTGCATATTCACAGGGATGATTTTGTTTCCCACTTGCTCTGTTTAACAGCAGATAATCCCTCAGGTGAGGCAGGATCTGTGCCTGACGCACAGGACCCTTTCCTCCTGTGCTGGATTCATCCCTGGCATGAGGATGGCAGTGGGGATACACCAGGGGCAGCCCTGAAGTGCTGCTCTGTCACTGCCTGGTGAGGCTGTGCATCACCACGCGTCTCTTTATGGCGTTTTTGTAATTCCACAACTCAGGGAATTCAATACAGGACTTTCAGACTGAGTCTGGCAAAACACAGAAGAAACACCACACTGGGCTTTCTGAGGGTTTCATGAAGCTTTGGCAGCATTTGCCATCCACCCTGGTGCAAGGTGAATGCTTTCTTAGTGTTGAATTTTTTGGAAAAAAATGAGGGAACTGCCGTTTGGCTTTTTAGTGGCTGTTTGTTGTTTTTGTTTGTTTATGTTTAATTTGATAACACAGACTCCAAGATGAAACTGGCAGACAAAGCATTATAAATAAGTGCACTTCATACTTGCAATTACAATGCCAGTAACAGCGAGTTCTAGCAAGGAGCTGGTTTTGTGACAGGGAGAATGATCACTGACTGTTAATCCTTCTGCCCCCAAACCAAATATCCACTGCCTCAGTAACTGAAGTTTTGCTGCCTACCCAGTCAAATACATATCCAGCATCTGTTGCATTAAGAACATTTAATATGTTGAACCTTTCCAAATCTACCTGGAGATTTCCCATTTCCAGAAGGAACTAAATCTTAACACCAGAGAGAAGAAGATGTTCCTTCTGAGGGAAACTCCAGCTTCTATTCCTACCCGTATACGATGCAAAAAGTCACAGCCTTTACTTATGTTTGATGGAGCTGCATAATGCATTTTGTGGTGTGAAAAGTTTCAAACCCGTCAGACCATTTTGTATTTATGATGCAGGTCTTTGCTGTACCAAAAGAAGGCATCTGAGGTGCTGTAAAATAATGCCTTTCTTGTTAGACTGCAGCAGAAGCCTTCCCTACTCACTGTCTGCTCTGTAGCAATTTACTTGTAGTTTGCCATTAGGATAAAATATTTTTTTACTCAGCACGGAGCCCAGGAAGTTTTTCAAGGTGACACAGGATGATGTTACCAAAGAAAAAGTTTTGTCACATGTTTTGTAAAGGACAATTTCTTTTGCAGCCTGAAATACCACTTGATTCTTGTGACAATGTTGGTAAATCCTGGACTCAAGGCCTCTGAAAGCAGCCTTTAACTTTCTTAGGGGTTTTGGTCTCAGCTGAAACCCAAGCATGGAAATAGCAAATAATTAAAACCAACCAAACAAAACCTCCCAGCTTTTGAGATTTGTCCCTATTGTTAATATTTTACTATAGGGGGAAAATGCCATCAGTGTTTGGGAACCAATGGTCAGGAGCAACATACTTAAAAGTAATTAATTTACAAGGACTCTCAGGCTCTAGATAAGTCAGCATTATTGCATAGGTGTGTTTAACAGATCCAGATTTTACCACTTTCCTGGCTGCAAACACTGAATCACATCCATTTCTACCTTAAATTGCACCTATCTCAGAAAAGCAGTTCTTCCCACACTGAGTAAGAGCTAATACTGGTATTGTAATGTAAATAAAAGTACCCAGAGGGAGAGGTGATGAATGAACTGGTTTCCACAGACTCCATCAGTGACACTGGCAGGAAGGGCTCCAGGAAAAGACCAGGTAGAGAGCTGCTGTGAAGATGAGCAGCGTAATCTTCTGCTTTACCTCTGTGAGCAGAAGCATCTTGGAGGAGAGTTATTAGTAAATAATTTGCTTTATGGGTGAGGAGAGAAGCCTGGCCCTGGAAATCACTGGGAGGTTTCCCTCCTCCTCCTCAGCTACAGCACAGAACTCAGAAAGTTCATACCCACCTAATATCTGTGAGAAAGCATAATCATTTCATGAAAATATTGCTGCAAGAACTTCTACAGGCACAGACAGTTACTTTTGTTGCTTAGAATACTGCAACTATTATCAAACCAACCATTTAAACTAATAGAGCATTTGGTTTTCTGGTGCTGTTTATTTTACTGTATTCAAACAGGAAAATGACATTTCAAGGATCAACACTTTATTATAAACTAATACCTTTCCTAGTAACTGAGGTTTTCCAGTAATTCCCAACCCGGCTCTCACTCTGACTGAGAGGCTGAGTTAATTTCTCAGTGGAACAGCAGTTGAGAGAGGGATAGGAGAAAAAGAAAGAAACCTGAAATAAGGCTGTATAAACTCGAATTCTCTTCTAATTTGGTAAAGGCAGATTGAGTGACATAATACAAATTCTAACCAGAACTTCTGCTGGAGGATATTTCTGAAGAAATTGTTTGGTTGAAATCTTTGTGGAAAAGATTTATTTTGTGATAGCTTATGGAAAAGAAGGAAGAGGAGAGGAAGATCCAGCGCTCCAGCAGTCACACACAGCCTGGGAGCCTCACTTCTGCCTCAGCTCGGCATCACCAAGGCCAGGTGATTAAATTTAGTGAGAGTTCTGCCCTCAACATACAGGGTCAGATTTAAGCACTTACTAAATGTGGACCTTCTCACACACTATTATTGAAAAAGGTCTTCTTCAGAAATTACCTGGAAAAAATTAGTGCCTGTCTTACAGCTTCTGGTGACATAATGAAAGGCTTTCAGGGAGCTTCGCTTGTCTGGCAGAGTCTTTCTGAGAAACTAAACTAAAATGTTTGCGTTCTTTATTGAACTGGGCCCATGATAGAGGAGTGCTAGGATATCTATTTTTTTTTTGCTAGCTCTTGACCACTTCTTAAGACTAAAGCTTTCTTTCAGTCAGAGACTTAAATTAATCACAGCTAACTGGTTTTCCTGGTTGTCCAGAAGCATTTACATTTTTAGATTCCTAAAACAATATATACTACTGATATTTTTGCATTGACATAAAAGCGGCAAAATACTTGACTATACTTTTTTTTTAAAAATTTTTTTGCTATTCATTTATTGATCTTTATAACTCTTCTGAAGTAAAAATGTAAAGGGTGAAGTTCTACATCCCAGGAAAATGCAATACCAGTGACTTTCAAATGCAGCTGAACTAAACTATCAACAATGTAATACATGTTAGACTATAACAAATATACAATAAAATCAAACAGTGATCATAACTATACATTGCCATGTATAAATCACCTTCTGCAAAATGCTCCTATTCTAATTTTTCTCTTTCACCTAATTTCCTTAAGAATATCTTTATGTACAACACTACTATAAATTACTTTTCCACTTCAGATTTTTAAGTACTTAGGATAGAAATCAGATCTTATTTCTAAAATATCACTCTTATTTACATAGCTAAATGGAAAAAGAGAATAAATTTGATCTTTCAGTGCTATCAGCTCAGTTTTCTGCAACCTAAGTTAAAAACCTGTACACTTTCAAACTCTGAGCTGCTGCAGAAGTGCTCTGCCAAATGCAGGATGCTGCAGACCAAGGTTTTGCAGCCTTCTGTCAGGTTGCTGGGAGCTGGAGCACAGTCCCTGCAGCTCCCATGCAGCCTGGAGCGCTGGTTGCTGCTGGGCAGCAGCTGTACCAAGAGTGCTGTTATACAGAAGATAGGTAGAGAGATAAATAGAGAGAGAGAAAGAGAGAAAATGAAAAGGCTTTTTTTCACTGTCATAGCTTAGAGTAGACCCAGAGCAGCTCTAAGTTATGGTGTGACGTAGTTTGAGATATTTCCTTCCCCTGCACAATCGAACCTTTTCTAACCCCCACTCCATCAGAAGGAAAAGAGATTGGCTTGGTAAACACCATTTTCTCCTGACCTGGCAGCTGCCCTCGTTCTTCATGGTGCACAGAGATCATACAGAACAGACACCTCCAGCCCTGTGTAAAACCATCCTCACCCCTGCACTCCTACAAGATGCTAAATGTACCAAAAATCAGCCACCCTGCACCCGTGGAACCATGCAAGAGGGCTTCTGCTGTGGGATCCGTGGGCAGCAGCAGCTCTCCTCTCTGCCTCAGCAGTCCTTGCCAGCAATGACAGGACAGCTGATACTCCAGTCAGGCTCAATATCGATCAGTTTTATCAAAAGTTGTAGAAGATTCCTGTTAGGATGCACACAAGCTTCTTATCAGTCTACCTTGGCAGCCCCTTGGCCCTACAGTCTCATTTCCCCCACATGCACAGGAGTTTGTAATTGATGCACACTCCAGTCTCCATCACAGCATTCCTGTGAACAGGTTGGAATCAGACCACGCAAGTGAAACATGTTGATAGCTAAACTATTGTGATTTCAACGGACTTTTTCCTGTTATAACAACTTCAATCAACGCTCAAGGTTTCTTTCTCAGTTTTCTTGTTTGCATTATGTGGCATTTTAATTCATTGTATACTAATTCCAGTTCTGCATTAATTGTATGTTTCTGCACAGTAATTAACTAATCACTATGTCACTCCCTCTCCATTATGAATAACCTCATTAATTCAAGATGGAAAGCTTGGTGCCTGCTGCCATTGCTATCAATTTTCTTGGTTCTTTCTGCTGCTTCTTGACTTATAATCAAATATGAAACTCATGTATTTTTAAATACTCTGTCTTCTGTTTCTCCCACTGAAAAATTCATTGTGCTATCAAGCCCTTTAAAATAATGTTTATTCATTATGCATTTCTTTGCTAGGCAATCAAGAGCTGTTACAATGAAGTGTGTGACTCGCTCTCTCTATGGCAGCGATTCTGCTGTGTCAACATCTCCATTTTAATCCTAAGTTTACTAGAAATTAGAATTCAGATCTAAAATTTAGCTCCAAGGTTAAAGGCACCATCAGACATCTCTGCACGGGGGGAAATGTCTTAATTATTACAATTAATCGTCTGGACATTTTTAGGTTATATTTGTGGGTAAAGGCTTGCAGACACGCTCAGCAATGGCAGCAGAGCTGTGCTCATGTGCCTGGGAGGTCAGAGCCTGGCCAGTGGGAGAAAGTGCTGGGAGATGCCCACAGCACGGATACACAGTTCTGATTAACAGGAGGCACGGACTGCTAAAACCAGTCACGCACAGCTCTGAGCAAGTGCTCTGCTGCTGCAGCCTGGCAGCTCCTAAGTGCAATGCTTAGATTCCAAATTTGCTCACTCCAGGCCCCGCTCGTCTAAGAAGTTTTCTTTAAAGCAACTTATATTTCACACAGTCTATTCATAGAGTACCCTCTTGTCTTTTTTATGCTCAAAGGCAACAAGAGGCTTGGATATATATTTTTTTTTTTCCGATAAAGACAACAAATTGAGATTCTAAAATGTGACAGCACTTATAAGGACTGGATGAGAAATCTAATGATTCTGCACATTCACATGTATGTACAAGCACAGTCCTCATCCAAACCCACTGCAAAGTCAGCTGACATAACTGTAGTTACTAATTTTTAATCAAGGATTAAAGTACTATTTTTCAAACACAGGTGAACACTTGGGCAACACTAGAGGGCAAGAGGATGGTTCTCTGCTGTTACAAGTGCAACGTAATTCAAAAGGAGAATGTGTACCTGCAACAGCTAAGGCACTACTGCAACTTTTTTTAAAGGAAAAGAAATAAGAACTGTGAAAGTCATCTTGGAGTCCAGGAAATGTATTAAGGAATGTATTCATCCTCTAAGAAAGACACATTTGGTGTCCAAAGTATTTTCCCATTAAAAAAAATAAAAAGACTAAGCTAAGCCAACAAATAATGAATAAAAAACCTAAAAGTTTATCTGGAAATTTTGGAATGGTTTGATTACAAAAACCTTAACTGCTGCCTCTTACAGAGAGGAAAAGAGGCCCCTCTGCAGAGAGGCTGCTGCTCATGACTGGCCTGGCTCCAGGGCTGCTGAACACGCACAGCAACTCCTGTTCCATCATGCACTGCACAGCACCATTTATCCCAACACATATTTGTACAATGGACCATAATGGTCTGTTTGCTCTCTGACAGTCCATTTGGCCACCCCTAAATGCGTGGTTTGGGTGTGCAGTGAGAGGAGATCTCACTGCTGGTGCTATTTCGGCATCTGCGCCTGTCCCGGCTACCACCATTGCTCTGATTGCTCTCTCCATTTCTGCCTCAGATGCTGCTGCTCCTGCTATTACAGCCACCCACCCCTTTTCCATGTGCCTTCAAATCTGCCTTTTTATGCAGGTTCAAGGTTTTCTGCTAGTCTGGTTGAATATTTCCATTTTTCCCTCTCTTTTTTACTGTTTTTGCCACTTACCTAAACTTATTTCTTTCCCTTTGATTAATCCCACATGGAAGCCTTTACCTCTATGAACAGCAGGTATAGTTTTGTTCAAATTAAGAACTAGCCTGCAACATCACCACCTCTTAAAGTTCAACTGAACCCACAGTTGTAATTCAGAAAGGTGATTTTTTTTTTTTCTTCCAAACCGTTGTTTCCCACTGCACGACTAAATACTCCCTCAGCAGGAAGCAGAGAAGAGGGAAATGCAGATCTGTAAAGAAAAGGATGCCCTGGAAGCTGAAAAAGCAGCAGTGAGTGAGTTATTTACATATATAATTAATAAATTCATTGAGTCCATGGAGGCTCCTCATTAGCCCATTCCAGTCAGAGTTTTCTGGACACCCGAGGTGGAGCTCGTGCTGAAGGCAGCTCCTGGCTTCTCATGGTGGCACTGAATGGGAGGTCACAAAGAGGGAACTATAAATATCCATCATCCTCTCCCTCCCCTTTTCACAGGGAGAATTAAATTGTTAACAAGGGTGACATGTAACTGATTGTGCAGGACAGCTGATTAACGTTGTGCCAGGATAAATAAGGCAGTTTGTGGCTCTCCACAACACCATAGCAGGTTCCCTTCAGGTTTAGCTGACATCTCTCCATCACTTACAACTATTTCATTTGGGAGAGGCAGGGGACGGGGAATGTCTTTAACCATGACTGTGGAGACTGCATGAAGGAGTATGTGGAGCAGAAAAGATGGCATGCCATCAATTCAAAGCAAATTCACCCAGATTTCTTCAACAGAAAAGCCTTTCTACTCCGTTTTTAAAGGGAAACTGAGACATTGCAGAAAAGAAGTCACTTTGAAACAGTGATAGTTGCATCTCCATGCCCCAGTCTCATCTGTGCCCTGCAGACAAAGTGAGAATCCAGACTGCCAAAGGGTTATAAGAAAGCAGACTTGCAAGCATTTCCATGACTTATGTCCCAGTTCTCCAGACTTCAACATACCCAAGAATAAACTTTCAGGATCACCACTCCCCCTGAACACAGTCTGCCCAAAATGATCTGTATCAAATTAGTTTAAAAGAAATACAAATGTCCATATGCTTAATTGCCAGGAACTGCAGAGACAAAGTCTGTGTGAATTATTATGTGGGGCTAACCTGTAAATTTTGGGAACTAAGGCACACTCTCTGTTCTGTGTTTACACGTAGGTCATCTGCATAAGTGCTCCATTTTTAAAACATTAGGTTTATAATTAGGCTGGTGTTAGGAAGAAGGCTGGCTGCATGATGTGCCATAAAGTTTACTGCCCTTTAAGGCTCAGAACAAAACGTTAATGTTCATTGAGCTGCTTCGAAGAAGACTGATCACACATCTACACACTGTAACTACTGCCTTGTTTGATGAAAGAATAACACCAGGAAAGCACTACAGGATTTTCAGGAACTTTCACCTTTGTATGTTTGCCTCAAGGCAAGTTATTTAAAGCAATTTGTTGTGTTTATTGGAATAAGAGGGTATCCCATTATATAATCTCTCAGCAAACCTGGGTTATCATGATTTGAAGTAACAGTGCTGTTGCAACTGATTGTTACACATGATTAAATTAGAGTTCCTATATCAGATATCTCAAAGCAAAGTTAAAGGCAAAGCTTGATAGGGTATTAGGAAAACTCAGAGTTGGAATTTAGTTTGGGAAAACAATTTACTATTACTAGTTTTGGATCCAGGTCCTATTTTCAGTTCAGCTGCAAGGCTTTATAAACAAAGACATTTTAGAAAAACAAACATCACTTTCCCTAACTCAAGTCTTTCTCAATACTTATGTGAGACACACAGAAGCAGCCTCCCGGTTTTAGACTGGATCCATATCTATCCTAAATAATCCACCATTTACATCAATCTTGCTGAACTGCTTTCCTGTTTGTCTGCCAGTAGCCTTTCAAATTAAATTACAACACAGTAATTGTTTCTATTGACACCATGTGTCTTTGCACTGGGGAGGGGAACTGACATTATTCGTTTATTAAAAAAACACTGATGGCATTTTTCTCAGTATAACCGAGTTTGAAATTCTGCACCTATATTCATGTCAGCTCCAAACATTTTCTGATGCAAACCTTGAATGAACAAGACACAGGCAGGAAAAAATGGGCAGACAATGCCCATGAACTGAGTCTGTGCTCGTTCTAGTGAATCTTCACACAGCGTCTCACTACACAAGGTGTAGCTCTGGCAGCTCAACAGAAAAGAACCGGCAGCAATGGAGTGACAAATAAGTGGAATTCACTTTCATTCCTGTGAATGAACACAGTTTGAGCAGGTCCCAGCAAGGCTACAAACCCAGCTCCTGGCTGCCCCATTTCCCATGCTCTCCCCTTCCTGCTTACTTCAGATTGACTTTGAAGAAGTCTCTCGTGGGAAACTTTGGCTGCCAACACTTGTTTCTGTGAAAGGAGTTATATTCTTCTGCACTCAGACCATGGCAGGCTAGAAACAGGCTGGGAGCTGGGTGTGGACAACTGGATTTGGATCCTTTAGCACATAGACCTTATTTATCCTTTTCTCAAGTGAAAAAAAAAAAGCCCATAAGGAAAAGAAAAATCTCCACAGATCTAGAGATATAGTTACTGTGGATACCAGTGAAACATCATCACTTTGGCCTAGAGTTAATGGGACTACATCTCCCCAAATGGAGCAGGAATGACAAAAACCTTAAAGAATGAAGGCAGTGAAAGTGTGACAGAGAAATAAGTCACTGAATTTTGTGCTCCTCTCCTATCCAGGACACCACTGATGGTGTTTGCTGCATTCCTGCTGTGTCCATTAACAAGAGATGTCACTTCTTTGGTGGCCTGTATAATAACTTATTATCAGAGACAGCTAACACTTTAAACAGAATTAAGACTGCTCACAGCAAGCCAGAGGTACATATCAGACAATTATGGACCTGCAGATCTCAGAATACAAGCAGAAAATAGTTTAGAGAGCCTTAGATGATTTGCTGAACCACAGCACTAAGGCAAAAAGTACTTGGCATAACAGTTCCAGTCCAATTGCTGCCCCACATTCCCCTTTTCTTTTTGTCCTCCTATACTAAAGATATGCACTTTTGTTTTGCTAGAGGACATACATGCTGTTAAGTCAGCTTACGATTTCTATTAATAGGCTTGTTAGAAAAAAATCAAATTTCAGAATAATTTTGGCAAACCCCAGCGAGATGCAGAGAACCAGGTAAATGGGTTATTTTTGGACAGTAGGTTATCAATTGAAATAAAGTCAGTTCGAGGTAGAAAGTATCAGTACTGTTGGGAAACAGTATAGGAGGTACAAGGACTGGGCTAAACTAAAGATTCTCCCTGTGGAGCTTGTCTTCACTGAACTGCTCCTGCCAGGTTCAAGTCAGCCCAGCTCAGTCAGCCAAGCACAGCTCTGGATCACGGAGAGATTCTATCTGCAGCTCAGTACAACTGTGTTAACTGATGATGAATTGCATAAACTCCCAGCTGCAGCCTTCAGTTTCACCCCATCAGTTGTCCCAGCCTTGGGCACAGTCTAATTAACTTGCCATTGCTGTCCTAGCCAGACAGGTTCCTATCGGCACCTTATGATAAATTCTAGACTGATTTCCTCCCTAATCTGGATCATTAATGCTGGTTTTGAAAGCATTTAAACCAGCAAAAATCTAAGGCAGGAGTTTGCTACTGGATGGGAGTAAGATAAAGCAGCAAATTCAGACTCTGGCCCACCGAAAGGACATAACCTTTGGGTTTTTCCTATAATTCTATTTTGATAATCTGTGATGCTAAATCAATATGAAATCACTATAAAGTGCTCTAAACTTCCAGTGTGATTTCCAAGAACACAGTAACATCACAACATTATTAGGTGCTAATACAGATTATTTTTAAACCTCAGTTCTGAGGTCAGTCTATAGAGCTTTAGGGCCGGATAGAGAGAACAGACTTTTCTTGTTATCATCTAAATCACACCACAGATCATTTGTGCCCACACTGTTAAAGTGCCTGCAGTACCTGCACTGCTCTTTATGGGTATTATTCAGAATGCAAAGTGACTTTCACCCAGTTCTGTCTGGCTTACAAAGGTCAGTTTTGTAAAACTTGTCATCTTGATTGATAACCTAAAGTCATTTTTTTTATAAATTGTTTTGTTGATAGTTGTAGCCATTTGCAGTGGCAGTGGAAGTTTTTGTCCAGATTGCTGAGAAAGCTGAAGTGTGCAACAAGTGCTAAACAGTGGCAACGTCCATCCACATCTGCCTTGAAGAAGATCTGATGTCCTTCCTGAAAGGAACCACAGGTGTAAGGAGTGTCCTCAGGCTGGGGACTGAGTCACCCCTTAGAGATCAGCTTTTCCCTTCAGGAAGGTAACCGAGATCTTGGCAGACAGCACCCTGAAATGCTCCCACAGGATTCTGGACCCTGGTTGCATATTTCCAGCCAGGGAATCATGCATAGAGGCTTCCTGCTGCACCAAACAACCCTCTGGCCAGGTAATGGGAGTGCATCCAGCGGGGCTCCTGCTGAACACAGAATGTGGCACTGAATTTGCTGCTCAGCAGTGGGAACGTGCCCAGTTCCTCTGGCTCCTCTCGAGCACGACTGAATCATTACCAGCACAGAAGATTGTGGCAAAATGCTTCCTTTCACTGGAAAAGGCAGATTTATTGAAACCACATCCTTACAAGGCCATAAATCTGAGTCATCTTGCATAGAAATATTTTCATGTCTGAGATAAAACTTCAGGTCAGAATGAGATCTGGGAATAGTCACATATTCCCTGCGCTTATGAGAAAAGAGATACCTGAGGTGAAACATGGCCCTCACTCCCCATTTTGTGTCGTTCAGCATGGACACGTGAACCTGTCAGTTCTTTGTCTTAGCTGGTATCCCACGGCATAAATGAATAGTGAGAAAAAAACCTCCTCATTTCTTTTGGTCTTGAAATAAGATTTTTTTTTTTTTTTTGAGTCTTGATGCAAAGCCACACATACCCAAATGCCAATCAATGTTAAAAACATTATGCATTCAGAAAAGCACTATTTCAATAAGCTGAGAAGGTCAGAAAGACAGCATTTATTACAGCCTTACTGCAATTTGAAACTCTAGGCTAGGAATCTATCAAGATTTACCTAGGAAAGGCTCATTTACAACCTCCACAGATAATCCTTACAACAAAATTTTGACATTCTTTATACTGCTCATTGCAGTATTTGAACAAAGCAATCTCTCATACACCCAAAATCAGTCCCAAACTTCTGGACGAGGTGTGATTAGATAAAACTTTAATAGATATAAAAATGCTAGAGGTCTCGACAAATTGCCTGTGTTCTAGAGGAGGATTCTTTTGAAACCTGCTCTTTCCTACTTTCACTTGTAGCTTATGTCTGCTAGGCCTGTATATGAAAATGTGAGGAAAAGAAGCAAAAAGATTTAGAAGACACTCAAGGTAAGTTGGACAGCAAATGTAAGACAAAGAGGTAAAAATAAATACATTTCAGATCTAAAGTTACATATTCTCTTAACATGACATTAATTCAAAAACTGCCTGCCATTCAACTGAAAAGTCAGCCTATTTTTCTCTCTAATCCTGGTAAGGTGTGTTCTATTAATATGTTGCACTTTCTTTTCCAAGCACAGTCTCAATGCAAAGGTTCAGCCTTGTTCTGTTTATGCCTTGTTCTGTTAATGCCCTTCTGAAGTTCTTTATTCCACTTTATTGCCTTTAGAAACAGGATGAACAGCACTGAAAAAGCCAGAAAATTACTCCGGACATACCTTCTAGCTACAGATGTTCCCTAATATTTCCCAAACAAGCAAAACAACAACTGAAGCTTAATTTCACCCTTGACTACTTTTCAGCAATTTTCTGGTGCAATCCAGAATAATTTATTTTACATTTTTTTGAATAACAGAAATGTGTAGTAATAGCTGCTTATAAGTTCCACAGTTTCACTCCAGAGTGGTCCTCTGGGCTTCACTTCAAGAAAAACAACCACCGAGAACCAAACAGAATCACTTGAAGATTAATGTCACTAATTTGTAATTCTCTTCATTTGTTTGTAAAATTCAGGCTGGTAACAGCCAGCTACACTATGTGCCTCCATATCCCACTCTGATTTCATAATCACATGCACACATAAGAAATGTTTTGCCTTTGTTTAAATGTATCATTGATTGCTCCTCTCACTGCAAACTACAGACCACGGCTGCTATCAGGCTAAAGGTGCTACACCAGAATATTTGTATTAAATGTCCACAGGAATTTTTGCATGCATTTCATTACTGTTGACTTCGACATAGCTAATTCTCGTTAAGATGCAGATCTGCTGAGTCACAGCAATTAGAAGGAAGAAAGTTTGTGACTCAGGAGCATGTTCTGATTGGGTGCTCTAACATTTATTTGGGATAGGACTGGGGTCATTCTCCTCAGTGCCCTCAAGAGCCATTTAGAGCCGTAGCTCTGCAAAGCTGTCTTGCATCCAAAGGGAAATGTGCCCATAATGACAGAGTTCTGTGTAATCCTTTCTTGGTTTATGTGCTTTTCCACGGAATAATTCCTCACATATTCCCCATCCTAATCACAGATACCCACAGTTTCAGGAAAAATATTGTCTTTATCCATAGGGGCAGCACAATATGACTGTGCTACATGGTGGCAGTAGAACCAGCAAACAGGGTCTGCCTCTCAAAAGCAGTTTGCCACCCCCATTCCACACCTTTCAGAAAGAACCACTGCTGCACAGAATCCCAGCCAACGTTTCAACCTCAGCGTGCTCTATATTTAAACTGAAAAATCATTATCTATTGTTATCATTAAATTGTATCCCTTCTAGAGTCAATACCTTGTCTTTATCAAGGAGAAAAGCAGAGAAACATATAATCAAGGCAAGAGACTGCAGAGGTGGATGTTTCACTGTGTTACGGACTTCATTTAATTAAAGTCTCTTAACCTGCTCTTAATCAAAGCAAATGGCAAGTGGCATGCTCAGCAGATGGATACAGCTGTGCATAACAACCATGCAGGTGTTTAATTTTATATTTGGCAAGTACAGTAAGCAGCATTCAAACATTTGAAGAGGAGGGGGTGGTTAGTGAGGGAGGGTTTCCAAGATACATTCCACTGAAAAAGGGAGATTATTCTGCCACTATTAAGTTACTCAATCAACTTCACTAGTTTTGTGTTAAGTCCCAGTTTGAATTACAGGGGCAGATGTATAATCTGTGAGGCTTTCCTGAGTAATCCCTCTCTCCTGCTCCTCCACCCCCCTATTTTTTTAAAGGCTAACTGTACTAAACTGCAGCCTTCTGTCTTCTCAGACACCCAAAGAAGTTCACTTTTTGTGTCTTCTATTTCCAATACAAAAGACAATGAATGAGGCAGAAGTGACAGATACAAACCCATCCTAGGTAGAAATTTATCACTGATGGAGCCAGGAGCTCCAGAAACATGTGAAGGAGGCAGTGAGAGAAAGAAACCCAAACACAGGACATTCCAAAGTACAAATCCAGAAAAGTAATTACTGAGATTGTCACAAAATAAGAAAAAAGAGTATTAATTTTAGCTTGAAGTTTGCCACAAATGTAATTGAAACAAAAACCAGTAATTTAAAACAAATCCAAGGAAGGCTAAATTTTGCATTTCATTAACATCAGATTTCCCCTGCCCCCCCCCAGGAACTCACAGAATCATTTACCTGCAAGAACAAAATGGAATAAGGCCAGGTAAATGAAATACAGGCAAAATGGCAAGTATTTGGCATCTCCTGTATTAAATATACCAAAGGAAGGAATTTTGGCAAAGGATCAACACGGAAACACAGCTTGAAAGGGAACGCTACTGAAAGGTAAAAGTGGCAGTACCATTATCTGCATCAATAGGTATTACCCAGACATTCAGTACAGCTACAGACAAGGAAGGAGGCAGAATGTGGCTGAGGCAGAATATGCAGATTCAAAACATGTGAGTCAGTGTTGGTGTTAAAGTGATTCAGAGACTGCCACGATTATTTTTCCACTCATTGTCACGTACTACAGTAGGTTAGCTAAAAATAGATTACACGCTTTCATAATATTTCTTTCCCACATGTTCCCCTGATATACTACAGTCTTTCAAATTAAAATAGAAATATCCATCAGACTCCCTCTGTGTTTTTCCATGCACAGAAAGAAGTTCAAATATCCTTGTTTAACAATCTGACTATAAAAAGGAAAGGAGCTGCTTAAGAATTCCTTCCATCAGTCTTTCTCAGACTTACTGAAAATACAACCCCGCTTTTGTCTCTGTTTCCATCTGCCTGCAAACTCTGAGATAGTTGGTAGAATATTTTGAACACTTTAAAGCTTTTTCTGCTCATTTCCAGTTCCTTTGGCATTCTTCTGTAGCCTTCAAGAAGTGGGACACCCTACAGCTGGAGAAACAGTGGCTTGGATAAACATCATAATCAAAGCATACAGAATTTTAACACAGAAATTACTCAATAAGGTTCCTTGTACTAAGTTGAGGGTTTATAAACATACAGAATCTTTCTTATGCAATAAAAGAAATATTTAGTTTGCTTTCAGTCAGATTAATTCTCAATCCACCCAACTCCATAAGCACTTCAGGTGCTCTAGGAGCCCTTTAGGTGACTGTGATTTCCACGGTAACAAATGATACACCAACCATCCAGAACCCTCCAACAAGTCCCGTGCCAAGAAATTAAACAGATCTACAGGTGAACTGACAGAAGATCAAGTTCTGAGAGCACTGCTGTGGAAAACTTCCCTTTTCTGGCTTTACTTTGGTGGTATTTGCATTTTTACTTTGATATGTCTGAAATTGAAAAGCCCAGGACTCGAAACACCTTTTACCAGTTCTCCTGTTCTAATAGTCACATTTCAAACAAATAAAGATGAGTGAACACTCTTTTCCCAAAGTATACTGATTAAATTAATTATCATCAGCTAGTTTGTTACACAGACGATAACAATCTGTAAAACTACCACCCAACGGTAGCTTATCTTCCAATGATGCAAACAAGGTTACCCTCAGGTTTCGAAGTGTCTAATTTATCTGAGAAAGGTCTTGCTGCTGTCTCTGTGGAGGCAGGGATCACAAGGTGGCACATTTGAAGGCTGCACCTGCCCTATATCCAGTGGCACAGAGTTCCTCCAGGCACTGACAGGAGCCACGCTGGGACACCCACTGGCATCTCCCACCAGAACGAGATTATCAGTGCAATCAATTCCAGTGATTAGACACACCGTTCACTTTTTCTCAGTAAGTATTTTGATTTTAAAATTTGTCAAAGATAACTGCCTGGATGTTTCTGAAATGCAAGTTTTTAGTGGCAAGAATGTTAAACACGGAGAAGTAGTTGAGAAAGGGGAAAATTTAAATAATAAAGTGACTTGATTTACCTGTAGTCTGTAGCATGCATGAAGTCCAAAGGACCATTATACTCAAAACACATACATGTGATGAGAAAAAGTTATAATTCATCACACATTCTTAAAAACACATTATTCAGCATTTTGATTTACAAAACCTTTTCTGTTCTGTTTCTGCAAGCATAACATGATTTTGTTAAATATTTAAAGGCTTCCTTCTCAGCAATAAGCAAATTGTGTATTTGTATAGCAGATGAAACACTAGTTATACCTTGGAGAATTACAAATATAAACAGAAAAGCATTCAGGTCAAAATAAAAATAAAATTAGAGCCTAAAATGTTTGTAGGAAATAACACAATTTGTATTTACTTAATTCATGTAAAATTACAGTAGAAGCAGCTGTGTATCCAAAGCTAACTTTTATGATAACCTATACTTTCATAAATAGTTTTAATTATAACATATCTAACCAGCTAAACTATTTTAGCCATATTTGCACTTCAGAGTGATTTTTTTTTTTGCAGCTAGCATATTAATTTCCTTAAAATTAATAATTTATTATGGTTATTTTTCATCTCTCTCTTGTGTGTATTTTCAAGAAAAAGGTGTCCTAAGGCTTGAATAATTGCCAGCCAAATACTCAGCAGTTACCTTGATCTTTGCTCAAGCTACATGTACGTGTGTGTGTTATCAGAGCTGCCCTGTGTTTTCTCCAGCAGACAATATTAGATAAGACTAGAAAATAAAGTTACAAGCTGATTCAAATTCTTTTAGAATCACTATGATTCAAAGTTTTGATAGCAACAATATGCAGTTATGTGGGGGCATCTCTTTTGATCTCTGCAGATTATTTGGGTCTATAATTTCCAATGACATTCTCTAATTTTGTCACAGGCAGTGGCAGAGCCAGGTCAAACACAGCTAAGGTACTTTAGAGCCCCTTCTTAATGAAACAGGGCTGCAGTCATGGCAAGCAACATTCCACGTTTAAGAAAAATAAATCACGATGATTCCAGCAGATGCTGCTGTTTTTGAGGGGCATTTCAGGTTTGGTGCTGGCACATCCCTTCTGTCCTGGCAGCAAACCTCTTCCATCACTGCCTCCACACAGAGGAGCCACAGCCTCTCACCCCAGAGGGCTCCTCAACTCAGGGATCAGCACGGGCAGCCCCAGATGGAGCAGGAATTTATGGGATTTGCCACACTGTTCTTGGTTTGAAGTGGATTATACTTTTGGGTGAAATTAAGGGAAAAGGGGAAGGGGAAAAAAGACTAGCAAAGGCTAATGCAATAGTTAGTCTTCTAGTCAGCAGATCAAGGGACACGAACTCTCTGTTCGTGATATTTTTATTTTACACTCAAAGCTGCTTGGTTTTGTTCCCTGTGCTTAGAGAAAAATCTATAGAAAGTGCCTTTAAACGGCCACATTTGAAAATGTAATTTTTCAGTTTGCCCCTTCCGTTTGGTTCTGGGCAGAAGCAAAGCCAGGCTCAGCAGAGCTGAGGGAACACAGTGGCACAGGCAGTGAGTGGGAATGCTGAATGCTCTGTGCTCCCACTGAATCTCTTCTGTCCCCAAGCACCTGCCAGTGGCAGTCCCATGAGGGTCTGAAGGAGCATACTGGGACAGAGTGGGCTCCCACTTCCACTGCTAGTGCAGACTTTGTGGCACAGTGACAAACACAATGTACTGGGGAAAAGGCCCACTGTCTGTAAAGAGACATTTATATGTCTCAGTCAGTGTCCTCTGAAGGAAAACTGGATAAAGGTCATCAGTGATTATAGAATATGTGGAGCAAAGAAATGCTTTCAGTGAGATCCCTCGAAAGTGAACAAACCAAGCCCCAAAAATGTTCATCACGAATGACAACATGAACCCAAATACGGAGCAGCTGTGCACCTGCAGGACCCCTTTGTCTGGGGACACCCACGGTAGGGGTGGGACAAGCAGTGCAAGGGAAGCACAGCCCTGTGCTGCTGTCCTGGCTGCCCCGTGCCCCTGGTGTCCCCTCGGCTGCCCAGCCTTGCAGCCACGTGCTGACTCCAGCTGTCTCTCTGCCCGGACACCACCGCCAGCCCCTCTGGGTGAGAATGAGGAAGATGCTCGTCCTGATAAATTATCAGCCTCAAAAGAAAACAATCTGTTGGGAAACTGAGTGTGAAGCAAGCTGCTGCTTGCTCTGCTTCAGTTAAGCTGCTCAGCATCGGAATCCTTGGAAAATATCAGAATCTGAGTATTTATTATAGTTCAGTATAGAAACTACACTTTATAGGCAGTGTTTACTGTCTCCCAGCTTCAGCAGATAACATACAGGCTGCAAATGGATATGAGAGTCAGCTCTTCCAGAGGGAAGAAAAATGCATTTCCTTCACTGTAAACTACATGTAAACATAAAATGGAACTACCCAGGCAGCAAATGGATTTCTCTTTCCTTTTCAACTTGCAAAACATACCCTGATACAGTAAGCAATGCAGAAGGGTACAAATTGCATACTACTGCTATTTCTTAGACAAACTTCCTAAGTATGAACGTTAAATAGATACTTGCACCAACTTGTAGACCTAAACCTGTCGGCTTTCCTTACAATCACCTTAAACTTTTAAAAAAATTTAGAAAGTTTCCATAAGGACTAAAGCATTAGTAGTTACAGCATAAGCTGAAGATGGAATTCACTGCTATTGTTCTGCATCTAATGTTTGCACGAGATTAATTGATTGAGACATTCCCAGATGGTTTTAACATTTAACAGGATCTATACAATGACAGTCAGAATTTTTAATACTCATAGAGTCACAGAAGAGTGGCATCAATAAGACAAATTGTATGAGTAACTGGCATTGGAATGCACTGGCAATGCACCCAAAAAGTTATTTTTAAGGACTGTGACAAGAAATATTCCAATTAGGCTATGTAAATTACCAGAATGTATCCATCGTTACTGAAAAGAGAATTTCCCTTGTTACCATAAAAAGAATCCATTGTACTGACTGGAGAAATATATACTCTTTTGACTTATTAATAAAATAAAAGTAACAAGTTATAATTAAATGGATCTTAAATTGCAATAATTACTTAGAAACAGTGAACAGACAGGCACAGGTGAACACTACACACATCAAAGCATGCAGCGAAGAAAATGGGAATAAATCCTCTCTCTCTCTTTCAAATGCTGTGTCTTCAAGTAAGCAAGCTGATTTCAGCCCAGCCAACCAACATAGCTGATGTAATTAAAAAATGATACAGGTTTATTATATAACCACATGGAAAGCTGTAGACAGGTCTGAACAGCACTAAAAGAAGATTTAATTAAGTTTAGAAGATCTAATTATGCAAGCTGGAACCAAAGTGTAGGAACTGGATCTGTTCAGCTCTGACACTTCCTCCAAGCTTTTTATTCTAGAATTTCAAAGATTATTTTAAAAATGATAAAGAAGGAAAAAAGGAACAGTTGGTCTGAAGTAATGAATTTTTCACTTCAAAAAAGAGAAAGGTACACTGCAACAGAATAATGGCAGCTGCACCAGAGACAAGCTTTTATATTTAACCTCTCAACAAGCAGTATATTCATTGCCTTTCATAAATTGGAAGTGTGAAAATCTAAGCAAATCTCGTTGTTAAAGCCCCCTTCCTGATGCGTTTCAGGTTGACAAGCACATGCCTAAAGCCCCTGACACCCCTGGAGTTCAGCTGAGAGCCCTGCAGCTCACCCAAGGACCGGCAACTCCCTCGTCCCTTTGCTGTTCCGGGGGCAGTGGCACATCCCCACTGCCAGGGGACAGGTGGCCTGGTGGCCTTCTCCCTGCACAGCTGTCCCTTCACCCCATGACATTCCTCCTGAGGTGACACAGCCCCTTGTCTTGCTGCCCAAGCAGCCGGGGAGCAGAAGCTCCGTGTTTGCCTCCATGGGCTCCTCTCTTTGTTCTGCTTCTCACTCTCCTGCAGGACCCCCTTGAGCCTTGCAACAGGCCAGGCCTGAAAAGCTGCGTGTGCTTTATTGTGACCTGAACCATTATCTCAGCAGGCTCTTTCTTGGAACAAAGCCTCCTCTTCCAACAGCAGAAGTTAAAAATCAAATATATTACAATGTTGGCCTTTTCCTTCAGAAAGGTTCACTGTGCTCCAGGCTGTGCACGCTGTAAGCATTGCCACCCCCCAAAAAAAGGCACAGAGCAAGAAATATGGGAAGGGAGATGCCAGTTTGACTGAGCTCAGAGCTGCTGAGCTGCTTGGCTCCAGTGAGGCCAGACAGCACGAGCGACGTGTTGCAGGGCTCCACGGAGGCACATGCAGCTTCAACCTCCTCTGCAAGCCATGCTGCCCTTGCACCAGACACCAGAGTGTCTCAGCTGTAGTTTTATTAGCTATGATTTAAAAGTATGATGATAAATGCTTTTTTTTTGGTCAATATACAAGTGACATTTTAAGGCTGTCAGTGGAATAAATTGGTGCTAAGGTACATTCCTCATTATCTAGTTTCGTCCAGAATACTTAAATTATTTTCTCCAGAGGTTTGGTTTTCTTTCTTTCTGATTTCTGCTTGGTGGTTGCCTCTGTGCTTCATCAGTGATTTCTTTTTGCTCCCTTAGCTCTTGTCTATACAATGACATGCTTAGACACATCTGAGAAATTCAAGTGTCTTGTTCTCCTCACTCATGTCTATCTCAATTCAATTCTCTTTCAGTTCTCTTTTCCTCTCAGACAATTCCTTGTTAGTATAAATCACCTGTCACTTATCTTGATAGATTTAGTTGGATCCAAACTGAGAAAGCTGAGATAATTCTCAGTTCTCAGCATAGCATTTTTCTTTCACCGTTCTGACATTCCACATAGAAATACTATCGTTTCCAAACTCCATTTTAATATCATAGATTGTAAAATTACAGCTCTGTTAAGAAGAGTAGTCTAAGGGAGATTTCTTATTGTTCAGTAGATGTTCTGAAGTACTCCTTTTAGCCATGATTTTCACTGCCTGACAAAGAAATGCGTTTTCATGTACCGCCATTACAGGGAGAGATTCTACACGCTGAAAAAATGTGCTTGTGGAGTGTCATAACACTGTTCACCTTTACTGACTAAAATAAACAGCATGAAACTACAGTAAAACTTTAAAATCTGGGGGTTATCCTGAGAACTGTACAGTATTTAGACCACAGCATTTTCAAGGCAGGGCTTAGGGAGGCCAGCCTGGACCCACTGCGCAGTGAGGCCAGAGTGAGCCCTTCACCCATTTCAGCCCTCCAGCCCACATGGAGCTGCTTGTTAGTGTAAAATTAAGCACACGAATGTGTGAGTACAGAGCAGTGCTTTATCACCTCTTGTTTTGGGTGGTGTTTTTTCTTTTCCCCCTGCCCTGTCTGAGGCCTTTGGAATAGGAGTTGTTTCGGACTCCACGTGCCACCTCCCCGCCACCTGACAGGGTGACAGGCAATGCAGAGAGTTTGCAGCCCTCCGGCCTCGATGGGTTCTAACTCTGAGCATCTCCCAGCTGCACTGGGTGTGCAGTGCCAGCCTGGCCTCTCGTCTTTTCCTTCTGAGGGATGACTTCAGCCTGCAGCTCTGTTGAAAGGAGTCAATAAACACCACGTAAAGGAGGCAGTGCCCAATAATAGCAGTGGGAACTTCCCTGGTGATCTCAAAAGCTGTGGCTCATGCCAAGACTGCCTTTGTCATCATAGGAGTAAAAATTTAGGAACAAGTTACAGATATTTAATAGTCAGGCTATGAATAGCTCACTAGTATGAACAAGTTGACACGATGGTACAAATGAATGAAACCAAAGATAAATGTGGGGAGCACTGTAACCATTCCAAGTATCAATTTTAAAAAAAAGCACTTTTCTAAATGCTGGTACAAATCCCTAAAGTTTAAAGAGGCTTCCCCTCCACAAAAAAAAAAAAAAAAATTATAAATAATTTATGGCTCATTATAACATGATTTGGGCAGACATTAATTCATTAGGCCTTCAGGGATTTGGGTAGAATCCTTTCGGATGAATGAAATCAGACCTTTGGTTCTCACACATTCCTAAAATCATGCCACGGTTGTTGGTTCAATCATACTTTTTTAAATACTCCTCAAATACAAAATGATAAAAACTTCTTCAGCAATATCTTTACAATTGTGGTAATGTGTTATGAATTTAATTCCAGCGCACTCACGCTGAAGGTACCCATTTTCACCCTCATTTAATACATTATCCCCAGGAGGATTCACTTTGACAAAGAGAGTACGTGCTCTGAAAATAGCTTCAAAAATGATGATACACTGCAAGCAATGCCCTTAATTGTGGAAAAGTTCATCATTTTGGAAACAGGGACCTGGTTATGTTTGTAATTGCTAAAATTCATTGCCCACTATTCTGTTCAAAATCTCCAAGCTACTGAGGACTAGCAATGCCCTTCTGGTAGGGCTGGCAGGACCTTCACCATATGGAGATTATCCCCAACGCAATAACATGATGAGCTCAAAGCCCATTAAAGGCACTGCTGAAAGAACACAGGAAATCCTGAGCTTAAGAAAATCTAGAAGGGGAAGGATGTTATTTAATTTTATTGACATGTTAGGGACACTTACTTTTTTCTTAAATTTCATGCGATCATTTTTAATCAGGTACCACTGTATTAATATGTGCAATTAGCTGTGCAGATTAGGAAGAAAAGAGAGGGAAAGAACGTCAAGCCTCTGTTTTCAAGTGTAGGAGACAAGTAACAATTGACTGCAAAACAGAGTGTGCTGACAGTGCAAGTCTATAAATGGTTGAACATCTTGTCTGTGGTTTTGCAAAGCTTGCTTTCACTCTCCTATGTGATTAAAAAAAGTAAATACAACCTAGATGTAAAAAAATTTATACATTAAAAAATTGCTCTTTTGGCTCTACCTCTTCTTCCATGGTAGAAGTTATATGAACTACAAATATATTTCTACCATTTATTCTATTAAATGCTCTTCAAACAAATGACTTTCTATTCATACTACCTGCAGTTTATAATGGAATTGCATTACTAGGAGACTGAGAAAATAAAAAATGTCATGACATCTCTGTTGAAAACCCACTGACAACTTTTATAAAATGCGGATATATCACAACCTGTGTTAGATTAAAAAATGGCCCTTCTGATGATGGTCTGTAGCTAATGAAGAGTAGCACACAAGAATTATTCTAATGACGGGGTTTAATTCTCTCAGGATTACACTCTTACTTTTCCATAATTCTGCTATTTATAGCATCTGAATTTAGAAGTTAGTTCTGCTATGGGTCAATTGGTAGGATCCTGAACGTTCTGGCCATGACCCCAGGGAGGAATAGATACATTTTAGAAGATACAACCTCTGATCTCCACCGTGCTCCTTATATCACACTTTATTCACTCTTTGGATGGAACCACAACTGACTCACAGAATTATAGGTATTTTCATTTAAAATTCTTACCTTCTCCTTGGAAATCTAGCTTGTGTTCAGCTGCAGTGGTGAAAAGCAGAGAGAAAACGAAACACTGGAAGAAGCTTTTCTTCACAGAAGCAACAAAGCGGCATCCATGCAGATCTCATGGACTCTTAGCACCTGTATGACCCTTTCAGCCAGAAACTTTCAGAGACAGGTGAGCACAGGAAATCAAGCCATCCTCTGCACAGGCTCTGCACGGAGCTCTCTGCCTCTGGTCCCACCCTGGGACCACAGGATATGGACCTCAAAACCACAGGCACACACCACCTGTAAAAGATAAAAGTTCAACTCAGAGTTATTCATCTATTTTTTAAACTCTGTGAACACAACAGCAAAATTTAAAAGCCTGAAAGCTTCCCTAACACTGTGGAAGCAAACAGAAGGCTGTGGCACATGGTGACAAATTCTGCTAGAGAGAACAGCAACATCTCCGAGTCAGCAAAGACATCACGATTATTACTCCCTCAGGGTACCACAGAATAATAGGAGTTCATTTGGAAACAGATAAAACCATGTGGCTGAATGAAGTTGAGCCTCTACTGTGGACTCCGACCTGTGAAAGACATGGCTGCTTCTTTCAGCAATATCTGCAGTACAGTTTTATGGTGCACACTCAGTCTGGCTGTAAAAAGAGATGTTACAAGAGATGAAGTAAAAAAAGATTCATTCAAAATAATATTGATCAAATTGCAAGATCAGTGAACAGTGAAACAAGTATGTTTTCCTGTAGGTCTTTGTCACTGATTGACTGTAGAGCCATTAGTGTGAATGTGCTTTCCTAATGGGTGAGCAGAATTGACTTCTGAATGACAATGTTTTTCCTCCAGGCTGATACAGCCCCAAAAGTGCGACCTTTGCTGGACTTTAAAGAACAAAGTTTCTCACTGCCCCAGAGAGAATTCAATTTCTATTTGCAAAGAAAGTATGTTTGACAGTAACTTATATTTTAATTGTGACAGTTAAGTAGAAGGGAACTATAAGCCTCTGTCAAAAAGCAAACCAACATCTATTCCCAAGCGGGCTTCTGCGCTTTGCTTCTGCTTTTTTATGTTTCAATTACATGGGCATCTCACTTTATATCTCACCAACGGTAGCTAAGCAATGCTCTAGCAGGCAAGCTAGCTCTCCAAGAGCATCCAAAGGACCTTTAAATGTGGGGAAGCAGGTTCCAAGTTCAGTAAACAATGCGAAGAGCTGAAAAGGACTAAAACTGCTTCAGCCAAATGACAATGGTGCCACACTGACACGGCTTAAAAGGATTTCTCAAATGTGCACACACACCCCCAGCCTGCAAAATCTTCCCCTTCACCTCTAGACCCACACACCACACAGGAGCAGACGTGAGACAGGGGCTGTAACTGGGACCAGAGGAATCTGTGAATGCTCAGAGGAATCCCCCCAGTGGGAGCCACAGCAGTCAGCAGCAGGAGCCACTCGCTGCTCTCGAGGGCACCCAGGTGGGCACGGCTTTCTTCAATCCAGCACAATGGAATGGGCGATCCACCACATGGAATTGTTCAGCCCCCTTCCCCACCATCACACAGAGTTCAGCCATTAATGGAGAATAAAAGAAAACTCAACTTTATGTCTGACCAGCACAGCTGCCAGAGGTCCCACAGAATATTTAACAATTAGTTTTTAGAGAGCATTGTAGGCAGAAACCTTGAAGCCTGATGAGTTTTAAAGCCAGTATTTCACTGTCGGAGACAAGAAACTGCTCTGGTTATTGCTCTTAGTGACTTCATGTCCAGTTAACAACCATACCAAATAAATTATCTGTCACTTCTGATATTCCTGTCATTTGCAGAGATACTGCAAATTTTCCCACATTTATATAGTGGGTAATTTATCAGATATGCTTATAAGAACTCAGACAATCTAGAGAGCACTAAATCCTCAGCCACTGCTGAGATGCACTACAAAAAACCTGAAAGGCTGGAGAGGAACTCTGTTGCCCAGCTGGTTTCCATTCTGCAGCTCTGCCCTGCTGTACAGTGCTGCACTCACGTGAAGCTTCTGGGATATCACAGATTATTCTTTAGGACTTCGTCTAGAAAGAGCAGTTCGATTTAAATAAGCTGATAAATATTCCTGAACAAACATAACAGATTGTTACAATACCTGGCACTAAAATTTCCGAGCAGTTAGCTGCAAAGAAAATTAAAGGTGTTTTTCTCTACTAATCAGGAGGCAAAAAAAAAAAAAAAAAAAAAAAAGTCCCTTTGGCTTTTATCAGAATTTCCCCACTTACTGCCTCAGCCAATGAAACATGATGAACTGGCAGTGGCATTTGTTTTACCTACAAACCTCATCAGAAAGAAGATGCATTTTGACGTTAATTTAGCAGTTACCACAGAATCTTATCCTTATTTGCCTCCTAAGCGACTTTCTTTATTTTTAATACAGCATAATTCATAGATTACACACAATTAAAACATAGATAAAAATCACTGTTCCATTTTCAGCTCGAGATTAATAAATACACATAGGCGAGCTTCCTTGTCAGAGACTACTAAAAGACATAAATACATAATTTTAAAAAATCAACCTAAATAGATTGATTTCATGATGAAATAAATTATTCAACACTGATAGTGATCAAAGGGGACCAAACACAAATAGGAAATATTTAAATATAGATTGCAGATATACATGTATTTAATTAAAAAATTAAAGAGGCGAGCGTGTGTTTTGTCTGTCATTTTAAAATATATATTTCATGATGAGAACAGATATTTGATATATATAAATACACACACAGACACATCTGCTTCCAAGAGTGCTGCTTAACTGCCAATCTGAACAGCAAAAGTAAAGTGACACTTAGAGTAAGTATGCATATTTGGAAAAAAGCCTGTTACGCAGGAAACTGGGATGACGACACCAGGAGCTGAACTATTAATAACAATATAGTACCCAGGAGTACAGTCTTAAGAAGACTTAAGTCTTAAGAAAGCTATTTTAGGACAGATTTTACCAGATTCCTGGTCCCAGACAGCTCGAGCAGGAGCAGGTTTGGTTTAACTTCCTCCCATCTGTGTGGCAGAGGGAGCAGCCCCCTAAGCACAGGGGCAGCCAGGCCTTGCAGCTACAGCCCAAAGCCAAGGCACAAAGTGGAGCCTCCTTTTTCCCAGTTGCAAATCAGAAACAAAATGTCTTCCTTAGTTATTTGTCTTCCTAACAACCTTCTCTGACTTTTCTAGACTTGTCTATCACAATAGATTCTTCTACTTGAAAAAAAAAAATCACAAGCAGCAAGTTAATCTTGTTTTCACTGGCAGATGTTTGTCCTTTGTTTGAAGACTAAATTCTCACATGTCTACAAGAAGGACAAGTTTGTTTTTGCAATCCTAAATCAAGGAGCCTTTCCTTTTCTGTTCAGTCCCTTTCCAGCTCCCTGTTCTGACCACTTGCCTCTCACTGAGTTAAAGAGAGTAAACAGGTTAGATGCCTTCCAAACCTTCCCTTCTCCAGAAAGGTTCCCAACAGACTTTGCACAATTTGGCTTCAAAGTCCTGAGTGGTCCCAACTGCTGATAAAATTAATGGGAAATGACTGCACTGCAACTTGCAGAATTATGTCCATTCAATAACACTCAGGCAAACCTCAAATCACTTTCTCAGTGCAGAAATGAAACCACCTCCAAGATGAACCATGGGGGAACAACAGCATCTTTCCCCCTTATTCTTCAAATACAGCAGCACATCTCAAGTGGGAAGGGAAGGGGAAAACCAGGTTTGTACATCTGTCTCTGAAATAGTTTCCTGCTTCCAAACCCCAACAAGTGTGGCATCAAAGAGAAAAAAACCAAAAAAAACCAACCCCAAAAAAGCATCTAAGTTCAAAAATTAAGCTTCATTAGAGTTTGAAATAGCAGATACACTACATAGAGGACATTCTCTCCAAAGGCAAAATTCATCCCTGTACAAATAATAAAATGCAATCCTAGAATCACAAAAATCAAAGTAGGTGCAGCTGGTTCTTTTCATACATTTTGAAAGCATAAGAAAATGAGATCAAGTACATTATGAAACAGATGTTCTATATGAAATAGCTGTTCTGCTAATTTAAGAGGAAATTCAAAGCAGATATTAAAGGGCTATATGATGTAGAAAATTGTAGGAGACTCCTACCAATAATTGCTAATTACAAAGCATTCCTAATGCTTTGTCATGCAGGAGTTATAGATCAATCCCTAATTCTAGACCTTATTCCATGTTCTTGCTGTATATAATAGTGACACATTTGTACCATTGTAGGAAAGGTTTTTTCAGCCCTTCCACTATAAACCTCTCACTGGGACTTGAAACTTTGTCATAAAAATGCACTTCAGGATGCAAATTGGCGTGGAAAGTCCCAGTCTACCAAAATCACAGTAAGCATCTTGCAAATATAAAATCAAGGAAAGGCTGAGGTTGGACAGGACCTGTGGAGATCTTCTAGTCCAACTATGGCAGGTTGCTCAGAGCTGTGTCCAACTGAGCTTTGATTAACTCTATGCATGGAGAATCCAAAAACTTTCCAGGGAACCTGTTCTAGTGTTTGATTATCCTTTCAGTAAAAAACAAAAATTATGTTGATATATAAACATAAATATAAACATATATGTTTTATATCGGTTGTCTTTTATCACAATATGCATCATATATGGTATACCATATTTAAGCAAATAGATTTTGAGGTGGCAAGAATTAATGCTCTTGCTAGCTGACCATGATCTGATTATCTGCAAGGATGCAACCATAATTCATCACCGAGGGGTCTCTGTGTTTGAGACAGGCTCTATGTGTTACTCTCATAAACTGGACACCTGCCATTCTCAGTGTTAAATTTGACATGGCCTGAAATTCAATTAATTTGAATTTTCAAGCCAAAAGACATGACCCTAGTGTTTGAGAAAACACTGTGTAAACTTCTTGCCTAAAGGTGATGACTTCTCTCAGTAATCCAGCTGTAAGGGAAAAAATGAGCAGTGGAATACAATTTTCTTTAATCCTCTTGACATAAACAATGGAATCATTTTACTGAAATTAAAAACTAAAAAATATGGCCAGGCACTTACTGTAAGAGATTTCAAGCAAGTTGTCAAAAGGGTAAAATTACAATAAATAAACCAAGGAATGTATAAATGAATCTCAGCGTTGGAAGAACCTGTACTGGAAGGGAAAATACATCTATTTGTATACAATACCATAATACCACCTAGTAACATGCACTGTTACTAGGATTACTCGTAAAATCTGGTTTTTTAATAGAGTTTGGTTTAAGTACACTATCTGAAAATGTGCAAAAGATAGTTAACTCATTAATCTAAACTCCATGTTGTTATAACAGAGCTTTACAATGTTTCGATCACTTTCTCAAATTACATCAGTAAAGTTCTCAACTTGGTTTTTGTTAGTCCATTGTGGAAAAATTATTATAGTGATAAACTTTTAAATCTTATAAGCAATTGTAGGATCATCCATGCATTACTTTTCACCTACTTGTTCTATCACTTCAATCTCCTTTCCAAGTCTCCCATTATCTTGAGCAGATGCTTACAAATCTTTTCTATGGTTTTGCTTTTATTTGTAGAAAGACAAACTTCTTTTGGTCCCTCTAGTTTGATCACCACTGGTTTTTTTGAGATTTTTAATGGTAGGGTTTTTCACATTTCCTCTTTTATTCCCTTTTTATTGGTAACATCTGCACAGCATCTCTTTACTGTGATAATCATTGCCTGCTTAAAAGAGAGGTAACGTCGATTCTGACAATGGAGTGATATGCTCCTAGATATGTATTTGAACTAAAGATTTACTCAGGACCCATTTGAAAATGGGGTTATTTATGGCATTCCTCAATTCTCTTATTACTTACACATTTCTTGGAGGTCACAAAGACAATACAAAGACTTCCATACAAGATGTTTAATCATACTGATATCCTGGGCTGATATCACCTCTGCAATCCATTCTCTCAATATGTACCTTGGGAAAAACAATGCCAGGTTTCTCAGCTTCATACAGGACTTAGAATACTGGCAAATCAGGTGTGAACTCTATTTATTCTACTCTATCTATTCTATTCAACTCTCATCTACAGAAGAGACAGAGCCTTCCTCCCCAACGCAAAATGCAACAGGTTTGCATTCTGTGTCTGCAAGCCCAGTGCTGCCACAGAGCATTTAACACAAACTCACTTGGTTGCTTTGTTGAAACACTGATTCCACTCTCACATACAGAGAAAGAAAGAAAATCCATGTTGAGGGAAGGCTATAATTAACAGATCTCTCTTCAGCACAGATGAGTACCCAGAGATGAAAAGGCTCAGATTACCTACTTCACTCTGATAAAGTGCAAAATAAAACGCTGATCAGCTTTGGAAAAGCATTCCACTGCATTTAGGTAAGCCATTAACAATTGTACAAATAAAATTTGGCTGAAGTTACTTAATAAGAAATGCAACAAGGAGCTAGGGAGTATTTGGTGGAGTTTTTTTGTTTCCGTTTTGGAGCTTTTTTGGTTTTTGGTTTAGTTTTTGTTTGTTTGTTTTGTTTCTGTTTTTTTTTTTAATAAACCACTCAGGCAAGATTCAAATGTTATTTTCAAACTTCTCACGACTCTGAGTTTTTCTTACTGGTCTGCTCATCTATCCACAGCTCTGAGCTTCAGTGAGAGCTCTGCATGCCCCCAGGTTACCTCTGTAAATCTTCAAGGTGTGTGTGGCTGGTTTCCCTGAGCTCTGAATTCCAGCTCTCTACAGAAGAATGCATCTCTGTGCCCAGCCCTGGGCTGTTCACTGTCTGCCATCCACGTGGGGCTGTGAGCAACACACAGAGTGTGCAAAGGGATCCCCCAGATACAGAGCTGAGCTGTGCAAACAGTCTGGAGACCTACAGGTCACTCTCCCCAGAATTCTCACCTCCAGCAGAACGAAGCCCCTACACTTTTCCACTCTCTTTGGGTGCTGTGGGCTTCCCTGTGCTCATGCCTGTTCCAGCACCCCCTTTGAATTCTTTCCAAACCAGAAGTGCAGAGATAGCAGAGCCTGCACCCGAATTCCCCACGTCCTTATGGTCCTGTCAGCCCGGGAGTCTGACATTTGACAGAAATATTAAATCTAGCAGCTAACAGCTCAGTGAGGGTAAGTCCGAGCAGGGCAAATGCAGCACTCTCAGGCCTCACAGTGACTCTCTGAACTGTGTGACAGCTGGTGCTAATGCTTAACAAATGTCTTCCAAACACTGTGGGAAGAACATGCTTTCATTGATATGCTGTTCTGCTGTATTTGTGGGACGAAAGGCACTGCATAGCTGCATTTCTGAGACAAGTTTTATACCTCATTAATGCAGTACATAAGCTGTACAATTACACATCCATATGTCACTGCCAAATTTATACACTTTTACATACTGTTAGATTAAGATGGTTTCATTTCATTGCTCTGCAAATGGACTTTTGAAAGGATATTTCACTCAATTTTTTTGTGCAGTAGTGACAGGCAAAGCACAGGAAAGACATGGAGTTCCTTGTGTAAATGCAAGGAACTCCATGTTTAAATGCAGCACATGCCCTAAAATAAAAAACATGACACCAACAAACAATTTTTACACTCTTCCAATGCAGTGACCTTTTTACAGTGTAGGCTGCAGCCCAGTGTCCCCTTCCCCCACCAAGAGCCACCATTTTAGAACCAATTCCACTGGATCAGGCTATAATGCACTCTGATGTCTCTTGATCTGACCCACTTCTTCAAGTCTGATGGGTTTTTGTTTACACTAGAAGACATCTGATCCAAAGCAGCAGGAGGATTACAGCACTGTCTAATTAGAGTAACTTTTCAATTTATAGTGAATAATGAATGCATATTGGACACTGCTGTCTAGTGGGTGAGGCAAAGAACTAGCAGAACTGAGTTCTGCCCCTTCAGGCAAAAATGACAAAGAAAGAAAAAGAAAAAAAAAACCCAGACTTTAGCTGATACTCTGTGTCTAGCTCTCCATCATGCAGGCTGCTTTTACGTCTGTGGTTGTCATTTCTTTTTCTCCCGAAAGAGACTGCTTTGCTGAGCATGCTCTTGTAGCAAGAGACTGGACTGTCAGCTACAGCAAAGCAAGAGTCACTTCATGTTTGAGACACAGCTGGTGAAAGACCACCACAGCCATAATGCAGGGCCATGGTGCTACAAGCAAGGAAATTAAAATTACTCTGTCCGCTTGGTTATTGCTGTGCTGCATGAACCTGAACACAGCAGGTCACGTCTTGAGTTTGAGTGCTAGAGAGTGTGCTGAGGTGATCCCTGAGAAGTCTGAGGTACTTGTAGGGTCCATCTTCCCAAAAGTGGCCAAGGAACAGGTTGCTGGTGCTCCTGCTGCTCTCACTGCCCTTAGTTCCATGCGAACTAACTACCATCCAGGCAAATCCAGAGGCACTGTTCTTTACCATAACCAAGGCAAGAGACAGAGCTAGAAATTTCAAAGGCATCATTGCCTTCCCCTTGTCCCTTTTCCCAAGCAAGGCAATCTTGGAAGAAACTTAAGCGGGCCCCTAAAACTGACACATTACAAAATTTGCATGGTTCTAGCAAAAGCAAAGCCATAGGTTTTACTGTAGAACAATTTCAGGAAACCATGCAGGATCATTTAATCCTGTAACAACATAAATGTAGCTACACAGAGCATGCAAGGGAAAAGAGGGATAGGAAACACACTGGATAATGAAAGAAGAGAGGGTGGCAAGTAGTAGTGATGAAACCTTAAAAGAATTATGAATACCCTGGACAGATTTTTTTTTTTCCAGTAGGTGACTACAGAATGTCTCTGCAACTGCTCTGCCCTGTTTTCAGAACAGAGATGCACTTATTGCATGTCATTTGTTCTTATGGCAAAGCCAGATGGAAAGTATGTAGGGCTGCTACTCAGCACAACTGCTTACAGGAAGCTGCATTATAGGAGAAAAGCTGTGTGAAAAGGATCAAAATGATGAAATGCATCTGGCTTAGCACACAGCAGTAAACACTGGCAAATATATTATAGTAGTTCAATTACTGATAGGATACTAGAGCCTACTCAAGACTTAATATTTAATTATCTTTAGACTCCATCAGTTGTTAAGCTGTCAGCAGCATCTGTAGAGGGTACATAGGTGGACATCTGCTACAGACTAAGAAAGCCATACACCAGCAGAGCTGTTTGCCACAAATACACACAAAGAAATTCAGGAGATCACATTACAACCATATCTACCACGTAAAACATATCTACAGCAGGGACACCAGTTTGGATCACACTGTGGCTGGTAAGAGGCAGAAGGACAAACTGCTCTGGCTGGGGGCTCACTGGAGGGAGCAGTGAATTCCGATGAAGGGGAGAGGAAAGAGCACTGTTTAAATAAATCATCTACACTGAACCACCCAGAAACCCAGCTGAAACTAGGCTTACATTTCTCCCTTGCATGCAAAACAGTGTTGTAAAAGATTATTCAGTTTGCAAAGTCAAGTCCAGTTAAGCTTAATTTGGCTTCTTCAAGCAGACATCACAGCACTGTGCGTGCATAATTCTATGAACGCTTCCTTTTTTGCTACCCTGGGAACCTCATGGGCTGGATAATTCTCAGAGACAGGAGTCCTAAGTACTCTGATCCCAGAGTTGCTGCTACCCCCCATGCACCCACCACCCACACCAGTGCTTAAGGGCCTTGCTTGATTAAACTCATAGGCGCTCCCTTGCCTACAGTCTTCCTCCAGCCACTCTAAGTCACTCCTCACCTCAGAACTCCTTATTTCAGCTTCCAGCATCCTCTGCCCAGCCAGTGTCCGTCCTGAGCTCCAGGCCTTGCTGCATATTTAGTCTTTGGGAGTTACCCTATCTCAGTGCCCCAGCAGAAGCACCACAGCAGTGCAACACTGCCCACTTTAAGTCAAGATGCTTTACCAGGACCACAGAGCAGCTGTGGCTCTGAATGTATCCCTGAGCCAGGGCAGGTCCAGGAAAAGTGATGTCTTCTCACTTAAAAGCCCATTCAGCCTCTAAAGAAGCACATGCAATTAAAATCCAACTCAGTAACAGGACTAGATTTAGCTGGATTCTCAAGAGAATAACAACAAAGACTCATCCCCACTGACAGAACAACCCTGTAGACAAAATGTCTGGTCTGAAACACAGAAGTGTGAGAGCTTTCCAGCCAACAATTACGAATGTAATCTTCCTGCAAGAAGAAGCTCAATTATTTCTGCTGACAAAGTCTCAAATTTCATCTCATAGCAGCAGCCAAGCCTACTTCAGCTTGACAAAGCTCAGCTCAGCAGAAGCAAACCTTAACTCAAGGAAGCACAACCAGCTACGCCTACCTCACATCTTACAGGCTTGCATTTCCTCTGCTCTGCACAGTGACGGCAAAGCACAGCACAGTTAAAAGCACCGCTTTTTAATGATCTTTGAGGAGTTAAAGAGGACAATAAGTTCCTTCCTATCTAAGCCATATGTCTAAAACGTTGAGGAATTTGAACACTTGCAGTGGATAGAAAACACCTTCTTGCATTCCAAGCGATGCTGCACCATTAACGTTCATTTGTGAGACTGATCAATTATCAGCAATCCCAAAAGCAGAGACATCATTTTTCCAGCAGATTACCTCATGATCCTAGAAAATGGAACATGTAGGGTTTGTGTTTGCATATTGTTCACAGTTTGAGTGCAGAATTGTCCAAATATGCCTTGACCAGTGACCCTTTACCATCACCAGTCAGTGTATTTATACTATCTTTTAGGTCACTACATGCACTGGGGAGATTTCTAGCAACTGGTAATGGAAAAGATGACTTTGCAATTTTGCAGAAAGAAACTGAAACTTTTCATTCCTTCTTCTCAAGTCTCTAGGGCCATTAGGATTTTGTACTGTAAATTAACCTTAAAGATTTGTTTAAACAACAACTGAATTTGCCTAAGTAAATTTCTTTTTCTTAATACAAACCGCTGCTTTGTATTTTTCTTCTGCGAGGTCATACAGCAGGGATTTAGGGTTGGGGTTTTTTTCTCCTTTGTTTATGTTTTGTATTTCTTTTTAACATAATTCCTTTTTTCATATTTTTTTTTGGCTCCAACCTTCCAGTGTTGGTTAAAGATGCAAATATTAAAATGCAAAGTCAAATACAAGTTATTTTCACAAGCACTAATGTAAAAAAATGTCTATTTTCCCATTTTCTAGACTAATATTTACCATCTTTGACAGCCTTATTGCTGAGCAGATTGCTGCATATTTCAGCATTATCTTTTAACAACTTGACAGATCCACCTATTTTCTTGTGATTATTTTATCCCAAGTTGGAAGCCTAATAGTTGCTTTTCGACACGCTGAATCACAGGATTTGCAGCACAGTATGCAGACCTGTGATTTATGGTTAGTATTTTGACGATGCCTTGTAGAGCATATTTGGATTTCCAGCAGAGTTGCTTCGTTTGGCCTGATCTGGTTGGAAATCCAGGAGCAGCCCCAGGAACCTCGGGGTGATCTAGGAATTGAGGATCAGAAGGTCACTTGGGAACCACTGACCACTGCAACAGCAGGGAGTTCATGCTTTCTTAGTAGAGAAGGAAACGTTGTACAGCTTAATTCTGGATATTAAGTAAATGCCAGCAGTTTCTACTGCCAATTATTTAAATATACAGCATAGAAGCATGGGATGGATAGCTACAAATGCACAGAGATGCAGCACAATAGAAGAAGGAACACACAGTTCCATATGAGATGTGCTGTTGTAAATGCAAGCAAAGCACATAAAGCAAATTGCTTTAACAGCAACTACCCTTTCAAGGAAGTGCATCATAGACAATTTAGCTATCCAAATCCAGAGAGCAAAAGATTCTGCACATTGCTCCTTCAGTCACTTCAGCTTAAGGTATCTTCAGATTATAACTGGCAATTCTACTAATTATTTCCAGCTAGGTTCCTAGGGTTATTATGGAAAGGATTTTTCACCCAGTGAAGCACACAAGAAGCTTTATTTATTTTCATTGCATATGCAGAGGAAGTAAGACTGGAAAGGACCTCCTGGGTCATCAAACACAATTCCCTCCTGTCACAGGCAACCACATAATACAAACACTTCATAAACTAGCAAGATCCATCTTAGAAGTAATTTGGTTTCCTGTCTTGACTAGTCTAAATACAAAGTTGCTCCAGAACCTCCTCACTCTAGTCTTTAGCGACTTTATCATTACTGAATGAAATTAATTTGCAAAAAGTTTATTTCAGTTCTGGCACCAAAGCAGACCATTAACTCAACATTTCTACCTTCCATTTGCTCCATTTATAGAGAGCAACCACAAACCACTGCCCCAAACCCTTCTTTAAGCCCTGGGTGACATTAGAGCACCCAACCCGAGGCTCTTTTAGGGTAAGACATCCTGATCAATTGGTGTTTTATCAGCAATACCAATTTACATCAATTGGGAGGGCATGGAAAGAAACACAAATTGCCACATCTAATGGATGTCTCGTGGCATGCAAGTGAGCTCTGTGGAGTCAGCCAAAGCCTGCAGATGTCTGAAATAGTGAATGGAAACTGTTTATCACTGTGAGAGGTTAAGTAGAAGGTACAATTCTCCAGATCCCTCATCATGCCAGCGACTTTACAATACAGCACCGGAGTTACACTGACATCAGACCCTTAAGTTTCTTGTTGAAACTCTAATTAGGGTAACAACAAGGACATCATATTTTGTGTTTCGAGGACACCAGGGCATAATTCGCATAAAAAAAAACAAAAACAAAATCTTTACTGAAACAACATTCAGTATAGGTTATTTAACCCCACTTTTCTGTATCGTAGCACACAAGATCACTTGTACCTATCTGTATAAACACAAATTAACACTTTCTGCCAGTTTTACCAATACATGCTTACATAAATATATAGATAAGTACAATAAGCAAAGGCAGGCTCCACTGGGAATGAGGAACAAAAATGCATAGTTCACTATGGCTACAGAAGAGTTGCTCCTTATATCTAGCTTTGCCCAGGTGAGATCCATTTCTGACTTTCTTTTTTTTTCGGCATATCTGCATAAAATATAGATGTTGCAGATGATGTAGATATTTCAGCTATTGTACAGGAGTTGCCTCTCAAAATACTTGATGGGGATTGGGAAGTCAGGTCTAAAATGTGTGTCTTAAAAAGTGTAGATGTTTTCTTGATACTTAAAAGCAAGTAGAAAATTTCATAGCAAAGTCCTGCAAACCTTCAGGAGAGGGAAAATTCATTTATAACAACACTGACAGACCTATTTATTACTCAGAAAATACTGATTGGTTTAGAAGGGAATTTGGGGTATTCCCTACAACTAAATTAGAACATAAGATGTTCTGGTTACAAATACTGTAATGTAAAATGAACTGTTAAATCATTTGAGCAACAAGATCTGAAAACCAGAAGAAAAAACTGAGTGATTCAAAAGGAATTTTTGGTCAATAAGGTAGAAGTAAAATGCGTTTCTAAATATGAGATCTGTCAGACAGAGAGAATAGGACACTTTAATAAACCTGTTTGTGTCAACTGGTAACCAGGTAGATTTGAATTAAGATTATGGTAATTCAGAAAGCAGACAGTTGGAAAAGGAAAGCAAGTTCGAATTACCAGAAGATAAACATGCACAGAGTGAGTTTTATGGAGAAGATTAAGAATTTGTTGTGAAATAGTATGTTGTGAGCTCTATAGAGTGTTAAATAAAAGTGAATTAACAGTAGTATCAGAAACGACAGGAAAGCACCCGTAAAAACCTGGTAGGTTTGAACTGGGTACAGGCACTGTGGTAAGACAAGGAATTCTCTTAATATAAAGATAACACAATGCTATCAGAAAATGGATTCAAATAACAAAATTAAAGAGAGAGAAAAAAGAATCTCTGATGGGAGAGATTACCTCTGACCTCGGCAGATAGGTTTTTTGTTTTTTCATATAAATAAATACTTTTCCACACGTATAAAAGGATATGGAGAACCAAGAAGAAGAAAAAATAATTTCTCCCCAGTTCCTTTCCTCAGTCCTTAAGGCCTCAGAGCTGGAGAGGTAAATGCCTGGCAGTGCTTGGCAGCGGGGCTGGAAGTGGCACAGCTGCAGCTCTCACGCTGCTCCTCTGCTCTACAGCTCAGCTGCAAATTGCCTGGTAAGAGGCACCACGCTGGAAGCTGTCACACTCCAAACAGCCCCTGGGGAGCTCAGGCAGAGTTAAAGCACCAACCTATTGCCTCAGACAGCTTCTAATCAGTGCATCGGCAGGGAATGGGGAGGTACTAACTTCGGAGATATCAATTTAAATTATTTGCTCCACAACAGAATTGTCAGGTAACTTCAGGCAAATCACTGAAGTTCAGGCTTTATAGCTAGGGTAACCAGGCACAGGAGCCCAAATCAGGTAAATCTTCATACAGGCATGCCCACAGCAAAGCCCCACACACGCTGCTTCATCTGCCAGGGTGTTTCAGCCACAGAGTTACTGAATTCAATTTGAATGATTTCAAAGTGACAGAGAGTAGGTTTAGTTTAGGTGTTAGGAAGAAATTCTTCCCTCTGAGGGTGGTGAGGCCCTGCACAGTCTGCCCAGAGGAGCTGTGGCTGCCCCATCCCTGGCAGTGTCCCAGGCCAGGTTGGGCAGGGCTCTGAGCAACCTGGGATAGTGGAAGGGTCCTGCCCATGGTGGGGAGGATGGAATGAGAGGACCTTTAAGGTCCCCTCCAATCAAAATTATTCTGTGATTCTGTGATTCCCTTAGGGTGAAATTATGGAAATTATCTGGGAGACCCTGTGGCACACTTGTTGTGCCTTTCCTCTAGGTGTGCTCCAAAACAAAGGTACTCTGTTCAAAAGTTCAAACCTGTGACAATGTGGTCCTAGGAGATGTGTGAACTTTAAAAATAAACTACCTCTAAAGTTTCCTAAGAAGTTTATCTGCATGGGTGGAGAGAGATGGGAGGTTAAGCCTCCATTAAGAGCAGATGGTAAGAGCTCTCTTGCTCCCTGTCTCTCCATCTCCATTGACAAAAATGGATATTAATATTGCCTAATTCACAGAGAAGAGTGAAGTGATCCAGGATTATTACAGCTATGAGCTGCTATATAAGCATAACAAATGGCTATATATATTCCCACTAATTCATCATCACATACTTACAGCTGGATAAAATATTCTTCGTTACATACTTTTAGATAAATTAGTGCTAACTATAGCTGTCAGGCAAAGTCACAAGTACTTTGGTTGGGTTCCTTCAAAAGAATGGTCACAGAGGAAAAAAATGTTCTTATTCATGCAAATCAAAGGTATGTTGCTTTAGTTGAAATTGTGCCTCTTCAACAAAAAGGATGTTAACATTTCCAGATTTTTTTTTTTTTCATATAGATGCTTAGGTATTTGTGAGGAATAAATCTCATTCTTGGGTCCAGATGTTTGTAGTGCACCCTAAATGTCCTAAGTAAAAATCAGCTATGCTTGAGAATAGCTTGCATGTGTAAGGAAGTGTTCTATAGGATGAATAACTACAGATAATAATTGAAAGCTTGTCTTTTTCTGGAATTCTAGTTGTCATCAGCAGACATCTCCAGCACTTAAAAAGATCACCCAGTTTTTCCTGAGGCATCTTCAGCAGCACAAAGGGATGATATTGCCTCTGAAATCTGTACATCAGTGTCTGTGCCATTCTTCTGTCTATCTCGTGTGTGCCTGTACTACACACACGGTCTGGGCTGCTGGATTGCTCTGCACCCCTCTACACTCTGAGAGAATGATCCTCAGGGGAAGGATACCTGTATGTTGCTGTACAACTCCAAGTTGCAATCTCAGCAACACGTTCTTCTATAATTATGTGCAGACTGGTGCTTTAAAACGATTCATTTCATTAATTCTCCATTTGGACCCTGAAGCAAGGGGTTGAACATCTTACTACACACAGAATGTCTGAGAGAACAGATTAGAAGGCCCCAAATGGATTTCTTCAAATAACAAAAAAGAGCAAAACCACCACCAACAGCAAACTCTTTAGAAGGTGCTTTTCCCAAACATAAGGTGTCAGCCCCTAAGGATAAAGATGCAATTCGTTTTTAAGGACTCCTCATTACACATAAATGTCCTAAACCTTTAAGTGTTCAGTCCATTCTCTCCTTAAAGGCCTCTGAAGGGAGAGAGGGACAACATTTATTAACTCCATAATGTGAAGTTAATAAATCTAGATCCCAGCAAGAAAGATTTGATGCTTCACAAGAGATGTCCTTTTCACTCTTGATGAGATCCATTTATCTAGAATAGACAAAGTAATTTAGAGGGCACAGAAAGGAAAAGTTATAACATGAAGTTATTAAGGAAAATTTAAATCAGAGCTTTGATTATAAGTCTAGTCCACAGCAGCAAGTGCAGTTTTTAGAAACTTTACAACAAGTGCCATTTAGGCCTATCATTCTTACTGCTGAAATATTCCTTTGAAAGAACCTCCCTTTAATCCATGTTAATCCATAAATTGCTTTCATGACCACCACTTACCTAAAACGTGACCAGAATTTTTGGGACGATGGAGATATGTGTAAAGCACTAAACCCATCAATTACACATGCTTTGAAGTTGCAAAGTTCATTCTCACTCAGAACAGTTTAATTAAAAGCAATGACTTCATATTCTATCCTCTGTACCAAAAGAACTTGTTTTTCATTGCACGGATTACTCGTAACTTGGAAAGTTTCTCACTGATTGAGGCAGTGTGTGTTCTGAGTCAGTCCTCTTGCAAGATTTGGCAAATGGGCTGCCAAAACATTACTGTGCTGCTGCTGTGTAGCCCCATCCATCATTGTACAGGTAATTTCAACAATTCTGAACTCACAAAGTCAAGTCTCAGAACCTTAACCTTGATATAATTTCCTTGCACAGATGTCCTGGACTAAAAGGAATGGAGGAAAACAATAAATTAATCTGAACCTGTTCTTTCAGTTCCTTCTAACATTTGTTAATTCAGCCTTATATTAATGCTTGTCTCAAAGTTTAATAAGCAGAGCTGAATACACAGCATGGTGTAAAGCAAGCAAAGGGATATAAACGTAGACAATCCCTGTAAATTTCCTGGGAACCCATTAACATCGACAGCAGAGAAATCTGTGGGTTTACCCCAGTTCTGGTGGGGCAGACACCACTAACACATGCTCCTGTTCACAGCCCTCCTCCATTCTCCTCATCCTCCACAGGGCCTTGCAGCATTGTCTTCACTTCTGCTCTGTCACAGCTGTCAGCTCTAGTCCACTCCAGCCTCACCAGATTGCAATTCTCACATCACCTTCATCCTTCTCTCCTCTGTCTCCTGTCTTCCCTGATTTTCCCTAGTCTTATGTCAGCAAGGACAGGAAGAACATCTCTGTTTTTGCTTCAAGGTCCAGTCTAATCCCACCCCCAGCCCCAGGGGAGATGTGCTGGGGGAGCTCAGCTCATTCCCTGCAGCCCTGGGGCAGAGCTCGCCAGGCAGCCACAGAATCCTCAGAACATTTGTCAGCCAAGTCCAATAAACCTCGTGCTTCCTGCAGTTCTGCCAAAGCTGGGAAAACTTTCATGCAAATAGCAGCAAGATCATTTCCTGCATTCCCATCAAATTTAATCTCTTCTCATAGGAGGACACTACAGTTTATTAATGAAACATCTGCAAGTATTTTTAACCAAGACAAAAATGAGTGCCATTCATTCTTTGGAACAGCTGAATCTCTCTCATTGAAAACTTAACATACTTTTTTTTTCTGGTTGTCAAACACACAGGAAAGAGACACAGTTGGAGAGAAGTTAATTCCTTCAAAAGCTCAGTTAATTTTTTTATAAAAAGTCCAGAAGAAGTATTCGCCAAGATCTATTGGAATGGTGGTATTAAACAGTTCAGACACCATTTGTCCCAAAAGTTTAAAAAAAAAAGGGAGGTGGGGGGGAAGTTTTTACCTAGTAGAATAAGAAGAAACTTTCTATGTGAAATTAGGACTGTGTACTAGAGCAGGGCTTTATCACTACAGTAATGAGTAAAGAAAATGATATATATTTAACTCCACTATCATTAAAGATTTAAGATTATTGCAATAATTTTCTGCTTCTCTTTTGCTTTATTGAGCTTAGTCAAACTGATATATTGCTGTGTACTTCATTCATTCCTCCTGATGGATGATACGAAGTACGTAGACAATGCTGATGTCCAACTAAAAAGAGGAATTACAGAAAAGAGAAGATAAGCAGCTGTAGATGATGAAGTGCTGATTAATAGATTACCCCCATCCCCATCAAGTCCAAACCCATATTTTAAACTGCCAGCAGCATTGCAACTGAATGAACAAGTACTTCTGGAATCCAGAAAATGTTGAGGAGCTGACCTTTCTCAAAATTAATCCTCAACAGCTTCTTCCAAGATTTATTTCTTTCTCTTAGCTTCGGACAAAATCAGTAACGGTGTGACCTGAGCTTTATGATTTCTGGCTGTGAATGTATAAAGTGCTTTCTGGCCTAGAGGTTGATGCTCTTGACTCAGTTTTCACATAAGCTCTTGAGGCAGTACTGCTGACTTTGGTACCATTCATTAGGTGTGGGGTCAGAAGGGAGGTGACGTCCCAGGGCACAGCCTCAGAATCAGTGCTGGTTTGTATCAGCAGTGACAGCAGCCCCCGGGTGCAGGGGAGATCACACAGTTCTCTGCAGCCCAGACCTAGGGTGTCCCAAAGGGATCCTCCCTGGCCCATAGGCCATGGGGACACTGAAACACCTGTGACCAGGAGGGACCCAGAGCCACCTCCTGCAAGCCAAAGCTGCATCTGCTCCAGCCTGGTTTCAAATGCCCACACGGGGTCTGACTGGGGACACCCTCACTCACAATTATGATGAGGCCAAGCAAGACTGGCATTTTAATCACAAGGGAGCTTAAACACTCACAAGTGCTAAACACCTGAGAATAAAAAGCCTGTGAGCAGGAGCAGGGATAAATTAATATTCCCAATTTGCCAGCTCCAACATTTTCAAGTGAAAGCTAATTTTCCCCATAGACAGTAAACCACAAGAACATTTATTTGCGCTAATTTACCAGACATTTATTTTGGCACTGTTAAAGCCACGATGTCAAGTTTCCACTCTAAGCTATATGCAAAGAGATTTTGTCATAAAAACAATGTGCTATTTAATCAACACACACACACAAAAGCTGTTAAGTGTAACAAATCCTAATTTGTCCTGAAAAATGTGTGACTTTTATAGATCCCCACAGTCTCACTCAATATCAACAGGTTGTTTTTGAGACCACGGATGACAGACACGGTGATGATCAGAGGGTGCACAAGCCCAGCTACACAAACATGCACACACTCCTTAGCAGGAGGACCAGTACACCAGAGTAATTTTGGAATGCTTTCCATGTAAGGAAATTCTGTTGTAAGATGATAAACTGTAGTTATACCACAGCATTCCTCAAGAAAGTGCAGCTGTTTTAATAGTCTGAAGCCAGAAATTTTAAGAATTGTTTCACTTAAAGGAATTAGTGATAGAATTATGTATTTCCTCAGACATACATAAGAGGCATACAGAAACCCTATTCCTTGGGCATTGATGGGGGTCATAGAATGAGAGACTGAGTCCTAATTGTCACCAGTGCACTCTCCTTCCTTCTGTGTTTCAATACTCTGAAGTCACCAGACTCACATAAAAATCAGTTGTCAGGGGAAACCTTGAAAGAATTTGTCTCCTTTTTTGCTTCATTTATTGTCAAATCAGAATTATTTTCCTTTTTCATTCTGGTACATGGAGTTGCCTGATAAAAGAGATTAACACAAAGTCTAATATATTCTTCATTCGCAGGAATAAGACTGATAATTAGCAAAGCTAGGATTAAGTTTAATGTCATTTTAGTAGCTCCTGGAGTATTTTAGCACTTTAATCATGGTGATGATATTGAAAATAGTTTACTGAGAATTTTGAGATAGCAGAGAAGTGATGAAACAGATGTCCATGATGTTAAAACTGACTCCCTCCTTACAAGGAAGTGTTCAGACCCAATGCCATGGATTTACTTGTGCGAGTTCAGTGAGAACCCTCCTCGCACTGGAGAGTCAGAGGCATCTTTTCCCCTTGCTATCACTGACTGCAGTGAATCTTAGATAAGCAAGGGACGCTCAGCTCTCCCCGTGGAAGCCCAGCTGGTATCACCACGATGCATCTCACAGATCGTGTTTTAACAGGAGGCAAACGAGTGCCCACAGCAGCTCCTTTGCCTTGTACACCACGCAATCTCCAAAGGGCAGGAGCTGAGCTTTGTCCTTTGCCCCCAGCCACTGAACATAAAAGGAAGAGAGTCAGGATTTGCATTGGCATCTGATTGTCTCCTACATGAGGCTTGAGAGGACTGGCAGTCACAGCACAGAAACAGCTGAAAACCTGCAGAGCCTTCTGTCCTTACTGCTTTGGTTTTCCTCACTCCTTTATTTTACAAAGCAGCCTGGAAGTTGGCACCTGCAAATCAGCTGCCCGAGTCCCCTTCAGATGGTTCTGAAATGGGGTCTATCAATCTGCTCATAAACATTTCTTACTACAAATCTTTCCTCAGTGAAAGTAAAATAAATGGTATCTATAACAGCAAATATTTGCAGAGGTCTGAAGCAACCCCACAACATCTATTTCTGGAGATGCACTATAAATGTAAGGAATAAATGAAAAACCTTTGCCTGACGTTAATTGCCATTTTATGTCAATAAAAGTTCTCACAGTACATTTCTCTAGAAAAACAGTAAACGTTGTTGAAAATCGCTGTAATTACACAAAGCTCACCATTATATCTGCTCTCCCAAGAGAGGCTGGGACAGAATTAAGACCTGAGAACAAACTTTAGTCTGTGTCTGTAGTGGCATTGCTGCTTGCAGAGCACTGGCTCCTGCCCCACCACTTCAGCTGGGATGAGTCTGGCCTAGAGGGCAGGGATGTGCAAGGCAGGGATGTACAGACAGAATGGCACAGGATTATTTGTCTACAGCTGGAAAGCAGGGCTGTTCTGCCCATGGACACAGTGGGACTCTCTGCTGTGCTATCATATTAACCTGGCCCACTGTTCTAGTCCTGTGCAGAAAGCAATCTCACTGTGCAGTCCTGATTCTGACCTGTAGATTAACCAAAAATGTGTGGGATGGCAGGAAAATTGGCCACATGTTCACAAATCTTATTTCTACCTCCTCTAGCAAGGATTTATACTGTATTCTCACTTCCTTTACATCTTCTATCAACATTCACCTTTAACAGTCACTGCTGTTCTCGTCGCTCACATCTGTTCAGATTATCTCAGAAACAGATATCACTGAGCAGGAAAGGTACAGAAGGACGTGTAGAAAGAGATTAATTAGTGGAATTTCTCAGGCTGGAAAAGACCGAGGAAAAGACACAAATGCCATGGAGAAGGGGGCCATCAAAACAAGGCAATAGGTTTAAATAGATATGCATACACAAATAATGAAAATGTATGCATCCACAGTGTAGGACTTACTACTACAATAAACAGAATTGCTCAGGATTATTCTTGCCTTTTTACATTGTTTTGTTTCAAATTGAAAAACAGTGAGTAAAGTTCTGTAAAAATAAGTACAGCCCTGCAAAGCAATTTTATAGATAAACTGCAGTTTCATTATATTGCAATGGTACCATTTTAACAGTTTCTAAATAAAAAAAAAAAGGAATAATTGTTTATTTCACAGTAACCATATACTGCTGAAACTTTGAAGGCATTCTTTACTGAAGAATCAAATCAGGTAGATTTGAACAAATAATTTGCATGTTACCAAATATATTTACAAACAGTAAAAATTGACTGCTCTACCTTTTTGCTTTAATGAACAAGCATTTTCAAAATAGATCTAAGTTTGTAATCAGCTTTAGAAAAAAATTATGTAACTACTGGCTAACAATCTAGGGGAGAACACTACAACTGAGCTTCTCATCTCCTGGGGGAATTGCATGCTGGTCCCATCCTCAGCAGAAACAAATCAAGGTCCCAGAATGACTGTCTTGTCTGGCAGCTGAAAACAAACTGCTACTGGAAAAGAGCAGTAATAATCCAATAGTGATTCTTTTGTTCAGAAATCCCAATAACCAGAAAAACTCCCTGAAATGATCAATTCCATTAAAAGCTTTAATGAGATTACCAAATTTAATTACTCTTCTGTGCTGCATTAATTTATAAAGGGTGGGTCCTCGATCTGAACATTTAATAGTTTCCAGAAATAGCAAATCCCATTTGAAAAGAAGCAGAATGATTTCTTTTTATTTTTTATTTTTTTTTTAAATTGAAATAATCTAGCACCACTAAAAGCCCTTTGGGGAAGATTTCTAGGAGTACTCTAGTGCCTAGGAGGTGGATATTTCTTAGGTGTCTATTTTAATTGTCATATGCTCAAAGGCCTTTTAAATGTTCACCCTCTGTACGTTAACACATAAAAAGATTGAACAAAGTTACATTTATGCTGTTTCCGTTTTTAAAATGTGATTTTACAAATTATACCACTAGAAAAGATAAGTGGAAGTAATTTTTAATACACAGCAAGATGCATTTCTAACTAGATTAAGCAGCTGTTAACATTATTTTTCTGCGCAGCAAGAGCAAATGTCTACAATAACTAGACCTTAAAGGAAGAGGCAATCCCATTTGGTGCACATTGTATACATTTGATTTTATTCCCCAACAGCATTCAGAAGGAAATAAAAAAGAATTAGATAAGGAAATTAATTTGCAGCAGTACTTCAGACAAGCACATTTGCAAAAGCATGGGAATATTACAGATGCTAGGAAGGAGTCTTTGAGAAGCAAGAACAAAAGGATTACACTCAACTCCAATATTCAACTCCAGTGCCAACTTCTTCCCATGTAAAAGTGTCAAGCTGGTACTCAAAAAATATAAAATTCAACAACCCCCCCAGATATATGGGATAGGGAATAGGAAAGTAGGCATTTACGCAAGTTGAAAGTCTGCTGCTGAAACAGAAAACTACTTCTTGCTTGGGATTTTTCCCACATCCTCTGTGCTTAATTTTCCAACGAAAGCATCATTTTGCTGAAATGCTGAGCGTTAAAGCAAAAGGCAGCTGTTGCGGGAGATGCACAACAACGATAGCAATGAAACAACAGCCAAAGTAAGGCTGAGATACAACAACAAAAGGTGTGAATGAGACCATCGAGGAAGCTACTAAAGAGCAGCTACATGCTGCAGGGCTCAATCCCAACTAAGATTACTCTACCAAGTTAAAAGCAATAAAAAACCCATAATATAAAAATTCAGGCAACAAGATTTGATGGTACCCAAATACATTCTATTAGCCAACACATGAAATCCCCAAAAGAATAAGGAATAAGCCTGTTTCTATAAAGTTTTCAGAATATTTGCTCTCTGTAACACTAACAGGTGTCTAATTCTCTGCGTGGCTGAAATAATTTATAGACAGGAACTCTGCAAAGTGTAATCAGCACTCTTTACTAGACTTTATTGACTGCCACATCCTGGGCAGGGCAGGGACATGGGCATCCCCCAGGCCTGCCCCAAGGGGCACACGAAGCCCTCCAGGCAGAGTTTCTCCACTACAGGATCTTGGGCTACTGAAACTGCCTTAATGCCTTCCAAAAACCACCTCTAGCCAACAGATGCCTTGTTCATAAAACTATGTATGGAAATCATGGATTGGAGCTGTCACCTTGCCAAAATGACCTTTCTCCACAATGTGTACTGGAAGGCCACTTGCACAGTGGTAATTTCAGAAACTTAACTATAAACAACTACTAAGAGCTTCAAATACAACGCCTAATTGGAACAATATCAAAGTTATGCTCCTGCACAATAGGATTCAGCCAGCCTGCTGGAAATTTGTTATTTCTGAAGTACTGCATGAGGTAGTTTAAGAGTTAATTATAGGGTTGAACTAAATTAAATTATTTTGTTTGCAGTACAAGGATCTCTGCATTTGTACAGGTCCAAGTTTCCTTGCCACAAGCACTGCTCCTTTAACCTGAGTATTTGCCACATTCCAACCATGAACACAATAATCCAGAATCAGTCTTATAAAACAGCAAATCCTGCAGCAAAACATTAAGGTACATCTGTCCAGCTGAAATCCTCTTACAGCAAGACACTCATTATTGCAAGGAGACAGGGCTTAGCAGAAACGAGATCAAGGCCTGGTGACCTTACAAAAGTACAAATGCACAGATGAAACTTGTAGTAAGAAGGTAATGTATACTCTGTTCTCTGACTTAACAGCTTTAAAAACAGTTTCTATATGGTAGTTAGAAGGAATGATTCTTTTAAACTGGAAAAGGAAAAGTCTGCTAAAACCAGAAAATTCTTAAGCATCACCAAAAATCCCTGAGTGGATGATTACTTTAATTAGTTTTAAAAAATAATTACGACAAACAGAAATGTAGTAAGCTTTCTGCAAATCTTAAGTTATTTTAGTTTCAGCAACAAAACCAATTTCTTAAAGAAACCCCCATCTAGTTTGTTGCCATCCACGCCCTGCAGTCTGCACAGACCAAGGCCCACCGTCCCCTCCCCAGCCCTCACCGTGGTGTGAGCAGCCAAATGCTGAGGTCTCATCATTTTGAAGTCTTCCTTACTTTTAAAACCTATGCCATAAAGTCCAGGCTCCAAAATATTACAAAACATAAATAATCAAAGCGAAATGTCATCTGTCAGCATAACAACCACGGCAGGAGGCTCGTTTACTGGAGAATGGAAAAGCTGAGTCCAAAGCCGCCTTTGCACCTCCACGACCATGAACCAGCACGCTGCAAGGTCCATGCTGGACCCTGGCATGAGAGGGAGAGCAAGAAACAAGGGTAGGAGTGGACTCTGTGTGCCAGTCTGGCAGCCCCTCTCCCCAGCAGCATCACTGGAACCAGAGCCTGGCAGAATTTCCAACAAAATCTGTCAAGACCTGCAGTTTCCCCCAGGTGTTCCCTCACTTCCTGGGCTCAGAGCAGCCCCCCAAGCTGCTGGCATGAAGCAGCAGCACTGGTGCATGTCACTTCACAGTTTGGCACAAAGGGAAAGATAATAGAGTTTACAAGAAGCTTTGTAGTCTCTTTTTCAAGATAAGATGAAAACAAATAAGACAAATGAAAACAAAAGGGTAGAGAACCCCTGAAAATAATGAAGAAATCTGTGTTTCTTTCCTTATCTCTGTATCACACTCCCACCCAAAATCAGAAGTGGTTTCCTTTGCTCACAAAAACATTTGTAGATTTCTCTCACTCCACAGCCCTCTACTCCATCTGGCAACAGCCTGGGTCAGTGTATGGAAATGACATCCCCTGTGCTGCTAAATATTCCTGCCTACAGAGCTCCCACTGGAGAGCTGCCAGCACGCTTAATTGCAAATGGAGAGAGCGTTGGCCAAATGATTCCTTTATTTCCAAAAGCACAGATGAGGGTCAGCTTAGAGAATTTCTTTGGGTTGTAAGAGATTAACCCTCAGCATGATTTGGAGTATCTCCTCTTTCAGCTGACTGTCCATATTCATCTCAAGTGAAACAGAGGCAATGGAGAACCAACAGTGCTTCAGTTCAGCTGGGTGAAATCAGCAACCACAGATTTGACACATTTATTTCCTTTAAATTTTCCATTCGTCTGTGCCTATAACAATGATTTGAGTAAAACAATTCTCTACAGAGAAATTATGGGAAGCAGCACCAGGAATATCTCTGTCCTGACCCAATTCCTTCCAGGCTCTCAGGCAGGTGGCCTGGCTGCCCTGGGCTGCCTCCTCAGCAGAGCTGCTCATGAGCCAGGGGGTGAGGCAGCAGCCCTCTCTTTCCATCCTTTAACATGGAATTAGAGAATTTACTTTTTCCACAGTAGATTTTTTTAATCCCCATTTAGATATTCTGCCTTTCTCCCCAGCCCAGATATGAAAACTCAAAGATTTATGAGTGTGCTTGCTTTTGGCTTCCTAGCAATAACACCTTGGCAGATTTTAAAAAATTAAAATTATTGATAATAAATGACACCACCACCAAATCCTGCCTGGGTAGCAGGCTGGGGCCCTTGTATACAACCCTGCAAATCAAGCCCAAATTCAGACCCACTGCTGCAAGAAAGGAGGTTTGAGATGTACCTTCCAAAACGATCCTGATGACCAGGGCAGCACCAATGACAAATGAAATTATGTTGCTCGACACAAATATAGCAAACTGTATTTTTGGCATCCCAGTAATTTTTGCTATAGAGGAAACAGTGCAAACATTAAGGAAAATGTGTATTTCATTAATTATTCAGAACTGACACTCATCAGCAATTTTATCTTTGAACAGGATACATGAAGTGATAATAAAAACGGCTCTCATTTCTTCACTCCTTCCAGCAGCCCTAGGTAAGGGTATTTTATTGCATACGATAAGAGAGATGTTAGGAGGTCTGTTTTTCTGTATATACATGCTCTTTTGCTTTCTTAATCCTTAAGTTTTTCACGTTATTTTCAAACTAAAACTATGCATTCATATTTACCTGCATGAAAGATCATAGTAAAATCTTATGAAAATTCTTGACCGGAATTCACAGAGAATAAAGGCCTCAAATTACACAGCTAACATAGGACAGAAAGCCACCAGTAAAATACTTGAAAGCCTCACATGACAACTTCTTTGAAAGCTGAGACTCATTCAGATCTCCAGTTTCCTGCTTGGACTAATTGCTGAAAGACTTTTGATTGTTTGTGGTTTTTCTTTTTCCTAAAAGATTTCCCTGTGTTCACATCAGAGCTGATGCAATTAAACACTTTTTCCTCAATTACCAAATGCTAGTAGCAAAACCAGAACTTTATTACAGCAACTTCTCATCCTCAGGAAGAAGCTGTTTTCAGAAATCAATTGCAAGCTCAGGGAGGGAATTGCTAGTCAAGAAATATGAAGCAAGGATACTAGTTCAGATGTTCCAGATCCTAGGGAAGTGTCCAGCCACTAAATCCATGTCATCCCATTAGTCTCTGATCCCACAATATGTAAATCATCCAACATTCATTATCTCTACCTCACAGTTACTAACTCCTTTGCAATATTCCTCCCTTTTCATAAAGTATTTTCAAATGCCCTACTTGTTGCAGTTCAAAGATCCCAAATCTTATTACTAACCGTGTTACTTGACAGAATTCTTGCTTTTTGGATAATCACAATTCAATTACTCTCCATGGCAGAATTTTCATATAGAAATTCGCTTCCTGACCATCACACTAAATATTTCTGAACCCAGCTGGGTTATAAGAGACGCACAGAAAGCCTATTAAGTCATAAACATCAGCTATCAAATAAGCAATAAAATGTACACTTTTTTAACTAAGCTGGGTGTGTGCAAAGGGCAGAAATCCGGACCGCACGTGGAGCCCACCTCAGAGCGGGGCTGTGCACGGCCTGCAGCAGGAATGCTGCTTCTGGCAGCAGCAGTGGGGATTTCTGCCCCTGGGTGTGTTGGGAATATCCCACACAGCTCTGTGCTGCGCCCTGTGCGCATCGCTCATGAAAATTTGCAACAGCTCAAGGACCAAATATGAATGCTGCTGCAGAAAAATGACTGGAAGACAGTGCTTTTTTTTTCCATAGCAACTATTCATAACAATTGCATCTTGCTAATCCATTTTCATCTGAAATCTAAGATCTTTAGGGGTTTGAAGCTCTCTCAATAGCCCAAAGAAAGTCAGAGATTCAGATATTGAAACAATTCACGCGTTTGTTTAGCCATAATATTTTTACTCATATTTCATTGCTACTTATTACCTGCAACTTCAGCTGAGTAAATATATCAGAACTCAGCCCTCTCAGGAATTTCTGTTCCTCTGTTTCACCATCACTAAATAAATTTTATTGTTTGCTGTTATTAAACATCCAGAAGTGAACTGTGGAGCCACAGATACTCCTCCAAGGTATTCTGTGCCATAAAAAGATATATAGTGCAAAGAAGATCCTTCAAGTTTAAAAAGCAGACTATAAATTAAGACTTTCATGTGTCCCACCATCAGATGCAGAGCATCACCAAGCTGCCAGGCCCCTCTGAGACACACACAGCCCACAGTAATTTTATACAGAATGAATATTTTCCACAGATTTAGCTTCTGGCATATCAAGTAGTCATTTTTATCCCAGGAAAAAAAGAGCATTCAAATACCTCCAAGGCTGCACAATAATAATAAAGAAATAGATCACCTTAATTTTTCTATAGATTTTGCTTTATAATTATACTGCAACATCTGTACATTTGTACTGTATCTGTACTATTTTGTCAATTTCTATATTTTTAGATATTGTCTTATCTCTGTAAATAAACCAACTTTTAAATTCATTTTATAAAAACCTATTCTTCAGTGTATGAATGAAACAATTTATATAAAGAATAAAATTCAGCTTATAAAGACAAATTCTACCTTGCAAAATTTACTTTTGAATCACTTCCCCTTCACTTGATCACAGATAAGTGAATTTTAGCAGCGTTTTAACAGTCTGCTGAGGCCACCAAACACAGACAAATTCAATGGAGGAAATAGCACTTCAACTATAAACCAGCAGGCATATGGCAAGTGAACCTAGTTTGAAGGGGTAAGTGTATATTTCTGAACCATATGCATTCTGTGCAATTAACTTTAAAACATTTTTAATCGCAGCCATCTTTAGGCTAACCTAAAATAAGAATGGGAAAAAATGCAGCTCAGAGGGAGTCAGCAAGAAAGGAACTTCAAGTTTACTTTATCAGCATGATTTCTTTTTTATACAAGCAGTTAACATCGCAGTAGTTTTGTCCCTCTCTGAAGCCATTATGGTGACCATTTTTTCTTTTATTTGATGCCTTGTCCAACTACAAAGGCAACAAGAAGGGGGGAAAAAAATCAACCCTGAATTACATTACAGATAATCATTAAAACATTTTTCAGTCCACAAGATAGGAGCAGCAATTTTGCTTAGATGTACTGAATCATGGGTCTACCAGACATTATAATCTCTTAATGGTCCATGTTTGTTGTATTTAACTCATGTGATTTCTTTTACAGCTACCAGTAAAATTACACACTGTATTAATTTTGATGGAGTCAAAATGAGACATAATATACATCAGAAAGCACCAGAAAGAAAAGTTTTCAAGTCTTTTTACCAATCTCACAGCTATTTCAAATTCCTAAGATAGGAGCTGAGGAAAAATGAGGAAGATGGCATAGAAGGGTGTCATTTCTGAAATGGTTTTAGAGCCAACTCAAAAGCAAGAGAGACTTCGACACCTGCAGAGATGGAGGCACTGGGATATCTCGAACATAAGCACATGAAAAGTGCACGTGGGTCTCAAAAATTTCACATTCTTCATCTTTCTGAGAGGAGAAAGAGGTGGAATTGTGTCCTATTTTAGTCCCTTGCTCTGAAATGCCAGTGGCTTTAAAATGGCCTTTATCTTGCTGCTTGTAAGATCTTTGCCCAGGAATGGAAGAGAGATGATCACTGAGAAATTAACTCCCTGTTGAATGGTCAATCACATCCACAATGCTGATTAAGGACTGCTGGCAAACACTGGGCATTTTTGGCTTGTTATTAGGCATCCTTTCATCTGTGTGTGTTGGAAACACACTTGGTACACTTGCACTGTTCTCGGTGCCTGGAGCATGGATAATGGATCCTGTTTCACTGCTGTCATCTGTGGGGTTCATTATGAGATGTTTATGCAGTGTACGGATTCTTGCCTTTCCTTACGTCAAACCTGATCCTACATCTCCTCCTCAGGCAAGGGGTCTTCACTAGTATGAGAAATAAAGCATGCTTTCCTTTTCAGGGGATCAAACATGGTTCATCCTCCTTACATCTGATGCAAATTCATGTTTTCATGTGTGAATTGAACCGTTTTTCAGGGTTACATACGAAGCATTTGATATTTATTAACAAAGACGTGACATTTATTGCACTGGTGGACTCTGGCCCTGGAAAATCTCAACTCCAATAGCCATCTTAACTGATTTGCAGCCATGGGCCTTTCCATGATGGCTGGAATAAAAATGGAAGCGTGGTCCTTGTGCCACTGTCATTTTCATCAGGAAGCCCATTATCCCTCAATAACCGAGTTTGACAGCACTCTGGATGAACACCTGTATTCTATTTAGAAAAGTCTACTTCATTTTCACAACACATTAGCAGAGGCATGGATCTCTGAGCACTCTGTTGGAGGTTCTTATTGAAGCAGATTTGTTTATTAAAAGGAAAAAGCTGGACTTTTGGAAGCTAGGCCCCCTAAGTCTTGAGACCTGTGGCAAAGCTCAGGCTCTATGATTTGGAAGGAAGCCTTATTGGAGCAGGTTCTTCTGTTTGAACACATCAAAAGAACTATTTTCTTGATCTATTTTTATCTACAACCAGGATTCACTGGCTGTGCCATTTTACTTCCATAATTATGCATTGTTAATGGAATTAAAAAGGCTCTGTACGCTAGGGAGAAATATTCAACAGCTAATTTTCTTATTTTTTGAGCAACTGGAAAAGAGATGGGCTTTCACGTAGCCCCTCAGTTACTTCATTGTGCCAAAATTAAATAGAATAAATAACACATCAATGCATAAAAGGTGAAACAGGATTTATATCTGAGAGTATTTTAATGAATGCAGAAAAACCAGTACATTCCCCACTTTTAAAGATTACAGCCTTTGAACACACAGATTAACAAACAGAAGAAGCCTGCTCTGAGAGCACATGAACTACTGCATTTGTTCACCCTGCAGGAAAGCACCACTAAACATCTCTGGGATATGCTTCCTCACTGAGGAAAACTAAAAAACAGAAATTAATTTTTCATCAGATTTCAGTGCAAACATGGACCTTGTTTTCCCTTACATGAAAACCCCTTTCTGAATCCAACTCCATGACCAGCACTTAGTGTGTTTTTACCTACTTCTCCTTAAATCCACACACCTGAGCTGTTAAACTGCTCATCACTCCTCCTCTTCTCTCTGTCAGACTGACTCCAGCCCAGCAGTGACAGCTCGTCACTCCACCCTGTACAACTCCCAGTGCACAGCACAGACTGCAGGTGAGAGGGGATCGGAGGCAGAACCAGACCAGGAGCCCACAGCAAGCAGCAGGGTATTGCTGAAGCATCCCTGTAAGTAATTCTTTAGGTTACAGAACAGTTCATAACATTACCCAGCACGTATTACAGCAAACATTAAAAATTAATATCAATAATAAATTGACTAAGAATGGTTTCCTAATATGAAGCAGAAAAAGGCATTGCCAGATGCAGATAAAACCAAGATAAGTTTAATAACATCATTAAAATAAGCTATATAGTGCCAAACTCATGAAGCACAGATATTTCTTTGTGACAACAAGGAATTACTGATAATAAGTAACAAACTAAATGCAAAGGCTGACACTAGATCCTGCGTGACTGCAAAATGTAAAGCACAGCCTCCTTGTAGCTAAACGGCATCAGCAGGGTCAGTTGCCCAACCTGTTCTGGTTAATCACATTTCCTGGGGCAGGAATAAGTTCTAAAGAGAATATGATGAGCACAACTTACTACTGGAATCATGGTTTATATGCAAGTATCAAAAGAAGCTCAACAGTGATTCAGAGAATCTCAAGGAACACAGAATTTTGAAAAGGAAACTGGCTGAAACCTGTTGGATCCCCAAAGGATATCTTTATGGAATATACATTTAAATCATGCACCAATGAGTAATCACACACCAGGTATATACTTCTTTTGTATGCAACGTGAAGATGAAATAAAACTATTGTTGTGAAGATGACTTCTCCCACATTATAAAGATGCTCACGTAGACCATTATTTTGTTGAAGCAGTAAAACAAAAAGTTTTGCTCTTTCTTCTGGTACTTATTGGATTTAGAGGCACAAAAGAGGTTAAGTATGTGGCTTACGTAAGAACAGACCTTCTTCAAAAAGCCCCAGTATGACCATATGACCTGTTTCACCTTTTCATTTTAACAATTTTCACTTCAATGCCTATGCATAGAGGTGTACAAGTGCTGAAGAGGAAAACAATTCTGTATTTGTACATGAAATATTTTTCCTGACATACAGGTTTTTTTCTGGACTGCCTGAACAATGGCTAATCCTGTCTCAAATATGAAAGGAAATTATGGTGTTAATGAACTTTTCAAAGTAATAAGCAGAAAAAAATGGGAAAAAACCAAGAGTATAGTACTAGTACTATTCAACACTGCTAGTGATCTTGCAAATCTTGCACGAGAGAAGGGTCATTAGGAAACATTAATCATTTTCTATGACACAATTCTTGAAACACATCACTATTCCCTAGAACGATCACCTCTGCTGAGGCTGCTGCTCACATGGTTAAGCAATTCATTATATGCTGCTAAAACACTGCCCAGCCTCCATCAGCTGAATGTGTGGCAGCTACCCTGCACCTGATGCACAGAGGTCCCCACTCACTTTGCACTGAAGTTACGTGTCCCCAGACAGATGAGATGGGCAGAAGATTTAAACTCTGCATTTTGTTTTCCCACAGGATATTTAAGACAACTTTGTGCAGCAAACGCCAGCTTCAGTCACTTCTGGAAGCGAACTACAGCTGCCTCAATGTTTGGTCAGCAGAACAGAGGGGGCCTTGAGGCCTCCCTAAAGTTCTCTCTGCAGGGCCAGGGAACTAAACGCTGAGAACACTCCCCTGCACCCCTGCATCCTGCAGCTTTTTGCTGCAAGAGGGCACAAGGTATCCCAGCTGTTTATTCGTAGTGTTTTATTCCAGTTCCCAGTTTTGACAAGCTGTTGGCTCACTGAAGAGCAGAGTCCTGTGCTGCAGCTCAGCGAACGCCCCCATCAGTCTGCCCGCAGTTATCTTTGGGCATCGCAGCCTTTTCTCCTTTTCCTCTGAGGAGAGCCGTGACTGCCAGCCAGGACACTCATCCATCTGTGCCGCCCCTGCCAGGTACAGTTTAGTGGCATCGAAGCTGACAGCTGCCACGTCACTGCTGCACAGCTCAGCAGTGCCGCTGCCGTTTAGGGGCTGGCAGGACTGCTGTTATAACCACGCTTTTCGAGGGGCTGATAACGTCGCTATTTGAAATTGCACAAGGCTAAAGCTCAAAAAATATAAATTGTCGTTCCTCCAGTCTTTTAAACAAAGCAAGCTGCCAACCAAAAAGGACAGATTCTGTCCCAGTTTGACAATACATCTGTGTCTCAAATGTTTTCAAGGTATTTTCAGGCCCTATTTTGCCCTCTGAAAAGTAGACAAAAATTTCCCTGTAGATGCCATGTGTGCCTCTCTGACCCGCACCACTCAGAACATCTGAAGGCAGTTCAAAGATTACTTCTGCAATTTAGAGGCCTACACAAACACTGCAACTTGTGATTCGGGTCAAATATACTTGAAAGTCTATTTTTATGCAGCTTGACAACATATAGAAGAACTGACTTCTCTTACATTGCCCCCAAAAAAGAAAAAAAAAAAAACCAAACAGTGAGTTCTGCATTATGGTATCATTTTGAAGTGTTTCTTCTCTTTTCTATTATAAATGCCAATTTCGAAAGATGTCTGTAGAAAGTTGATTTAGCAAAAATGTAATTTCCTTTTAAAATCAGTTTATTTTTGTTTTCTTTTTAAAAATTTTCCTACGTAAGTCTTACCGACCTCAAAACCAGCGACACAGTGGAGAGTTCACAAGCATAACCCATGCCTGGAAGTATTTGCCTTTCTTAGGGATTTGATACTTTTCATTGAGTGGCTTCTGAATAAATTTGAGAGAAAAAATTGCATGGAGACTGGTATTTTATTATAACTGCTGTATAATTAGATCTGTAGTTTTATTTGCAATATGTCATGCAGAAAGAAAAGGAAAGGCACTGAACAAAGTTACCACTCATACAAAAATTACTTAATATCAAAACATCAGTGACTTAATTCAATTTGAAGCATTATTACTTGACTCTGATACACTCCAGTCTGTAATACTACTCCTAATTTTGTACATTTTATCTATAAAGAGTGCTCGGGGACTGAAGTCAAGATGCTTACACAGTGCCTATTGCAGGCTAAATGCTTTTCCCATTCCTATTTGCATAACAAAAGAAAAGAAGAAAATTTGATTTAAGCAGGTAGAAAGCAACCCAAAACTTCTGTCTGTGCATATATATGAGAATACAGGTTATATTCACAGAATCACAGAATGAACTAGGTTGGAAAAGACCTCTGAGATCATCGAGTCCAACCTATGACCTAACTCCTCTTCATCAACTAAACCATGCCACCAAGTGCCATGTCCAGTCTTTTTTAAACACCTCCAGGGACGGTGACTCCACCACATCCCTGGGCAGACGATTCCAGCACACAGTCACTCTTTCACTGAAGGATTTTCTCCTGATGTCTAACCTAAACTTCCCCTGGCGCAGCTTAAGGCTGTGTCCTCTTGTTCTGTCAGTGGTTGCCTGGGAGAAGACACCGACCCCCACCTGGCTACAACCACCTTTCAGGGAGTTGTAGAGTGTAATAAGGTCACTCCTCAGCCTCCTTTTTCCAGGCTGAACAACCCCAGCTCCCTCAGTCGTTCCTCACAGGGCTTGTGTTCCAAGCCCCTCACCGGCCTTGTTGCCCTCCTCTGGACGCGTTCAAGCGTCTCCACGTCCTTCCTGAACCAAGGAGCCGAGAGCTGGACACAGCGCTCGAGGTGCGGCCTCACCAGAGCCAAATACAGGGGAGGAATGACTGCCCTGCTCCTGCTGGCCACACCATTCCTGATCCAGGCCAGGACGCCATTGGCCTTCTTGGCCACCTGGGCACCCTGCTGGCTCATGTTCAGCTGCTGTTGACCGGTGCCTCCAGGTCCCTTCCCGCCTGGGCACTGTCCAGCCCCTCTGTCCAGAGCCTGTAGCGCTGCAGGGGGCTGTTGTGGCCAAAGAGCAGGCCCTGGCACTTGGACTTGTTAACCTTCATGTTGTTGGATTTGGCCCATCTATCCAGCCTGTCCAGGTCCCTCTGCAGAGCCCTCCTACCCTCCAACAGATCGACACATGCTCCCAGCTTGGTGTCATCTGCAAATGTGCTGATGATGGACTCAATCCCGTCATCCAGATCATCAATAAAAATATTAAACAGGACTGGCTCCAGCGCTGACCCCTGGGGGACCCCACTGGTGACTGGC
>VZTF01000268.1:2815252-3114857 GCA_013397755.1 Cnemophilus loriae | reverse complement strand
CATGCCCTCAGAGACGTGCCATGGTGCCGTGCCCTCAGAGACGTGCCCCGGTGCCATGCCATGCCCTCAGAGACGTGCCACAGTGCCATGCCATGCCCTCAGAGACGTGCCACGCCCTGCCCCTGTTTGTTTGCCTGCTGCAGGTCACCTCGTGATGCTCCTGAGAGCCTTCTTTTAATCACACCTCTGACGGCCAGGGAGGTCACCAAATACCCGCCCTGCGCCTGAATGGTTGATGAAAGAGACTCATCTTCACAGCTTAAAGAACAACAGAAAAAAAACCCCAATAGAAACATCTTCTTTGTGAGAAAAGGAAATAAAATCTGAAGTTCTTCATTCTCCCCATTCCTTTCTTCAATTTTGATTAATAGAAACATTTACATAAAAATTAGGATTGTGTTTTGATTTTTTTTTTTACTCCCTATACTCCTTCTGAAGTTACAACCTTATACAGCACGCTAATTTACACAGCAACCAGCAAGCACTTAACAAACACAAACGGGATAAATATTATGCTGAGGATTAACTGAATTACAAAGAAACAAAAGATCCCACTTTTGTGCAAATTTGAGTAGTATTAAAATAAACAAAAAAGTCAGAAGATAAAGAGTTTATGCTGTTACACACTGAACTATATTGGATTTTCCTAAATGTTTTTGCTTTAGAAAATGCTGACTTGTCAGGACCTATGAGTGCATTGATTTCTCAAATGTAGGATAAAACTTCAGAAGTCAGAGGACTTCTTCCCCTCCCTATCCTCCCACTTCCTGATTCTGGTCATCTTCACTCCCTTCCCAAATCCAGCAATCAAAACTGAAACATCCATGGCCCTACAAGAAATTCTTCACCTTCTATACCAACAATGTGTTTACAACACCTTTGCTTCAAATCAGGGGAAATCTCCCACTAACTCAGTTCTGGAAACTCTCAATCTGGTTTTCACAAAATATAAACTGGAAAAAGATGATACTTATTAAAAGAAATTTGCTAATGACAAGTTTCAAGGATCCTAGTAACTGATAAACCAAACGAGATTTTGTGGCACTCCTTGGAAGAGGGAAAATAGCTGTAACAGCTTTGGTTCTGAGCCCAGATTCAGGATGCAATTGGAAACAAATAATACTACTTTATGCTCTGGTTTACGTTTCTTTTAGTTTCAGTGGCAGGAACTTAAACATGACAGATTCTGAATCCTCAAGTAATTAATTCTAATCAGCCACCTGCCTCCTCTGTCTGTTGACATCCCATCTACAGAAGTGGTTATTGAAACAGTCACTTGAGGAAACACAGTTGTCCTCAGACTGTATCCAGCCATCCACCTGGCTCACAAAGACCTCTCAGGACCAAAACTGAGAGAGAAAGAAAAAAAAAAAATGTCTGTATTAGTATTACAGGAGTCACATGCCTATAACTTGTCAGCACACTGTTTAAAATCAAAAGTCATAAAAGCTGGCATACTGATGAGGTTTTCCTATGGTTTTGTTACTTGAGATAGAACGAATTTTATTATGTCTGAGAAAAAGGCCTCTCCCAGGGAGATGGCATCCACTGCACAGCACTGCTCTTCAAAAACCCTGGGCCGCTCCCATGCGAGAGGGGATTTTCCAGAATGTACAAACAAAAACCTGCCACTCAATGTTCCCTGGAGCAGACACTGCCAGTTTCTCATACTGACTCTCCAACGCTGAGCTCTCATTGCAACCCCCCCAGCAGGGACAGCACCCAGGCAATAACGTGATGGGAGCTGGAAGACCAAAACTGGCCCTGCTGTGTTGTTAGTTGGTAAAGAGAAGCTTTCCCTTGGAGGCAGTTTTCTTAAGTTCAATGACCTACACTTCTATAAAAGTCAGAACTGAGCTGATAAATCATCCCCAGGTCTGCCTTCATCTCTATTCTGAAAATGAAAAGAAATGCCAGGATAGGTAACTTCAAATGAAAAGGAAAGCAGACTGCAAAACGTAAACTCACCCTAAACGTTTTCCTGCTGCTGCTTCTCCTCTGTCAAAAATATTCCATTCAATCAACATTATACTTCCAGCATAAGCATAAATCAATGCTAAGACATTTTGGCTTTGTTATCAGACATGCTATTTTAATAAGAAATAAATAAATACAATTAATTTTAAGATTCCACTTTTTCCAGGTTATCTGTTGCCTTTTCTAGCCCTTCATAAGCCATTTTGCTGCAGTTTATGGAGGACAGGGAGTCTGGACAGCTCATGGGCTAGCAGAAGACATTGAAAGACAGGGAAAAGACAATCTAAAGTGATATGCACACAGGCAGAATTAGCATCCTCCTCTTACAAAAAGCAGAAAAGACAGAGAGGTAGCACATAAGAAAACCTCTATGAAAAGTAGTTTGGCACTTTGCTCCTGTCTAGGAGCTAGATTGGCAATAAGTCACTTATGTTTTAACACCAGGCAGCAGCAGCTTGAGTCTGGAGATGCAGAGTTTTTAGAATCCACTCCAGCTGCTGACAACTCAGGCAGTGAAATCGGATTACTTCCAGCCATGGAGATACCCCTGCTGTGCACACACACACCTGGCCCCAGTCCTGGGGACAGGAGCTGCTGCCTGTACACGACACCATTTGTGTGAGAACATCCCTGAGGGACTTGCCAGACTGGAGTGAAGTGTGGGGAGTGACACAAACAGCTTCAGTTTTCTCTAAGAGAGAAACATTCAAATGCTGTCATATAGGAAATCAATAAAGAAACAAACAAAACAACATCATAAAACCAAAAAAAATCAGCAAAGGCAGAGCAGGTCTGTCAGTTCACTGCTATGCCATGGTTATCAACTCTGGAATGACATCCGAGGGTTGGTAACAGTTCTGCAGTTAATGAAAGAGAATGGGGATAAAGGAGTTGAAGTCTTCATTTAGATTTTAAGCACTTTTTACTTCACCTCCAATTCCTTCATAAAGGAACTTTGGCGAACAGGCTTGTACTTCCATACCTGTTCCTACAGTCCCTCCCAATCTCACACCCTCCTCATCCCAAATTTAACTAGCACATTTTCCTCCTCATTCAGTGTAGGCTATTGCTGAGCCCAAACATGGTTACTGATCTCTACTATCTTACTTACATTCCCCAAATTCTTGGGCTCCCACGATCATCACCAGCTGCCTGGCATTCCAGCCTCTGACACAAGCAGTTTTCCAGACCCCTCACATCTCCACTATGTCTAACTTCTATAACACCACCTCTGAGAGAGTCTCTCTCTTCTTTTTTTATTAGCAAAATGTTTATGATACTCTCATTACATGTCTCAAATCCTGCAGCATCCTATTAGGTTGGAAACACAACCCAACATATTTTTTAATGTGGGATTTGAAAAAAAAGAGGCCCTTAGAACATTTTCTCTTTCGTTAACTGACTTGTTATCATTAACATCCTTGTCCTGTTGTTCCCCACAATTCTTTTATTCTCCTGTCTTGCCCTGAAACACAACCCTGCACCACCTCAGGCTCTGGGGCTGACTCTGTAACTGTCTGTAATGTCACACAGAATGGCCTTAAGTGCTCTTCTGGGGCCAGTCACTGCCTCTGCAACACGGGAGGCTCAGAGGCTGCCTCATCCTTGCTGGGCTGCAACTCTGCCCTGTAGAGGCAACTTGAAAGGCTCAAAGAGCAATTAAGAGAGGAAGATGTGAAGGAAAAAAATCCAAAAGGCTGCAGACTCATGGCATTTGGTTTGGATCTTAAAATTAGCAAATACCTCTGGAAGCTTTAGGCAAATGGCTATTTCCAGGTATTACAAATGATGGATAATGTTATGCTGTGTTTGCATTGGGTTTAGTGGATAATTTGACAAGTTTATTGCTTCTGTGGTTTAAGAGACCAAAATATTATGGAACTTCACATCCAAGATATTTCATCATAAACCAAAGCAACTAAAACTGCAAAGCAAGGGAAGACAACATAGCTAATGCTAGGCTTCAAGATAAAAGATGAAAACTGTTATAGTTACCAATTAACATTTAGATTGGCTGTACAAAGGGATGCCATAAATTCCCACGCCTCAGGTACAATAATTCCTTTTAATATCTCATTGTATCACTGCCAAAAGACTGTCTCTCTGCTGTGTACCATTTCAAGGAACATTTGTGCACTTTTTGGTTTCCAATAAGCATTGGTGCACATAAATTACATCAGTCAGCGTGTTCCCTTGTAATCCAACTAGCCCCCATCTAGTTTCTTCCCACAGAACCTCTCCAAGAAGCAGTGACAGCTAAAGTTCTACTGAGCATTACTCCAAAGGAAAGGCACCAATTTAATGGTGCTGAGTAAATTCAATGTTGTTAATGGAAAGAGATAATTTCCCACAATTCTATCCTAAGTTCTGTATAATGCACTCATAAATTTCAGCTGCAGCCTGCACTGAAAGCAGAATATGGCTTTGCCTAGACACTGTGTCCTGGGTCACTAGACCTGGGAGGGAATATCTGAAAAGCTTTTCCACTGCTTTTTTTGTGTCTCTATCAGGTATTTGGCATTGTAACAAAAGTGCTACTCTGAGCAAATTTTAGTTACAATACAAAGTAACTGGACTTTCATGTCATGAAGTTTCTTGTTGGAAGTTTTATCATAAAATCCTGCAGTGTGGTTTGAAAGATAACTGATTTGCAAAAGGGTTATCTTATTAACCAAAAGCACACCATATTTTACCTCTTAGTTTTGCACAATTTTGCATTTGATGCATAAATACAGACAATTTTCTTATTAAATACAAAACAAAACAAAAATTAACAAAAAACATCAAACAAACAAAAATCTAACCAAACAAAAACAACAACACAAATACAAACTTAAGGAACTTCAAATTAGTAACCAATTAATCCCTTTGCACTCACAGTCAGAATTCTCACAACACAAATAACTCAAGGGGTCAGAAGCATCCCTCTCACTGTTTCCAACTACCTGTACATGTGATCCTCAACAAGAAAAAGGAGCCAGACACCTCAAAGTTCAGTTTCTGGAAGAAGAATAAAAAGATGGGACCCAACCAGAAAAAAAAATCCAGACGAGAGCAGTAAGATAAGCAGGCTGAAAACATGAGTCACAAGGGAAAAGCAGAAGAGCTGAACACAGAGAGGAGCAGAGGAGATGACTATTATGCTTCAAATGCATAAAGGATTGCTGCAGAAAAGAAGGGAAATGACTGTTTTCTAAGACCACTTCTGTGAGGAGCAGATGAATCCAGTTCTGCATAAGGGAGCTGCAGGGGCAGTGGAGCAGTGAATAGATGGGCTGGGAGCTTTCAGAATTAGGAGGTTTTAGGAAGACATCAGGTAAATACCTGTTAAAAATGACACCAGGTTATTGCTCCTGACTTCAGGCCAGATAAGTACTTTAGGCCTCTTCCAGCCTTGTATTACACGATTTCTGGGAAATTATGTCAGGAAACAATTCATCCCTCAGCTGAACCCAGGCTTGTAGGTGCAATTTGCTCCAGATTTCTGTCTTAAGCTGCATTTCTCTGTTCATTTGCCTGTTGCCGGAGAAGCTCAGATGAGCCTACTCAGACCTGACAAAGCAGATATCTGAGGCAGGAAGCTCTGATATCAAATATGAGGAGAGTTTAATCAGGAAGGCTGCCTAAGATTCTGCAGCAATTAAACCCTACAAGAAATCATCCTCAGTGAAATAACCCAGTTGCTCATAGAAACTTCAGTAGGTTTTTTAAGGATGCCTGTTAGGCATCAAAAGAGAAAAAGTTAGAAACTGCAAAGCATGAAAAAACAAAACCTAAAATACCTTGAGCATCAATCCTACACATTTCATTTTGGAATGGATCTCTGGTATTGAAGAGCCCACAAGAATAAAACAAATACACAAAGTAAGAATCTAACCTTATATCTGTACTAGCAACTCACAGAGATCAAGTTTTGGAGATTTTTGTGGTCTTTGGAACATGTCAAGTGCTTTGTACCCAAATTTATATGTTTGTATGCACGCAAATCAACAAAATATAATCAAGGAACCAAATCCAAAACAAGAAAATTCTTACTTTTCCCCAGATCACTGTATGTTGGTAAGACAAGGATCTAGAAAAATCATGTTACTTGTAAGTAGCTGAAAGAGTCTGTGATATTCTTGCATGTTAAGTTTTCCAGAGCTGTAAGCTAACATTGATGCAAGCAGAGAATTTAACAGACACCTTCAGTAAGGGAAGTTCACCAGGACAGGGTACAACTGAGTGGTTTTTGGGGTTTTGTTTGTTCATTTGTTCTGTTTGGGTTTTCATTAAAGCATTCACAGATAAGGAGGTTGATTTGCTTGTGGTCTCCTCAGTTTTCTGTGAAAGAGCTACTAAGGATACACTGATATTTGCCCCTCAACAAGAGCCTTGTGGCAACCAGTGCTGAAGGCTCTGTGAAGAGGAGACCCACACAACGCAACAAAAAGCAGAGTTCAGAAGACTCAGAAATAAAAACTAACACAGGCAGTCGCCAGTAGTCACAGAAATAGTGACAATAGTTGCCACCAGGTAAGGGGAACATTCAATTACGGTTTCCAAGATCTTGGGGAAGTTGAGCACTTCCTCAGAGAGTTCTTTGAATGTTCTAATTTTTTGCGTAAGAATCATTTGCCTAAATGATAAGCAAAACTCAACTGTTTCCATATCAATGACTGGCTTAAAATCAAGAATAAAATAATTTATCAGCTACATCTGCATAACTAATTCCTGATATTAGTCAGGAATTACTGACTTTATCAGCTTTGCTGGACTTGCTCTTGCTGATGTAAGCAAATTCAAAATCTGACAAGAGACATTTGGGCTAGCTTTGGTTCCAGTTCAGAGCTTTGTTTTCTGAAGCATTCATTCCATTTTTGGCAATAATTGTAGTAGGTTTTGCAGCAGATAGTTGTTGTAACTAATGTGTACTTACAGGAGTAATTACGAATGAGAAGAACGCTGCTTACAGTACTCTCTCACATCTGGAGCAGACCAGGAGCACAACAGCAGCTGTCTGGATGCTGCCATGAATGTGTTGCTATTTATGCACTGAATGCTGACTTTTTTATCTCCTGATAAAAGGCCTCATGCAGGCTCACACACCTCCCATCACCCTGCATCAGTGGTGGGCTGAATTACTGAACAGGCAAATCACATTCACTTGACAAAGACAGTAAACAAAATCACTACTGAATGCATATGAATATCTTCATGCTAATCGATACACATACATAAACTGCATAACTACCTATTACAGAAGCCTTGCTTTTGTTTTTTTTCATTCCTTCATACGTTCACATGGAATAGATTATCTCATCTCACCTGCCAGAAAAAACTCTGGGGCAAAATTGTTGGGACAAAATGATTGTTTAATTGTCCTAAACAATAAAACCCAACAAAAAATCCCAGCACATTATCACTGGTAGGGTGATGTTTGATAGTTCCAATTCAAAAATCGAAGATGTTTGGGCTGCAATAATTAAGCACCTTTCTGAAATTTTTTTACAGCGTTTTTTTTTTTTTCTCTTGGACATGTTAATTTCATTTTTAGTTCATTTCTTTTGGTAGAAGAATAGGAAGAATTGGGTAAGGACTTTCTCAAATCCTTGATTTATAATAAATACAAATTAAAAAATTACCATCCAAAGTGTTTTACCACATGCACAATTACATTTAAAAAGGAGTATCTTTGGGTTTGTTTCCATGTTCAAAGGTAATCAACACCACCCCCACAAATCCCACACCACATTTTGAACTTTTGTCAGAGAAAACAAACAATAGCTTTGAACTGCACAAGTTTACAACAATTAAGCTGTAGGAACAATATGGAATGTTTTTGTAAAGAACTTCAGAAAATGACTGTTATTGAACCTGCAGTCTTTGAGGCTGTAATTCAAGTACTACAATTCCAGCCACACAGCTCAGGTCAAAGAGGAACAAGTCAAGCTGACAGAAAGCGAGTCGATGAATTCTCACATGATTTTTCAACACAGACACAGATGGACAAGAATAGAAGCCACTATACAATATAATATTTCTGTGCTACTCTTTCTGACACAAACATCAACTTTTCTTGCTGTTACTGTCTTTTACGGGTTACAGTATTCTCACATATTTTAATTTGTCAGGTTTTCTAACTCCCAATCTCTTTCCTGCATCCACTATATTAGGCAAGAGCATCAATTTACTGCCTGTGAGAAGTGTGCAAGAAAAAAACCAAAATATCCATTAAAAAAAAAAAAATCCCTAAACTACCCTATAAAGTGGAAAGGGCATTGTGCAAAATCAGAACAAGCAGGCTGAGGCTTTAAAGGTTGACTCTAGTGAAAGGCACATTGGAGAAACTTTCACTCTGTACCAACACAGCAAATTTTTTACCCAGGTTTTAGAGTTCCACATTGCATGGAACTTAAAAGAAACAAGATTACCCAGCCAAACAAAAGATTGGGTTGAATACTGAGGAATCATTCTATTTTAGGGGTTCTTTAAAAGTGTAGTATGAATGCAGTATTATCTAAAGAGTGAGGCCGTTAATGACCTCCAATTGAAATCTCAGCTATCAATCATTAATAAAAGCTTTTCATCTTTTTCTCGTTTCCACAGGAACTAAAAGCTCCAGTCAGCTGAACAAGAGCTCTCTGGTGATTTTTCCCACCTGTGCCTTCTTTCCCATGGAATACCCAGGCAGAAGGACAGCAGTGGCCCCTGCTGTGGTACCCACCCTGCCATCACCAGCTCTGCCCTCTGCACTTTCTGTGCCCATTGCCCTGGCAGCCCTTTCCCAGCCCCTCACAGTTTTCACCCATCTGTTTGGAATGTGGATGACCAGAGGGCAGGCAGCAGGTCTGCTGCATCCCTGACACAACTTTCCAGACAGGCCAGGGCCCCACTCCATCTCAGGGAATATTTCCCAGCATACCAAGGTTCAGCCCACATTATCTCCCCTGTCTAAAGAAGTGGGACAGAATCCCTTCTCTGGGTAATCACAAAGAGCAAACTGAGGTGACACAGCTGTGACTGTCAATGTTTCTTTGTCAATTATTTTCCCAGACTTATGGTAATTTTTGTGGCTGTCCCCGGAATTCTGTCCATTTGGATTCCAGATTGCTTGTGCTGTCACATCATGCTTGCTCAGAGTCTCCAAACAGCACACTTTGCATCATCATGTTTCCACTAGTTTCTATTATTCCAGCATTTCAATTTCCTCCTAATTCATGGCATGCAAATGAGACCTCAAGTTTCTCAAGAAACAAACTGAACAAACACAGACTTAGCACTAAGGGAGACAAGTATTCGGACCTTTTTTATCTTTTCCATCCTGAGATAAATTGTCAGACAACCAGAATTTCTAGTGTGATATAAGGAAACCACAGGGGAAACTGAAGCTCTAACATATAAAAACCACAGGGTTTCTCAACTCCAGTTTGTATGAAACAGCATCACATTCTAGGCCCAGAATCATTATATAGCCCCAGCACATATTAAAGAAGTCAACAAAACTAAAGCCTTGTAAGACTAGAATGAATAGACACTTAACCTTGTAATTTCCTCTACTTTTAAGTATTTCCAAAAATTGCTTCACCCTAACACAGGATTATGGCTTAGTATTCACTGAGCACAATATAAAATGTTTTTACTTCTGTTTTACAGTCACTATCCAGGCAGCCAGGTAGTGCTGTAAAACAGTTTCTCTGGAATGTCTGAGGCTAACAGGATGGCACTGCTCCCTGCTGTGTGTAGAGAAACATTAGAAAAAGAATATGTACTGATTATTTAAAAACAGCTCCAACCTGTATCATCTTTTCTGCATGATTGAATCCTTTAGAAATGTACCTGTCTGTGCAGAAACTAGAATGACACTGAACGCACATTCTCTCCTCCACATTAAGGCATCATGTGTATTCCAGCCCTCTAGGACTGTCCTCTGTTCATCAGCATGTCACAGCAACTTCAGAAGCAAAATTCCTGTCACAGCGTGCAAAGGCAGAAGAATCTGTGTAAGATTATCTTGAGTTACAATAACCCAAAGCAGCGAAGCAAACCGAGCCCCTGGAACAGAGCAGCCTTTGGTGCTCCTCTGGCCAGATCCCAGACAGCCACTGCACAGAGCAGCATCTTCCACCCCAGCCAGCCACAGCACAGAGCTGATCAATCATAGCTTTTAATCTCATTATTGCTCCAGGGCTTTCTTTTCCCTGAAACAAGTTTTCCTGCTCTTTGGTAGCTCAGGAAACCACAAAAGTGACTAGCATTAAATGACATCGTTTGTCTCCTCTATATTCATTTACACACAAACTTTGAGGTAGTTCAGATTAAAGACAATGCTCAGCCTGTCGTGGAGTCTCACACACGTGTCTGCTGCTAGCACTCATCAAACCCCAAGTGACTCCATACCCATTGCATTCCATTAAAGACTGGATACAACAGAAAATATTCAGTTCTTAAAGCTGCATTTGCAAAGGAGGTGAGTGCAGTGTGGTGTCTAAGTTTAGGCTAATGGTGCTGTTACAATGAATATATAGAGCACACGTCCAGTCACTGCAAATAAAGTATTCCAGCACACTGCTTTGGAAATAAGCCTCAGGATAATTCAACAGTCTGACACATGAACATTTGAAAAGATTCAAATCTCAGGGCCCCATATCAGTTCAGCTATTTTAAATCATTGTAGTAAATATTGAATATTAAATGAATAAAACTAATTTGACAACAAAAACGTTACTTATTTCCTTAGAGCTGTTTTATATTTAATTCTTCCCAGTAAGATATCTCTTGTGAGGTCTGTGACAGCTCTCGGAAAAGATCTTGAATTTTACAGCAATTAATAAGGTAACCCATTACATCTTCCCACACACGATCTCTTTCAAAAGCAGAAAACAGGCAGAGAAATTAAGGTGTCAACTGTTTGCACAGCCAGCTGGAATTTCAGCCTACAAGAAGGGTACCTGCACCAGTTTCCACTCCTCTCTTGGTCCAGGTGCCAATTTGGTACTTTGAAAAGGTTTCAACTGTTTTATCATTCAAGAAAAAACACATCTACAGTAGAAAGAAACGCAGTCTCTGAGGAGAAGACAAGAGCTTTGGATTTTCATTATTTTAAAAATAAAGTTAGTGTATTAGAATAAATATCTACCATTCAGAGACCTTGCTATAAACCAAAGCACCCTCAATAAAGGGGATAACTGTTGTGAAATATTATACGAATGGCAAAAATAACATCTTCAGCTGTAAATTTTAAAGAGCTTTTCATTGTATGTTATGACAACTCTCTACAGATGAGATTTGAAATTTGAATCCAAGTTGCCACATCTAATTACTAAATAAATCTTGGACTAAATCTTCTGGGCCAATTTTAATAATTGAAGAATTTCCTCCTACAAATCTTTCCAAAAGAGAAAACTCACATCATTTAATATAACTGTATGGCTTTCTGAGCCCTATAACAGGGAAATACAAACTATAACTGTAAAGCATTACTGTAACTCTGGAACATCTTAGGTTTATTTAGCATTCATATTCTTCTGTTGCCTATCTTGCTGCACAGTTGTTTTACTGTGGTCACACATCTCTGAAGAGACTCAAGAGTTTTCAGTCAGGTTAGGCTTGAACAAATCCCCAGATTTTACCACTTCCATCTTTAAAGATCAACATTTGACTTTCAATACAGAGCTGAACTTGGGTTTAAGCCTCATTAAACAGCATCTGGGACTTAGAAGAAGCTGAAATTCTAAACAAGGGAATGATTTTATAGATAAAGATGCAGCCTAGCTTTTCAGCACTGACAAGCCAAGATTAATCTATCAGAGAATATTTGGCTACAACATGACCAAAATATTGTTGCAGGTTGGTCAAATCCTTTGTAAGTAAACCTAAATTTTGGATTAGATTATGAGCATAAAATACCTAGGTATGTTAACAGCTCAACTGTGCTAAGCTAAGACAATTGCTTCCATTTTCTGAAAAATGGATTTCCCTAAAATACGCTTACACACACAGTCAGGCTGCTGCTACTGTCAACTCTCTTACCACTTTTTAGATAAAAATATATCCTGCTTTACTTCAAATCTGTAACAGTCAGTGAATGATAGTTAATTGCTCAGTCATGTAGCATGTATAGCTACAGACCAAACAGTGTCTGTTCGTTTCCCAAGCTTATTTTAAGTGTGCTCTCATGGGTCTCTCTATAATTCCCTCCCCTCCATCCCTCAGCCAGACATACATCTCTCCCCACCCCCTGAACCAATTTGTTCTATTTTTGTTACTGCTTTAGATTTAAGGTAATGATGAGCCTTTTGTCCTTGGTCTCCAGACAGCTGAAAATCTGGGTCTGGATTCTTTCATCTGTTCCATGCACAATAATGTGCCTGCACAGAGCCCCACTGCTTCCTCAGAGGGACCTCAGGAGAGCAGGTTTCTACATGTACAAGTCCAATGGCAAAAATCCACATTATCTTTCCAGCATACAAGTATTTTCAATATTTATGATGCACAAGTGTCTCTTTCAACATCGAGATGATCAATAAGAACTCATCATTTTAACAGGAGCATTCACAAACATATGTTAAATACTTCATAGGGTTTATAGATTTCTGGGTACAGTATATTTTCAATCATTTATGTTTGCTAAGTCTCAAGACTATTTTTGCATTATAAGATCACCAATAAAAGCACATACTTGCTAGAAATGTAATGCAGATGCATAAAGGGTATTTTTAGTGTGCTTTTAGCGGAGGGGGGTAAGGGGGGTGGAGAGAGGAAATGGTATTCCAGAAATCTAAAAGGCTAGTAGTCTAATTTTTTTCTTCAGGTACTTTTGAAAAATCCCACTATTCAAAATTATTCCTCACTATGTAAATACTTCTATTAGGAATAAGACTTGAGAATTCATATGCTTCAGGCTCTCTGACAACAAAATTTCCATTTCAATTAAAAAAACCAACCAAACAAACCACAAAGCCAGCTAAGAGAAAAAAAAAAATCGACATTTTTTTGCCTTCCATGTCAAAGCAGATCTCTAGATAGAACATCAGTGCTTAGAGCTGAAAATCTTATGCTGTCTTTGCAAAGACTGAAGTGAGCAACTACAGTCAGATGTCTGCAGTGTGGTACAATACAGGTTAATCGTGAGATCTTTTATTTGTATCTCACAATTGTCTTCTAGATTATCTTAGTGGATCAAAGATCAGCTGGAAGGTCTGTTAGCAGTTCTGAGGCATCAGTCCAAAATGAGAGAGGAGACTGCTCGGATCTGGACGTTAAGATTATGCACCAGTGTCACATACATTGGCTGAGAGGAGACAACCTGTGTTTCAAAATGAACCAGAGTTATCCAATCCTCTCCCCTGAGGTCTCCCACAGCAGCTCTAAGGCAGGAGGGAACACAGCACAGATCCCAGCTCCAGCTTCCACCGAGGTTCTCCCTGTGCAGGATGCACTCGTCAGGTTACACTGCAGAGGGGAGTCTGACTCAGCTAAGAATCTCAATTTCAGCACAAAGGGACCTCACCAGAGGGCCCTCTTAGGAGGGCTAGATTTGAGATCAGGAATGGATAAGGGCCTTGCCCAGTCCCCCAAGACTGCAGGAAGCTGCACATCCTCTGAGGCCACTGGCTGTGTTTGACCACATTCAGTGTGAAGAACTTTTTACTGACCCATCCTTGAAATTGCCCTCGCTGAAACTCGTGTATTTTGTCTCTTGTCCTTTTACTACACATCTCTGAGAGGAGTCTGGCTCTACTTTCTCTCTAGCTCCTCATTCCCCTTTCTGTGAAAGGCAGAATTGCTTCCCTTGAAATGATACTTTCATAATTCAAAAGTTATTTGCCTTTTACAGATAATGGGTTAAAAGCCTGATTAAGGAAAACCTTGACAGACTGCAACAGTTACTTGAGACAGTGATATAAACACATCTCCCCCAAATTCAATCAATCAATCAATCAATCAGTTTCCCAGAGCAAGGCAATATAGATTCAAAGACACTGGGAACTGGCTGCTGTAGTTAGAAATTACTCAGTCTACACTTGTAGAAGATGCTCTTAAAGCCCACAAAAGCTAACAAAGGCCACAGAGCAACAAAGGGGTCTAAAGGGAAAATATAAAGTTATTTAATGCACCAAGCTGATCACCAAACTATTACATCATTAAATGGGAAAACTGCAACAGAGCCAAAAAGTAGTTTGTGAGAGATCATGTCTCACTGCTGCCTTATAACTGGTAACAATATTGGTGCTCTCTGAAAAAATAATTATGACTCCAGAAATATTCCAGACACACTGCAAACATATACAACAGCAGTCATAACTTCACTACTATTTATTACAAAGCAAAACCTTTTAAGAATACAAGTAGCCAAAGAATAAAACTAAAGTAAAGCAGTGCAGAATTTCTTTATGATTTTTTTTTTCATAGCATTTATTTGTATTTTAAATTACTCACAGAAAAGGAACTCACTCCTCTCTTTCCAATGGGAGACTTGTCAGCCAGCAAACTCAGAGATGAAAATCTTTATCTCAAAAAGGCTAAAAGACTAAATTATTTACAGTTTAACTATAACCTAATTCCAAAGGAATTGTGCTTGTGCAGCATTTTCTAACAGTTTATGCAAGCACAGGCCAGCTGAGAACAAACAAGGCATTAGCTGCATACGATTCCAGATTCCTAATTAACCATACATACTACAACAAGCAGCATCACTGCACTAAACAAGTTAACATGCAAATTATTCTTCTATCAAGCCAATGCTACAGAGACAACAGAATTTGGAAGCACAGCAGAACCAAGACTCTGGTTTTAACCCCTCTTCATAATTAGGTAATCCGATTTGCTTTCCTAAACATTTGTATAATAGCACATAAATGCTAAAACTAGTCTAGTGTGTTGCTTTTGGTATAATAAAAGTAAAAGGATTAGTGGCAAAGGTTTTGTGCTTATGAAAGAGTAATCTATTTGCAAAATCTTTATATGCTTTATAGAAATATCCAGACATCAGATGTACTTTTCATCCAAATTCCTTCCCATGCTCACATAAGAAGAACCTGCCTCTGAACTGAACATAAAATCCATCTAAGAATTTTTTTTTTTCCAGCTATACAAGTTTATACTCTACAGTTCAATTCAAATAATTTAAAAAGTCACCAACAGCATCCTTCTAAAAGAAATGGAACAACCAGGAGTTGTTACACTCAGTGGAGGTATGTCATATTTTAAAACAGCACGTTAAAAACATTGTGTCTTCTTGAAATGAAACTTGTACAAACTGCTCTGCATCCAGAAAAACAGAACACCATGGCACATGTTAAAAATGGACCCTAAACCACACTCCTCCTACCTCAAAGGCAGGGCTTTAGGCTATATCTGGATTAACAGGAAAAACTGAGTAGGATTTAATTATTCCCTTTGCTGGGATGACAAGAATGGCTGCAGGGCACCAGGGCAGAGAAGCAGGCAGCAGTGCTCAGCAATCACTGGCTCTTCTGCATCCTGCAGTGCTGTGTGGACCTTATAACCTTCAGCTTAAGCCATTCCCTCGTGATCAGAACAGTCATACTTCCTGGTGCTGAATTACTTTGTCACTGCTAATGCTGCAGGACGGGTCGTATCCATCAAACCAAGTAAAACCCTGCACAGAAAGATTTATCCGCTGCTCTGCAGTACAACTGCTCACAACAGGGAGGGAGCAGCCAAGACCTGACACCCGGTGTGTCCCTCCTGAGCTACAGCTGATGAGTCCTGGAGAAACAGAGGGCAACCAGAAAGCATCTTAACTTCTTTAATGTTCTTCAAAGGGGAAAAAACCTGCAAATAAAAAGGGACATGCAACTACACTGCACTGTTCAGTGTTTTGCAAATGGAAAAAAAAAAAAAAAGAACAAACAAAGCAATCCAGTAGGCATAGATAGGACCACAACATAATTATTTCAAACTCATCTCCACCAGAGAAACTAAATACTTGCTGTCCACACAGGCCTGCTTCTGCTGATCTTTTCCTCCTGGAGCACAGGATCTCCTCACAAGGTGGCATCAGCACTGAGCAGGTGTGGCTGGGTACAGAAGACTCACAAGTCTAATTTCATTTCACTGCAGTTCGGAACAGAAGAATGACAGAATAAGATTGCACTGGGGCCAGTTCTGCCCCTTTTAAAATTTCCAGTAGTGAAAAGCAGACAGATGCAGGGATTATTTGGATAGGTGGGTGGAAATACTGTATGAGCTCTCACACAAATACTGGAGATAGACACAGGCCCTTTCTATAATGCTAATTATAAAATGATCTGAAATACTACAGTGGAGAACTTAGCCCTTTACAGGGGTACAAAGCCAGGTCTGTAAATCAGGGACAGAAAAGCATCAATGAAAATCAGTGACTACTTACAATAATCGTATCTGATTAGAGCCCTTTGGGAGCAAATTCCTGCCCCTCAAGGAACATATTTTGTAAAAGCTTTAACTATTAGCAATCCAGAAGCCTTGGGCAGGACAAATGAACTAATCAATAACTGATGCCCCTCCATCAGTCGCACGGTGCAGATAACTTATCAGGAGAGACCTGGTTCCACATTGAGAAAGAACTAGAAAGTGACGTGTAAGGTCATAGTCTAACACTTCCTACCACGCTGAGAGACCTCCAGCACTTTAATCCTCACATATGGGGATGCAGCAGGTGCCCAGCAAAAGCCTGGGGAGGCAAATGCAAACTTCTACCAGCTGGCAGCATGGTAGACATCATGACCTGTACTCTATAAGTTATTGCTGAAGAGCTCCCAGATGAGCTACATTAATAAAGCTGTAGCCTAATTAAACCACATCCTTCACATCTCATGCTCCCATGTGTCTGGGAAGATCAATGCAAACCAAGGCAACCCAAGTGGGAATCATTAAATGCATCTGTGAGCCACACCAGATCAACAAACAATTAGACACACAACGTACCAATCAGGACAACAAACCAGCCTTATGGTTATGATCCCATCAGCTTAGCTTTCCTCAAGTGTACTTCCAATTAATTATAAAACATTTATACACAAATAGTGGCCTCTCTAAATGTCTACTTTAAACACCATTAACACTGTCAATAGTCTAATTTCTATAAGTAAACAACACAGCCTTGCTCTTGACAGGAATGTCTTACCCCACTGAAACTTTCTGTGCTATTCTGCAAGTAAATAATTATACTGATATAGTTGCAATCCCTGAAGGAAGTGAATGGGAAATATGTGTAAACATACTAACCAGGACAGTGGAGTCCCCCAAAAAACCAGTGATTAATGCATTTCAATGAACATCAAAAAGAAACAATACCTCAATGATTTTCAGGAACCCACTCAACAATCTATTTAAAGTTTTTAGAAGACAAAATGAGAAACACACCTGCTACAGCTCTGCATTCACGGAGCTCACAACTTTTTGCAAAGATCGGTGCTGCCACTTTCTGGATGAGTGCATTTACCCATTTCCCAGATGGGTAAAAGGCTGTGCAGTGCCACATTTGCTGGGCTGGAAGCTGGACCAAGCAGGCACAGCTTGGCTGGGAGAGCAGAGGGCCCCACGCAGCAACACTGATGTCTTTATCAAGTAAGAGAAAGGTTTCTTACAAGCAAAGGAAAAATCAAAGAAACAAATATGTTTCATATATTGAAAAAAAGAGCCTTTAGGAGCTAGACAAGCATTAATAAGAATAGAATGAAACTATCATCCTTACACCCTGCACACCTCTTTGCATACCCAAAACAATGAGAAAGGATTCGTCAAAGAAAGCCTTCCCGTCACTGTCCTGTGTTACTCTGGGTCAAACGGCTGATCCCAGAGCACCAATGTCCTCATAAATGCTCTGCTCTTGTCATGCAGAGACGAGCCTTTAGCTGCAGCCCCCAGATACTCAACGCAGAGAATCCATCTGCCTCATTTTGTGAAAGCACTGACACATTCAGAAACCAAACAAAACAACAAAAAAAGAATCTCCAAACCCTACCAAAAGCTGAACTAGATAGTCTAAATTATTACCAGTTACAGACCAGGTGGATTTCTTAGTCTGCAGTACCAAGGGAGAGATATTAATTTTTACTTGCATATTTTAATTGTGTTTATTTGCTTTTTGTTTTCCACAGTGCCTTAAAGAGTCTCCTTTGCTGGCATTTGTCAACAAATATTTGAAGACTAGAAGAGTAATAGTCACTTATGATTCAATCTAAGCAGTTTCTCTAGCTGGACGTGGTTATTTGGTTTGCAATACTAAAAATAAAACATTAAAGCAAACAAACCCCCCATAGCTGCATACGTTAGCACTGCCAAAAATCCCAAATAATTCAGATCAACTTAAGTGATTTGGGATCAAATGCAAACTCAGTGGGTCTTAACTCCTAAAATGAAATTCAGTTTTCTGTATAATCAGAAAAGCAGTTAATTCAATACAGATATTACAGGATGATGTAACACCAATATTCTAGTATCAAATATGTACTTCAATCAATATTGACTACTGAATATTGTAAAAATAACAATGTATTGTACATTATGGGGCTACCAATGTGAAGTCACTCTTTGGTGAGCCAGGACAGAAATGTGGTGAATAGGAAGGAGTGAGGTGTACTCTGACCAGAACAGCCAGCTGTGTCGTCTCTGACTATCAGGGATCCCTGAGCTGGTGTAAGGATTTAAAATTGTATTTTTCCCTTTCATGTGACTGCCCTCAACCATCAGTCCATACTTGGTATTTTTGCGGAAAAGAACAACTTTTCCACAAAACCTCCCTCCACACTGATATCTTCAATGAAGCAGCATTAATGCTATTAAGATCACAAGATTTCCAGTTCTCATGTTACCACAGACTGAAGAAATCTGTCCAGGCAAACATTTCAATGAAGTAGCATCTAATTATTTCCTCTCTTAGTGAATCTTTCTTAGAGCAGAGCCTAAAAGGAACTTAAAACAAATCCCACCCATTTTAAAACCATGGCAGGGTTATAACTTTGCATCTCGCTTTCAGTTCCTTTTTTGAGCCTTACTAAATTTCATTTGGTAACAGCTATTTTCCCATCTTTAGATTTTAGGAATCTCACACATGTTAGAACTTGCCAAATGAAGCTCTTGTCCATGCTAGAAAACTGTAGCAATTTGCTTATCTTCGTGCAAACAAAAGAGTGGAAACAATGCTCCACCAAAATAAGAATAACCATGCTGATAAAAGTCACTTATACACTGAGATAACTCCTCCATTAGTCTTTTCCTGAAGCTATCATTATAAGTGTAATTCAGGAAAAAAAAAATCAAATCTAAACCAGGTAGAACAGGATCTGGGCTGAACACTTTAGGAAAGGCAGCCTCTGAAGCTCACTGTAGTTGCATGTTCTCAGCTCCTAATCCAAAAGGAAGCTCCTTTTAAAATTGGTATTGCAAGTGATGGGAGCCTGCATTTTTTTTATCATTATTTTTTTCTTCCTCTGGCAGACTGGGAATTGCTATTCAGTAGTTTTAGGCATTAAGTAATTTTGAGGTACACAGGACATTTTAATTAGGCTGACACTGTTTTATACATTGTATTGATTTTGCCCTTTTTTGGCTATTAATTGATTTACTTTTTCTAGTTGAGGATATGAACTTATCATTGATTTCTACTAAATCAATAGCTGAAGGATGAGACATCTACTGCAACTTGATGTTTTCCCATAAAATGCCACCAGGTAGGGAAATTTCCATTTTACCTGTTTTCCAGGTGAAATGGCTCCACAACCGCAGCCTCAGTTCTGCAAGAAACTACAGCCCTGGATTGTGGCCCCGAGGAATGTGATCACTGCCAGCCAAGGGAGGTACTTATGCACATCAGGAGAACGGGAGCTTGTAAACACAATTCATCACCAGTGGCAGTTACTCAGTATGTTAGAACACTTACGTTTGTTTATTACAAATCATTATGCACAATACAGTGTGAATAAAGATCTTCCAAATCAGATCTTTCAAATCAGATCCTCTCCTTCAGCATTCAGTAGATCCAGCAGAGATGCCAGACCAGCTTTCCATTACTCCTTTTAGAATAGGATTTCCTCTCCATCGAAGAACTACATTGCATGATGGTTTGTATCCTCTGACCAAGCTTTGCCGTGTTCACACAGTCAGATAAAAGGTGCTAGTGCCTGCTTCTCCTCACTGTATCTCATCATGCCCAAACATCACAGCTGGATCTTTGTGGAAATTAAAAAACAGTCACCAGAGATGCCTTTATTCTTTTTTTTCCCAAAGGCACTATATTTTGGAGAAAACATATGCCCAAATCTCATTATTACACAACAGTCATATACAGCATGCTTGCTACTATATTTATAAAACTTACTGAAACTGGCAGTTTCTCAGGGGGTATAAAGTTGTTTTCAGCTCATGGATGAGATTTCAGCAATATCTTTTAATTAACTCTTTGGAAATTTCAACCACCCAGTACTGGGCATGTCAGTTCTAGAAGGGAGATATTGATCTGCTCAGCTGATCATTGTAAGGATGCTGTAGCTCCAGGAAGGGCAATTAGATATTTGTATCAGAACACTTGCGAGTCTTCCACGAAAAGCCAGAGAACTGGCCGGGATCCACTGGAAATCTGCCCTTGGAGCACTAAGCACAAGAAAAGCCTCACACAGACAGAGCAGGGAGACGTTCTGTTGCATTAACTGCACTCGACAGGAGCAGGACCTGGAACTGAATTTTACTTGGCAAAAGGAAAACTCCAATTTCCCAGTGAGCCTGATGCAGTTCACTCAGTCTTGGGAGAACCTCCAAACTTGGAGTGAGCGATTCTGAGTATCAGCCTTGCCGATTCCCTTTACGAAAACAGAAGATGGTGGAAGTTTGCACATGAAGGAGGGTTAACAGGAGGAATCCTCAGTTAATAATGGCCATTCTTTCAATACTTTATTTTCACTGATGCACTGGGCAGAGCAATTATTGAACCCAGGGTCACAGAATGAACTGCTATGTATGCTGCTGAAGGCTGCAGCTGTTGCTCACTTTATGAGTCATGAAAGTAGCACCATTGAGCGGCACTTCAGCAACTCAGAAGAGAGATGGGAGTCAAAGCTTCATGGTGTAACAAAAGCAGAAGATCTGCAAGATCCTCAGTTTTGCCAGTCTGCAATATTCTCGCAGCCTGTTACGGCACAAGTGGAGGGCTAGTTAATATTACAATTTATTAAGTAGTTAATAAATGGGTTAATTTGCAAGGAGTGTTTCATTAGATCTACCTCTGCACTGAGACAGACAAATGTGCTACATGACATGCAGTGAGAAAAAAATAATTTTATATATTCAGCAACAGATCCTGAGTTGCAAAATAACTTTAACCGTAACAGATACCATCTAAATGAGGAATTGCCAAGTTAATACTACACTGCATTTTTAATCTCTACTTTAATCAGGAAGCCTAAAGAACTGTAAATATTTGCTCTTGCAACAGGTAACACGATCTTTTTGTATATCAGAGACTCAGAAGCAAAGTTGATTTAACAGGGGTTTCACCAGCTAATAGTTCCCTATTGCATTCCTACTCTAACAACTCTCATTTTCTCAAATACATTCATTTCTTTTGCAGCATAATGTTTCCCGCTCCTCTGCATATTTGTATTACAACCCAACTGCACAATACCCTGTCTTAACCCATGAGTCTGACTGTTCTGACTTCCAACAGCCTGAGGAAAGAAAGGAAAAGGCAGCACCAACACAGTTCTCCCCCTATTCTGAGTCTTAACATGGGATCCCATTTTGAGGCTCCATCCATCATAAAATTAGAGTTTCCATCCATTGATGCAGCTAAAAGAAGCAGTAAGGGAGAGAGGATGGAAAGAAAGTGTTCCTCAGCAATGCCACTCAACTCAGAGCAGTAAAATAAAATAAACAGCCAAACCACTTGCAATAGCAACAGTGTACCCAGGCAGACAGTGAATGACTCACAATTTCTTGGAGGTTTATCAAGAGGGAGCCCATTTTGTAGATTAATATAAAATGAGAATGGAAATAATGCTTAGAATTTCAATAAGCCTTTTAATTTATTGCTTTGAATCTAATGTATTTAATAGAAAGTGGTTGTCTTCGAGGCAAGGTCTTTGGTATTTGCATTTAGGACATTGTCCCCTTCCCTCTTCATACGCAGATAAATAATAAGACTAAAGTGTAATGTTCCATTATCCATTTTTCACTAGGAAGAATTCAGCTAAATGGAGCAGCATTAACAAAGCAACTAAGCTGAGTAAATGAAAGCTCTCCTACATCACGGTGTCTAAGGCTAACTGGTAAGTAAACATACACATTTTTAACAAGATGTTTTCTTTGCTTACTACACATAGTTTTGAGAAATTTCATTTGAGTCTCATTTTTGGTGGCTATGTATCAGGTTTGGATGAACATGTTTTAATGCATTGTGAATCATTAGCAGGGAAGTGTTGATAACGAGGACAAAATGGAGAGGAAGAAAATCTGTCTCTACAAAGCATTCTCAGTATTCTACTTCTCTTCAAAAAGTAGTTGGGTATGGAAGTCACAAATGTACAGCAAACAGCAGGGTTACCAACATGCTGAGGGAATGCTTGGGCCAGTCTGCCCAGCAGGGTCCTTCACAGCCTGAGGGGCTGAGAATGCTGGAATTTCAGCCTGGACAGTGACTGTCCTAAACTCAGCGCTGAAGCAAAGACTTCACTCTCACACCAAATACTGACCTTTGAAGTGAACTTTGACAATGCACCACTCCACCAACACAAATTTCTGCACCACACGGGAGCACTGAGCTGTGCAGTCGAGTTGCCTGTACCCTTCTGAGTTGCTCCTGTCACATATTCAATCAGTGGTTAATACAGGCCCAAATCAAAGTCAGAAAAGAAAGGAAAACGAATGTATGGAAGTAAAGTATGCAGCCTCAATACGAATAAAGAAGCAGTGTTTTACAGAATATCAGTGGAAGAAGTCCATAAAATTGCATGAGATCAGAGATCAAAAACCACTGTCATTAAACTAGAAAGATACAGAACTCAATTTGGAAAAATATAACATTGGCAACCTCAGGGGCAGGAGAGAGAGAATTGAGCTGTGAATGTTTAAAACTCAGCATATTAAATGACTATGAGACAAAAATATAATCCGAATGTTCAGTAAATAGGGACAATACAAATTAGTATTGCTGTTTCAAATACTAATGTTGCCCCATCTATCAAAACATTATCAGTTCTAAAGCTTCGTTACAACACTTTATTACTTTTAAACAGAGAGACCAATAAAAATAGCACAAGAACTCCTGAACCCATAAAAAACCCAGCTAATTAACTGCAGAACCAGAAGTACAGAGATACCCACAGTCTATTGATGGACAAGCATAGCTTTAGGCCTGAATTCTAAGTCCCAAATCCTCTTAGATAAATTCCTCTACAAGCTAGGGAGCTCTGTGGCATAATGCAAACACCAAATCCAGAGTTCTGATAAAATGCCACATAAAAGTTAAGGCTGGTTTCTGACGTGTATCAAGATATGTATTTCAGTTTTAAAACACAGCTTAGCCTAATTTTTCTCCCGTCATCTCATTTTCTTCCCCCTGTGACACACCACTATTTTCAAAAGAGTTGTTCATTTACATGAGCACATACACAGCACATTTAGTATGTTTTCTTCAGTCTTCTCTGGGAATGCACGTCAAAATCTGGGGTTTTGAGGCATGCCTTTAGGGCATTGCTCTACTGACTGACCACTGAGGTATCCTGCCAGAATTCTGAAAAGTGACACTTTGTCCCCTTTGAAGTTTGCCAGCGTTATTCAAAATCAAAAGGGCACCAAGGGAGGGGGAAGAGGATCTGAACTCCTGAAAACAGAGAGATGAGACCCTGCCTAAGGGAGGAAGCACTTTGTTAAGTTAATATGGTGGGCTCTTAAGGAACAAGGAAGATTCTCGGGGATTGCTTTGCTTTGGAGAAATTTCTGAATTTTCTACTGCCTGTTCTAGGCTTAGGGGACTGTTTGCTTGAAATATGTGCTCCATCATCTATAAGTGACACTTTTCTTTCTATTTAAAATAAAAGTGTGCTAAAATGTTCAAATTAAAATGTGAAAGTCCACATAAGCATGGCAAACACACAGGATCTCCCTGTGAAAGGAAAGGAGAATGCCAAGACAGAGGATCTCTTACGAGGAAGCAGGAGGTGCTCTGGAATCCATTGGGGACTCCACATCCCCTGTGACTTCAGCAAAAGCAGACAGCAAACATACAGGCATGTTACCACCTCTCAGTACTATTTACCCATCCCTGCATTTTACAGAGAAGCAAGTGACCTTCTCTTGTCCCAAAGGCTTTATCAACTCTGATGAATAGTTCAGTTAAAAAACAGGGAAGCTGTTTAGGAGGTGATGATTTATTGGTCAAATCTTCTGAAGTATATTATTAATTTTTTTTTTCCCCCTGTTGATGCAACCAACAGTCAAAACCAAAACCTTGTGTTTTACTGTCTCTTCCAGTTTCTATAATAAACATAGAGTTTCCTTCTTCAGAATTCATAATTGAATCTGGTGTCTATGTAACAAATACAAGAAACTATAAAATTCTTCTCCCGCAGGCAAATCCAACAAGCATTCACCTCCACAGTTTGGAAGTAAAATTCCAACATGCACGAGTATGAGCTCTTACACTGAGAATCTGCAAAATGTATTTTGCAGTATTTTCACCTCTTTGTTCAGAAAGCACATACTGTCTGCTCAGAAGGTTGCCCACAGCTCTCTGACACCAAGCCAAGATGTTCCTTAGAAGGGCAGGCAGTTATCAACAATCAGAGAAGTGGTCCAGTCCTGCTAGGGATATTTGTTACAAATCAGAACACCATGAATTCCAAATTTTCCTACTTTTACACGGTGTAACATCATTTGCTACTTATGATTTATGCTGAAAAAATAACCAGAGCTCACTCAAGACTGGAATTGCAGTAAGTGCTGAAACATCTCAAGTGCAATTGCATACTGCTGTGTGAATGTTGTGGTCACAAGCAGAAATCATCTATAGCTAAAAAGGAAATAAAGCTTTAGTGGTGGAAATATAGAGCTATATACACTATTGTGTACACTCCCACCACCACTGACAGAGGATCTCTAAAGGAAACTTTGATACCTATGGGATAACAAAGTGCCCATGGAGGATCAGATGAAAAGCGAAATTAATGCTTCAACCACTCATCCAACGGCCAAAAAACTCCAAGTACATACACTTGACCATTGCTACAGAGAGAGCATGGAGGCTTTCAAATCTCTTCTAGAACCATGTTTGCTCAAAGATCTGCCACGAGGTATAGATTCCTTCCCTTATTAGCACTGTGCCTTCTACATCTTCCCTCTAAATTCAGTATGATGTCACAGGTAAAAACCACTGCTGAGGGCAGCAAGGCTCAAGCACTGTTTCTCAGGCACTGTTTAATAAGAAAACAAACATTAAGAAGAAAATAAACAACAGAATGATTAATTCTTATTTTCAAACCTGCACGGCTGGGTTTGTTTGGTTTTTTTTTAAAGTGCCTTAAAATACAATAGCTCATCCTAGAACACAGCAATCCTGGTATCAGTGGTAGGCAGTGTCATATTTACCAGAAAGTACAGAGAGTTCAGAGATGCTGAAAAACTCCCAGACAATAATAACCCCAGACAGGTTTCTTGCACTTCACCGTTTGTGAAGTTGGGACCAAATGTCTTCCTGTAATTTACACAGCTGAATATTCACCTACTGAGTCAAACAACCCCCTCCAAAAGCTCATTCGTTTCTTCAACTAAACTTTAGTGATCTTTTGAGCTCCCCATGGTTCCACCTTCCGAGAAGCCCAGGCAGTAACAAACACAGAGCTCTGTCTCATCCTGCAGAAGGCACAGAATAGAGCCCAGAAGCACTGCATGTCATCCCTTCCTGTTCTCTGCACTGGAGAGGAAAAACACAACCCAAAATTTCAGCCTCTCTCAGGTAACACAGAGTACATTGATGTTTAAGCTATCCTGGGATGTTTTTTACTGTCCTAAAAGGAATGAACTCAGGGGAAACAGCATCTACCCCACAGCAAATGGGAAAGGTTGGGTATTCTGTCCCTTATCATAATGTTTTGTGTTATAAAATATGAATGTTCAATGGACAGAACAATTCATGCTGAAACACGCACAATATCAAGCCAAGGGGGAAGGAACAGTTAAGTTTTTTTCTGCTACAGCAGGGATTTAAAGCAGGCTAATATAGATGTCACCACCTGGTCTGACAAAGACATTTGTATCTCCAAAGAACTGAAACAACATAGTGTAATTAGGATGAAGCACCAGATTACCTCCTAGGTAAGAAGTTTTGGGGGAAGTTGGTGCATTCCACCAGGAAAAGACCACTCTCTAACAGATGCAGACACTAAAATCATGTTTATATCCAAACTATGAAGGATTCTGCAACAATTACTTAGTAATTGTCTTACCTTTTCTTGCACATAATGGATTGCTTTCAGTAGTAGTTATTTGTTATCCTGAGATGCTTTTTTTGCCACATCAACTGTGAGACAGCTAATTATTTTACCTACTTTTCATCTATCCTTCCAGCCTCTCACTTCAGCTGCTGTTTTGTTATCAAGTTTTATTATGAATCTTGCCATAATTGGGACTTTCAACCAAGCACTAACAATGAAATAGTGGCATAACATTCCCAACTTTCATTTAAAATCACCACCTTGTTGACTGCAAAGACTGAAATGTGTTAACCAAATGAATTCAATAGCTTCAAAGAACAAAAAAGTATTACTGCACCTTCACTGGATTTCTAAGCTCTTGACCTGAGACTAATGGAAAATAATTATATCAATTCACTAAGTACTGAATATATATATATGAAATAATACCAAATGCTGAAAAATACTGAAAGTACAGAAAGTACTTTTTTTTTTTTTTCCCTGTGAAGTTAACTGCTTCATTTCACAGGTACGCTTCTCACGTGGAACTGAGAGCCCTGCAGCACAGGAATGCAGCACAGGAATGCAGCACAGGAATGCAGCACAGGAATGCAGCACAGGAATGCAGCACAGACCCTTTCCGTTTGCACAAACACGTCATCACCACAGCCCAGTGCTGGTCCCAGCAGCAGCTGATCCTCTGAGCAGATCACTGTGCTTCTCAGGAACATTGGTGAGCCTCTGGTGCAAAGGAAGCCAATTCCATAAGGAACGGTCAGAGGCGAGAGCAGCTGGGCTGGGAGGTCAGCTGGCTGCCTCTAAGTGCCTTCTAATTCCCCATCACCGGGTCCAGCTCCCGTGGCACTCACACCAGCATTCCCATCACCAGGACAGGGGCTTTGCCAGCGGAACCGGGCAGAGCATCACCAAAGCACTGTCCCTTTCCTCATCCAGAACCAGCCCTGGTTCCTGCACTCTCTACTCTCCAAGACCACCAAGAGAGACCTCTGAGCAGCCTCTCAGGGGATTAGGAACCCTCCTGTAGCACAGCCCTCAGTAAAACAGAGCCCAAGGCTGGCCTGCTGGTTCTACTCTTATGTCAGTGTACAGTGCTACTGCTAACAATAAATCCCTGTGCACAGGGGGAGAGGCAAACATTTGAAGCACGAGGTCTTCTGTAAGCCCCAGTTCTAGCACAATCTGATCTCACAGTCATAGAATTGTCTCAGTTTACAGCAGATTTTAAGGTTTTTTAGGTTTAATTAGAACACCGTCTGCCTGAAGATTTTCTGATGACTAAAAGAACCTAGAAGCAGGTTGAAACATATGGTACTACAGCAGTGGTAGAATAATAAAGCAGGCAAACTTCCACAGAAGTCTGTGGAATAATTTACATCATCTTTTTGCTACTAAAACATTTAAAGAATGATTATCCTTTATGAAATCCATGGAGCTTCTGTCAAAGGAGCAGCATCAAGACCCCAACCTGGCAGCTGTCTGTACTGTAAAATTACTCAGGAGGATCTCTATAAAAAGCAGTCTCGAAGCAAATGAGCAGCAGTAATATTAAAATATCTCCTCCTAAAAAAAAAATACAAACCCAAAAATGTAGCTGCACTTTTCAGGTAGGAAGCACCATTATTAAATATAGAATCCACTAAATAAAAGTTGAACATTTTACTTCTATGTCTACATACAATGAATGGACAAAGAAGCCAATTATTCATCAAGATATGTATTTTTCAGCTCTATGACAAGGAATTTATAAGCATGAAGCAAAATGTCGTTTGCAAACTGATAAGGTCAAATGAAAATATTTACATAATTTTACAAAAGGGAGATTATATCATATTAAAACATTAATGTACACATGTTCTTTAAGTTTAAATACGCAGCCAGTGCCTTGGCAATAATTTAGTGATATAAGATTTCTGTATCCCATGAATTGCTGTGTAATGTTCTACATGAAAGAATAACATGTCTAATTTTACTCTGAAGACAAATGATTTATCATGCAGAAACGTTCATTAGATTTAACCATTACTGAAAAACAGGGTAATAAATCATGATTTTGCGTCAAATGAAGAAGCAGCACCTTTCTTAGCTTGGTTGTTCAGTCATAATCATGATAAATGGACATCCCGGGACAGGTGAATTTTAACAAGTATTAGATTAATTAGATTTTTGTTTTCTAGTTTTTGTTCTCTCTTCTTTTATGAATGAGAGACTAGAGTTGAAAGCAACACTGAATAAACAAGTGTTCACTGTTGCATTAAGAAGCTGTTTGCTGTCGCAAGGAGCCCTTCAGTAGTTTCTCTAGTTCTGATCATTCCACACAGAAAAAGAGGACATGCTGAAAGAAACCTGCATTTCAACTCAGCATTTCAACTGTAAGTAGCAAAATATCATCCTGAAACATACATTTGGATGTTTTCACTCCAAAAAACTAAATTCTGGCACACTGTAGACGTACAGGCAAATAAACGGTTTTTTTCCCCCATTCAATACTGTAGAGTCTCCTGGTACTTGCTGCACCACTGAATCTTTGTGGGATGGGAAAGAACACAAACGGTAGGCAAAAGAAAGCTCTGGGTGAAATATCTTAACATGAAGTCTGATTTCTTACAGTGATGGGACATACAGGACAGTAGCTCAATAAATGCCCAACCAGCCAGTGAGTGAGCAAGTCCATCCTGGCATATTTGACCACCCAGAGGTTTTTTCCAGGAGCTGCAGACTGCAAGTCAGCAGGTGTGACTACAAGTACGATGACATGAAAGCCTGAAGAAACTATGATTGGGGAATTTAATTTAAACGTGGTAATAAGTAACCACCGTTATCTCCCAAACGAGGTGTTCAAAAGAGTGCATTGGGAAGGAATAAAAGCAGAACCAAAACAAACAAAAAAGCCCCACTGAGCTATCTTTAAAAAGTTACATCTGCCCAGCCTGGATAAAATGTGGAAGGGGCCCAACATCGATATGGGAATTGAATTATTTGTTTAGTTTGAGCTTTGCTGAGGAAAATGGAATCTAACACTTCTATCTACCAAGCGATCTGTCAGGGCAGGACGAGCTGAGTCAAACTGCTGCCTTTGCTGACAAAATGTTCTGTGCATTGGTAGCAAGGAACAAAAAACTAATATCATGCCAAGAAATGTTCTGCTTTGAAATCACCAGTCACAGGAAAGACTATCTCGGAATACTAATTATCCAAGAGAAGAGCAGAGATTGTCCTATTCCGTGCTAGAGTGTATGTTCAGCGCTATATCCTGAACAAACGTGAACAGAGCTAATTTAGGACTATGCCAAAGGAGCAGACAAGCAAAATCCCTTGGGCACTATTGCAGATTAACGTGGTCAGCAGAGTCAGAAAATGTCCTGAACAGAAATGAAATGGAAGAGAAGGAGAAATAGATAAGTTATTAAAGAACACTGATGAGGAACGTGTTGTCCTGGACCATAAGGAAAAACCCTGCTAAGCTTCACTTGTAATGAGAATGTGTTTAATCACTTATACAGGTAAATAATCACCAGCTATTCCAGAACACTGGCTAGAGAAAAACATGCTGGAAGCAGGCCAGATGCTGAAGTTCCTGGAAAGCACTGCATAGCTTTTATTGCACACACAATATAAATATTAAATGAAGAAAGAAGGGAGCAGGTCAGACACCATTTGCAGAATTTCCTTCGGAAATTAAATTCACGTGTGGATTTTAAGAGTTTTACAAAAAATGCCTAATTTCAATGTCAATTCAAAAATAATTAATACGCACAGTGTGCAATACAAAAAGGCTGATTGCTGTAGGAAATTCACCTGAAAAACCGGGGACAAAAACCGGCTCCGGGGAACTCCATGACCTACAGTCACACTGCTGTAGTACTTGGATGCTCCCTTTTTCCACATACTCTGCATGATCCACACTGGATACCTAAAAATCCACAATACCAACCTGAACAAAGAAGAACAATCCTTGATTGCAGGATCTTAACTCCTTTCTTACAAACAAAGGTCAAGGAAATAAAGAATTTAAAGAGTAAATCCCTATTAAATCTGCCTTCCTTCCAAACATGTGTTTTGTTTTCAATTATACTGATTTTATGATATTCTGTTATTTATGATATTAACAAGGCTCAGAAACGCCATTTTCAGGATTTCACAATTTCTTAAACTGTTCTATTTTCAGCATCTTTATAACACACTGATTTTTAAAGCTTTGGAACCTCAGAAATCTTCAATAAAGCAATACTTCTGCCACTCCAGCTAACATCTGAGACCTCCAAGTAATACATTTGATGTCATTCAGGAAAAAAACCATCCACCAGATATGACATTCCTGATGCTAATGTTAAACAAGATAAAATGCTGTAACTTGACAAAGACAAATGAAAACCAAAGCATCCCCTCCAAGGCAGCAAACGAAAAGGCAAAAGTCTCCTGCAATTGACCTTAACGAAGTTACAGTGCTGGTGTATTAAACCAGACAAATCTATCTGAATAGAGTTTCATGGTTCAGAGTTACATGTGCAAAAGTCATGAAAATAAGAGTTATTCCCACAATTGTTTCACATGGTTCAGTGGCTTCCTCACACTGAGGGCATCTTTTCCCTCTCCTTCAGCCAGTGCTGTATCAGCTGTACCCACACGTGTGTGAGCAATGATAAGCAATTATGTAGACTTTACAGTGAAAACTATTAAATGAGAATTGTGACTGCAGTTCAGCAAAGTAATATTGCTTTGCTAATTAACAGTAGAAAAGGCTTAGAGATTTCTTCTGAAGGGAACGCTGGGAAGTTAAGCACACGCTGTTGTCATTGTACTATTTAACACTGCTCTCGGTCTTAACCAAGGACATGTAAGTTTATTTTATCTGTGTTAATTACTATAAAGCTAAAAAAATCAACCTGAGACCCTGCAGTTATGCAAGATCATCTACATTATAAACCTTTATGGACATTTATGCCAGCCTACACATTTTATGGCCCTTTTCTAACCCCAATTATCTATAAGGTACTAGTTTGAGAAAATACCAGGACTAAGGGCATTGCACTTTTGCTTAATGATCAGAAATTATGAGAAATCTCCTTAATTATGAAATTTTAGGGTGCACATTTACTACAGAGTTCTCCTATATAATAAGGGCTAGAGCTTTTCCCCTTCAATTCCCTTCCGTCCATAAATTAAACTATTTCAGACAAACTTGATGACTCTTTAAACACTAAAAGCAGCTTGACTGGGACTTTCACTAAAACTGTAGGATATTTTCAGGCCAACATGTTGAGTGAAGAGCACTAAGAACAAAAATTGCTACCTTAATATCTCCCAAACATCCTCTTAATTTTTCACCTACGTATTTTACACTCACACTGTCACTGACTTAAAAGGACATGTCACAAAACCCTACAGCTTCCAACATCCCAAAACTGAACCAAGCTTTTGAGACACCTCAGTACAATAAGGCTAAGGAAAGGCAGAAGCAAAACGTAAAGAATCTCCTGGACTTGTCAGTTAATGTAGCATTAAAGTTGTATATTTATTCCCACACAGGAACTGTAGGGATGGGAAAGGCTGTTTGCTAATCTCAATTAGGCCAGTGTGAACCTGACAGCACAGATATTTGTGATTTACATCAATGAAAGTGCTATCAATAAGCAATAAAAGATTTATTATTGGGATGTTCAGATAATTCCCCAAATACCAACTAATAAACATACATCTATTCCTGAGGCTTCCATTAGTGGCGTTTCACTAGACTTTATATGTATCAGATTAAAAGCCTCCTCCTCTTCAAACCTTTCCTGAGTAAATGCTTTCTTTCCCCTCATCAAAAGAAGTAATAGATGAAAAAAACCCTGCAATAACCAGACAAAGTTTCCAGCGCCCAAGTCTGCAAGTACAAAAAAACAAACAAACAAAAAGACAAAGTAAAAAATCCACCTCACTCTTCTTGCATTTTCTCTACGGCTTCTCTTGTACACTCAATTTAGAGTGGTTATAAACTAGAAAATAAACAAACACCCCAAACCCAATAAGTTCATTTCAAAGATCTATATTCAAGTGTCTTGTCTCACAGCACTATCAGAGCTGGCAGCATTTTGAGTACTTTATGCTCAGGTTTGCTTTGCTGTCCCATCCCTCCAGACACAGGAACACACGTCCCACCCTGGGAGCGCTCAGCTCCTCTGGGGAATTCAGTGACACGTGGATACGTCTTTAGAATCCTGAGTCTGTCGACTACAAGCCAGAAAAATTGATTACTTTGATCACAAAAGGTGCGTTTGCATGAATGAATTTTTGATTGTAGCAAAAACTGTTAAGTCAGGATCCATGAAGCAGTGCAAAGAAATGGATTAGTCGCCACAGCTTCAATTAATGGTTTTAGTTCCCAGTGGCAAATCAATGTCCATCAGCTCTGACTTTCTTGTCAAATACAGGCAGCCAACACCATCTACAGCACTTAAATTACAGGTCTTGTAAAATCTGGGAAGCAAGACTTGACAGGAACATCTGATTTTACCTCAGCACAACTTATAAATTATATGCTGCTCTTCTGCTCGATCTTGAAAGGCTTTGGCTATAAGGGTAGAATAATTCAGTATTGCTGAATGCAGAAATAAGCTCTGGGTAATTATTCTCTTAAATCACGTTTATGAGCTCCAAAATAAATACACCAGCTTCTGCTTTGATTTGGACAAATGTCTACTAAACAATTTCAGTCCAGTAAAATTAGGATACATATGGTCTAAAAAAAGTTTTGCATGAAAGAAGCCAGGGGCTGCAGAGAGCACTGCCTGCAGAACCTGCTGTGATGGTCAGTTGTTTTAAAGAGCTTCTCAAGTAAAAAGTACCAGAGAACAAGAGGAAACAAGGCACGAACTCACACATCACATTTTATTTCCACATTAAGAACAGAAGAGCAATGATATAACAAAGGCCAGAGGAAGCTTTAGGGAAAAATATTAAGTAGTAGGTGTGGTGTCATATAATGTAATTGAGCAACTTGTTCCTTGGTTATAGCAGTTGGAGTGAGTCATCTCACTACAGCCTTTTCTGCATAACAACTTATTTGTGTACTATAACAAAATGATCCAGAAACCAGGAAATTATGAGAGACTGATTTCTCTTTGGCAGTTAACAGTAAAAACATCCAAAGACCTCACATAAATTTTGTGGAAAGAATAACAGAGCTCAGCACTGAAGGCCAGGCAGTGAACATCTTGAAGGGCACGCCTCAGAACTCTGGAGCTTCCCAGATGGGGGGATGCACAATTTCCAGTGGTGCAGATCTCAGTCTGAACGTGCTTCCAACATACTTGGAAAAATTTATCATCACACCTACATGACAGAGAAGCACCTCAGCTTTCTCACGTGTGCATTTAACATAAGCAGCTCCTCGCTGGATTGTGCAAGTGGCCAGTGCAACTTTCTTAAACAAAAAACTGACACACACTGAGTGTGTCTACTCCACAAGGACACAGTCTACACAGAGCCCTGCAGGGTGGGTTTGCTGGTCTTTGTAAAATCTGTATTTCTTGAGTAACTTGCCATGGTAGCTGACCACGTCCATGCACAACAAACAGCAATTACTCAAGTGCCTAACTGGTGTTTTTGGAGAATGTTTGCTGCCACTTACACCTGTTTCCTCTCTTCTGTTCTAGCCCATTACTGTCTATTGTGCCTGCACTCTGTACTGCAAATAATTTCATTTTACTAATTCCTCTCAGATATGCCCTGGGCTATCGTCACACTGTGCACTCCCTTTTCTTCTGGGCTGTACTAATTCTGTTCCTTTGATAATGCAGTGGGGCCCATAATTCACTGCTAAGGTGGATTTCACTGCTCTCTACCTTTCCAATCAAACTCCCTTCTCATAGCACCTCATTTCAAGCCTCTTTAACAGCTCCCCACTCCAAACACTCCAATCTTGACTATAAAGACATAATACAATTCTGAAAAAAAATCCTATTTGTGCTAGAAAGGCTCACATGCTACAGGCAGAATTCCTACAGTTCATAGGTGATCTCATTTGGCTTCTCTGTGATAATCAACCACTTCTTAGTTGAAAACATTCAACATCGTTGAAAACAATGAATTCCTGAACAGTTGAAAAAAAGACTGATAACAAGAAGCTACTTTGGTACATAACTGTGTGACTATTCAGGCCCTCAGTCTGCAAACTCGACATGACTCCTGCAAAGAAAGACCTCAGGACTGGAACGTTTATTAAATGTACTTTGAGAGTGGATGTGAACTAAATAAGGAATTAGTAGTGGAAATGTCTTTTGATCTATGCATATTAAACAAATAAAAACCATTGAAATATTTGCCTCCATTCTTCAGTGATTAAATTTGGTTTATAATGTATTTAAGGTTCGAGCACCTGCTTAAGTATCCTGTTAAGTCAGAATTCTAAGGAACTATTCTTACGGGTATTAGAAATCACCCATTAGTCTGAGGCAGGGTGCATGGTGTTAAGTTTATACACCTGCAGAACAAGGTGTTCCTAGTTCCTTCTGCAATAAGAAAAGAGACAGCTGATTAAAAATCCACATATGGAGTCCAAGAAAATAATATAAAATTTCATAATTATTGTATCATATTAAAGTCTCCTAAAAAAAGGATAAAATTATCTATTTGGAGTTTTTTATTAACTTTCCTCCTGCATAGCCATCAGTAGTGACCGTTCCAATAACTTGTTTCTCAGTCTCTATAGCAAGCACTTTCTAATTAACGAGAAATATGTCACCATCAGGATGAAACTTGTCATTTATCTACAGGTGAAACATTTTAAGTACGAACTGCTCACAAGAGTTGCACGTTCACGGAGTTTAAATGATGTGGAAATGCACCTTAAGGAAAATCTAAACCAAGGCTTTAAAAAAATTATTTATTCCATCAAATAAAATGGCAAGAAGACCTGTATTAAAACAATTACTGAACTGTTACATTCGCAAACTTGATCACATACTTCTTAACACAACCTGAAAGGTCTGCCTCCTAGCAACCTGCACTCCTGCAAATACTCAGAAATGTGCTCAGAAAGCAAGAGAATTGTACAAATGGAATAAAGTTGTTAATGACAGAGAAGAGCCAGTATCTCACTGATGCAAATAAATGCCTCAATAAAAATGTGTGCACATACACAAGAGCACACACACAACAGTTTCAGGTGGTACGGGAAGATACTCGGGCTCTTGAATATGAACATGTTTCTGTGTCATCATCAGAAACCATTTTGGCACCAGTATTGATACTGTTAATAAATTAAAGCCAGTCAAGGCCAGATGAGGTAATCTAACAGCTCCCTTTTGACCTCAGAAAAAAGTTAAAAATGTCTTTGAATGTCAGCTTTTTGTATTTAAAACTGAATTGAGGGTTGTTTTGCTGCTTGTTTTGTCTCCTCTGCCCCTCTCCCTCTCTGGAGTAGACAGAACAAGCTGAAATGGCAAAAGTACTTTTACACTGTTATATGAAGAAATATATTCAGACTGGACTTCTAAGGAAAAAAAAAAAAAAAAAGCAGGACCTGACAAACCAGCAAGTGTGGAAAACGCCACTTCGGGATAACTCCCAAACTCGTAATTCCATTATTACATGACACAATGGCCCTTGTTCTAAGACGTACAACACCTGCTCTATGGCACATAAAATGAATTTCCTGCAATACCCACTACATTTCTCATTGTGAGATCTTATTACAGCTCATGGAAGAGTTCTGTTGAACTATTTCAATTTTGTATTATAGCAATCAAAACACAGTAAAAATGAGAGGCTACAGTCTGTGGCAGGAACATACAAATAGTCTGACAAAAATCTCCATAAATCACCTGCTCCATCTCCTGTGCTATTGAAATTCAAGAATATCCAAGACAACCCCTGACAGATGTTTTCTTAATACTTCCTTAAGAAAAGCTCTCTAAAGATGCCCTACCCCACACCCAGCTGCCTGTTTCTACTGCTCCACTCTTTACAGTGGAAAAGTTTGGGGGTTTTAAATATCTGCGTTGTATCTTCTTTCCTACAATTAAAGCTTATTACTTCTTGTTCTAGCCTCAGAGAATACAGAAACAAAGAAATCACAGTCTTCTTTGGAGCATCTTTTACAGACTAGATATTTGTAACTGTGGTTTTCTTCAGCCTTTCTTTTTCCTAGAGCAAAATAATCTAATTTCCTCAACCTTCCCTCAGAGGTTAAATCTGCTGAACTTCTCATTTCTATTTTTTCCCTTCCATATTTCTCTCATGTTTGTATGTCTGTCTTAAAGGATGAAACTCAGGATTGCATCCATGTCCTAGCTGAAGACTCAAAATACCAGGAAAAACAACGCAATGTCCCTCCCTTATGTTAGATGCAAAATTCCAGTTAAGACATTCCAAACTAAAATTAGCTCATTTTTTCCCCCTTTTTGTGAACAGCACTGCATTTTGTCCACGTATTCCACATATTCAGTTTACAATATGCTACGACCACCAGATCTGGTTTTGCTGACCAGCTGTCAGGCCAAATATTCTCTATTTCCTGAGGCTTTCCTTTGTTGCACTTGCCTGTCTGATGCTCGAGTCCAGTTCTCTGCTTTAAGATCATGTTGAGCTCAATAGTATAAACAAAATTACTGATGACAGAAGACAATTTAATAGGTTTTGTGGTTTCTTTTGGGCAAGGTAATCCAAAAAAAGTATTAGCAGAGACAACAGCATTTGAAAGTGCTTAGGAAAAAGCAAACGGCTGATCAGGGTGGAAAAGACACGCGGGGAAACTGCAGCAGGTCTGTCAGTGGAACAGGGGTTAAGATGCAGAAGATACTCAACAAGCTTCTATTTGGTGTAGGATCAGAGCAGAATAAGGAAAAAAACCTCATGGAGTCTCTCAGCCTGCTGAACAGTGGGGATCAAGTGTGGAGCTCAAAAAAAGGAGCTCAGCACTGACTAGGAAATGGCAGATCTGAACAAAGAGAAGTCCTCCTAATCACATGATATGAAATGAGATTGTTGTTGTAGGCAAAAATCTGGTCACTGGATACACAGGTAAAGAAAAAAGGGAACAAAAGTGAAGGAGTCACAGAAACTGAACTAACACAGAGGGACAGCTCAGGAATGCGTCCCAGCTGTGCAGAGGGTGCACGTGCTGCCCGTCACTCGGCAGGGAGGGCATTGAGCACAGCGATGAGCAGCTCCCCCAGACTGTGGGGCACACAGACTGTGACCAGCCAGGGATACGGCAATTACAAGTCAAATCCATCCCCACTCACTTTTTGCCTTCATCTGTGTGCTTACAGCAAGACTGAGAGTAATTATTAGTAAGTAAGGCACCTGCACTTAGGTAAATAACTCTTGTACTGAAAAAAGTAGGAACCTCCACATCATTATCTGAGAATCCTTCCAAAGAGGACAAACATATGCTTTTGACCTGTATGAGAGACACTTTGCAGAACACCAGTTCTCCATAAACAGGCTTTTCATTGCAGATATACTGCAGGACAACTGGAGAAGAGAATATGGAAACAACCAGGGGCTCTTAAGGGCATTTCAGCTGTTATGTAAAAGAAAAACTGTAAATGGATTTCCTTGCTGCAGCACACTTTTAGAGGCAGAGATGTGTACTGAGGTAGAAAACTATTTGTCTCTGCCTGCAAAAGCTCTGTATTATTCTTCCCCTCTATGCCAGGGTGGCGATCTCTTGGATACAGACTTAAAGAAAGCACTCTCTATAGAAACAGACTGTATGAGTCTAGAAAATTCTTAGTGTGTGATTCATATTATTAATCTCATATAGGACAAAGAGAAATTGATTACTGTTTAGAAAGGCTCTCAAAGCTTATTCATCAGAAGTGTGTCCATATATAGGTACCTCTCTATAGACACATGCATACTCATACACAGCACATGTACTTTTTATATCAGTCTTACATTTTCTGTATTTCAGTTTAATTTCTCAACACACACATTTCATCTTGTGACTACAACTGAAAATAAATTTTTTTTGCACATTCTTTTGCACAAGAATTTATATCAGTTGGCAAGCAAAAATCCTGTCAAAACCTCTACCATGACTTAAAGTGACACGCAAAGAATTTGCCTCCTTTTGCAGAATTGGATTGATTTACTCTGCTAATCATCTTTATATTATAAGCCCTTATTAGGTCTTGGCAATGCTCATGGTCTATCTTTAGCCCAAGCCATTGTGCCAGCTCTGTGTAAAAGGAAACTCTCTAAAAGCTGGTCCTGTTACTGTAAATGCACTTCAGTACACAAATAAAATAGAACTTCATCTCACACAACCACTGTCTGAGGTCAGATGTCATGCATTCTAACACAAATTTAATATAGTACATGAAATAGATACCATTGTTAAGGTGCAGCCAATTTACCTGTGCCCTGCCATCCTGCTGGATGTGGCAAGGCAGCAAGATGTGGTGGAGGAGGTGTTTTATGGAAAACCTCAAAAGAACTGCTGCCTCCGAGCCACAGGGCTCAAATACTCAGCGTTCAAGGTTTCATTTTTGCCCCTGGGAGAGATAAGGGTGAACACCAACTGTTTCTCATCATCAAGTGCAGTATAATAATGATACCAGGCACTTTCTCAGACTCTTCTATTCACTGGAATTTGGTCTAAATTAAATGTTTCTGGTAGCAGACATGCTCCAGCAGCATGCTGGAAAGACAACCTCTGGATGGGAACCTGAGCCTAAGCATTTCTCCCTCCACAGTGCCTGGCACATAATGTTACTGTTCTGAGCCAAATTCTGTCCTACTTCATTGTGTTTTGATTTCCAAATGTTTTCTCCACTGCTCCCTCACTGGACACCACTCTGCTCCCCATCTCAGAGGGTTCTGTAATGTCACTGCATTTCTAGTCAAATCTTGTATTCCTTCCAGAATCAGCCACATCAAAAAGTTACTTACACATTGGCTAGAGTAAAACTAAAAACTACAAAAATGTGAAACACCACTATTCTGTAGGATTATGAGTTTGGAAGAGGAGTGGAAAAAAACCCCAAAAATCAAGAAACCCAACCAGACACATTTGAGTGGCATATCATAGACTAAATAAACCAAGATTAAACACAGCACAACAGACACTGAATCTGCATAATCTGCATGTATCTGTATCTCAGCACAGGATGCACCAAGTTTCTTTTGCTCATTGCACAGAAGAGTCAAATAGTCCCTAAAGAAGTTAATTTGATGCAGTATAATTTGGTTGTAGTAAAAGGATTAATCTGGGCACCCCCCTGCTGATCATTAAACCCAATTTATCACAGCAGATACCAATCTATAAAACAGTTAGTTTTCCAAAGCAAATGTGATTTTTTTATTAAGTAAAATCCCCACCTTGTGAGGGCAGAGTACTTGTTTCTAGGCATTGCAAAGTTCTCAGATCACTGCGATCAAAGCAGGTCAATAATTGACTCTAACCAGCACTCCTTTGACCTGCTAGGTATTCCTCCTGCATCTGAGTGAGCCTCTAGGTGAATGCTTTTTTTTTTTCTCCTTTATGTGAAAAAACCCTCACCCCAAGATCACAGCAAATCACTTCCATTCAGGTGATGACACAACAGGGAAAAAAAACCCAAACCCAGTCAGTACAAGTGAAAAAAAAGCCTCACAACTCCCAAGCAGCAAGCAGGGCTGGAACTGCACTGGTGGTGGAAGTGGGCAGTGGAAAGGTCACTAAGGAGAGGTGCTGCTCACATAAACCAGCCTCATACCCGACACCGAAGGAGTTCAGCACCGGCAGAGTGAAGAGAAATGCAACTCCTCCCATTTGAGCTCAGCAAAATCCAGTCCTGCTTTCTCTTTCCTTCACTGCCTGTCTCTTCGCTATGTGATCACCCATGATATTAAAAACCAGAGGAAGGGCTAATTTCACAAAGGCAACTGCTAAATTTAGCTAACTGCTGTTGATATGCCACATGCTCACAAGAGATTAAAAATATGGTGATGGCAGGTGGAAATAACTACAGCAAAGAGTAAATAAACCTAGCAGCAGGCACAGTCCTCTCTCTTGACTTCACCTCCAAAATCTGCATCTACGAGGAGGAAAAGAAGGCAAAAAGGCACCAGTTTTAGCAAAAATAGTTTAAACAATGTTGAAAATTACACAGCAAAAATTATTAAAAGGAAGCAATTTCATCATATTGTTTTGCTTCTCAGCTTAACTTTGGATGTGGAAGGAGAGTCACTAATTTCTGCACTAATTTGCTTTTTTTTTTTTTTTCTTTACTTTCCTGGCCAAGGACAACTTTACATGATAGAATTTGCCTTTAAAAATTAGGGGAGTTTTCAACCTTGATAGCTGGTAAGATAAATGTTATAAAATAAGAGATGCTGGTCAGGGCTGAGCTTTAACCCCTTTAGCATATCTGATGTGTGAATTCCTCTATTCATCTCAACAGTGAGTTAACTCCAGGGTCTAATGAGGCCGTGTTGGGACAGTTTCCAAATGCATTTAGCACACACTCAAGTAGGAGATGTCCATTCCACTTTTCTCCCATTTATGCAAAAAGTTACTGCAACTGTACAGGCAAATGATCCTATTAATTAGGAGAACAGCCAAACCAGGGAGGAATGCAAACAGCAGCTCATCAGCGCTGCACTCAGGCACCTCTTCTCTCTCTGCAATGTCTCTGTCCTTTGGAGCACCTGTGGTGCAGCTCAAGGGGAAGCCAGGCTCCAAGGGCTCCAGCTCATTCCCTTCATAAATCCAGATGACATTCAGGAGCATAGAATGACACTTTAAGCCAGTTTTTGTCTCTGTCTAGTGACTCGCACTCTCCCTGGGGCCCCGGCCCAGGCAGCTCTGACAGAGGGCTCTCTGTCTTGCCTGACAGTGTGAGAGGTGGGAACCTCTCTGTTCCAAACACGGAGGAATCCTTGCAGGGCCACACTGCACACCAGCCCCTGCCATCAGCAGAAACACATCTGGACTAGGGCTGCAGCCCTGCCTGCAGGTCTGAATGAAAAATGTCATTTTGCCTTCTTGCAGAGAATGTCTGACACACCAGTGAGAGCCAGAAGCACACAGATCAGCAAAGGAGAATGTGTGAGGGTCTATGCTATAACTCCTGCTCTATGTGAAAAACAAGGAGGGATCTATGCAAAAGAAAAAGTGATGAGACGCGCATGAGATAGACGAGAAGAAGGGAGCCAACATCTGGCACTTATCTAATTAGCAACTGGATGTGGCTGCTGTTTCAGAGATCTATAGCTCAAAATCCCTTTTTACTGGTGCAAGAAATGCCTGCATGTACATTAAAGGAGGCAGTTACACTATGAAAAATTTTGGAAAAACTGGTACTTTTCTGCTGAAAGCATCTGCACTGTAAGTAAAGGTATCATATATTTGTTTAACTAGCTGGGTAAGAAGGTAATATATAACATCCCTGAGTTCATCAGGAGAAAATTTAGCATTTCTTGAGGTTCAGATGGCTTTTAGAGCACAAGGGACAGACACTGGCCACCTCATCACGTAGCATTCCATCCTGCCAGCTGCCACAACGTGGGGGCCCAAGGCAGACCCCAATCCAGCACACAAACCAGGGGCAGGTGGGAAGGGCTGTCTGCTGCAAGGCTCCTGCTCCTTCACATAAAGCACTAAAGTCTAAATCATTGCTATCACTTCCAGGGAAAGTTTTAAGGGCATTACAAAAGATAAAGTCAGTTTAATGTTGTGCTTTGAAGGGACAAACATATTGTGGAGGACTGGAGGTGTCTGAAACAGTTCAGAGCCTATTATTCAAGGGTAGGAAGAGAGTGTTTGACCATGCAGACCACCATGCCAAATCTTATCTGCATAGTGACATCCAGTCCGACCCAGCACCAAACTCAACATCATCACTGAAAAGAACCCTCAAATCCAACAACTTAGTGTAGAAAACTTTGCAATCAGCTGCACTTTTGGGTTTCCCTGTAATGATATCCCTGCAATATCCCTGGAATGTTTTCCCTGCAGATACTGGCACATTGCAGTGCACACTGCACAAGCATTAGGCAGAAATTTCTGCATTTGCCAAGGCTCTCAGAGGACAAACAAGGTGGTAAATCCAAGTGGTAGCATGAGAGTCTGTTCTCTTTAATTAGTTAAACGAACTGCTTGAAAAGCTTCAGGGAAATAAAGACTTCTTTGCTGTTACACTTCAGCACTACCTTCACTTTTACTGTCCAGGACCCACTGCATCATTCTATTAAAGCAATATCAAAATTATTTTAAAAATCTGTAAGAAAATCCCCAAGCCAAACTCAGAAGAAATCCATCCTTCTGACTATTTATTTCCCAGACACATCTATGAATTGCCTGGAAAAAATGGGCTAGCAATTCAATCCAAAAGCTCAAAATCCTCATCTAAATACTGCCAGACTTGGTTGCCCCATCAGGATAAAGATACCACTGGCCCTTCATTAGAATGACCAGCCAGCTGTCCTCCCCAACAGAAGCACTAATGTAAGCCAAAAGTGCCACCTGATCAATCCACTCTTGTATTCAGTAGTTCTTTTAAACACAACCAGAGCCACAACCCATAGGCATCATAAAAAGTCATATATACAAAAAAAAAAAAGTATACAAAAAAATTCAAGCCCAAGCTTTAAAGTAATAGGAGGCAACAGAAATGTGAATCACAAAGCATTGTGTGAAGCAGATTTCTTACAAGAATTCTTACACTAAAAATCCTTGTATGCACAATATGGTTCACAACTACTGACATAAAGATTAATACAGAGCTATACATAGAGTACACTAAATTGTTTGCTCCAATATTATCTTCAGATACTACGAGGAATCAAGAAAATACTTTCAAGATAAATTGGCATTTGACAGAGGGAAAAAAATTGCTCTTGAATTATTACTAAAAAAGAAAGGCTATTATAATGAAAGAATTGCTTTCAAGCCTTTTAATTATGACAAAGAAAATATTTCATAGCATTTCATATGCTGAAATATTTTGGATTCATGGCAAGCCATGAGAATGGTCATTTTGCCAAGCCAGTTATCTACTGCAATCTGAGACATAATTATGGTCAGTGAAACTCCTAATCTTGAAAGACCTGAGATTTAATTCTCTGCACGCCCAATCTCTCTCTCTGGATTTCCTCCATGTTACACTTGGCACAATTAACTCCAAGTGGGGAATAGGTCCACACAATCCTGTCCCTCTGAACTGGGATGAGGAAGGATTACTCAGTGCCTCTTACAGGAGACACATACTCAGCATTCATCTTAACCTCCTGTGTGCTGGCACGTGAGGCAATGGCAGAGACAAAAATCCATTTCAGGTGGGTGTGCAGACACAGGAGGCAGGCAGGGAATGGGGCAGGTGCCTGACAGCACTGCCAGTCCCAGGCACACACCATGCTCTGCTGCCAGTCAGTCTCTACAGGTTCATCAGAGGGAGCAGGACAGGCCAAGCCAAGGAAAAGCAACTCCCTTACCCAGCCTTTGGAATCCAGCCCCTGCAATGATGACAGAACAGGGCAAAAATGACTGGGTGTAACTGTGCCACTGCCAGTAAGCCAGGCTCATATTCCAGGTAGGCTACATTTTTAAATACAACAAATATAAATGGATTTAAACATTATTTTTGGAGTAGATTGCTGGCAGCAAGGACTGAACACAAGATCTGAGCTAAATTACCCAGATCTGTTAACTCAAACACTGCAGCAGACTCACAGCTCCATGTGGCTGGGCACCAGAGAGAGAAAGAACTACCACGTCTTCATGAGTTACTATCTGTAAACAATAAACTGTGAGAAGCTGGCATCCAGTAAATTATATCCTAAACCCCATGGTTACAAACTAGAAGCCTGAGGCAGTCTGGAATGCAAGTAGACACTGATTCTCCATTCCAGATCAATCCATGATGTCTGGACTCTGTATCGCTCAGAAAGTGAAATGCAGCCTTTTCTGGTAACAATTACTTCTTCTCAGATTTCAAGCTATAATGGAAAAAAAAAATCTTATTGTGATGCTGTTTCACCTGGAAAAACATTTCAGCTTTGTCTGGAAGGCATGACGGAAACAGTTTCTTCGGAACCTACAGTCTTCCCTAATTAGAGACTGAACTGAAATCTGGTTTTATCACTTAATGGCCCTTGGGAAGGTCCCTGATTTCTGCATCACTTTGGAAAGCGCTGTTATATTTTTTTCACAGAACCATCCAACACACATTGCACAAACAATAAGATGACAGGGTGTTCTCATGACAGAGAGTTTGAGATGAGAGAGCATCTTGGAGCACACAAGTGTATTCCAAACAGCTGCCGTATGGTTCTTTCCCAAAAGCAAGGAAAGAAGGCAAGAGTTTCTTCCAAGACAGATCCTGCTATAAGTGGGTTACAGCCCTAGCCAAGCACTTCTGCAAACCTGCTTCAAAATGAACTAAATCTTAAGTGAAAGCAATTGGATTGTGTCCATCCAGCTCTAGTGCCCATTTAAAAATACTAAAGCTGGAAAGGCTGCACGGGGCACTTGGAGTCCCGGATAGAGGCTTTTCATCAGAGCATCAAGAGAGAATAACAGAATAATAACTATGCCAGTGTTCCTTCCTACACAGTTGTTATTATTATTATTATTATTATTATTATTATTATTAGTCTCTGTGTCCGTGTTCAAGTGGGTCCTATTATTTCTTCTCATAAACACCACAAATTATTACATTTACAAATTTAAAAGTTAATTTTTAAAACTCATCACATTCTATTCCCTAATTTAAAATACCGTGTAGGTGAGTAGGTCTGAAAGTTTGAAGCTTTGCTCTTATTGTAAAAAGTCTACTGGTCTTTTCTCTTTTTTGGGAGTCCTAGAGTGCCTGCAATTTGCACTGGATTGATTTGATATTGACAAATGCTGAATTATGAAACCCTATAGGTAAAAAGAGGTTCAAATCAATGTAATTTAGTAGCTGCTACAAGTGCCAGTATGAAGATTCTCATTTTGGCAATCATACAGTAAAATAATCAATATTTAATACTATTACTAAAAAAATACTGGCAAGTTATACCTTTCAGCCATTTTCTTCATTCAGGTAATTCCCATATTTATTTCTGATACGAGAGAAAAAAAAAATCTATTTCATTTCAAACACTCCTTTGAAAAAAATTAATTACAGAACAATATAGGGTAGCATTTCTGAAAATTTCTCCCAAAAATAAGAAATTGAGATCTTAGCTACAGTACAGGGTTAACTATTTTGCATCAGAAGAAGAAATGCCTCATTTTTATAGGAAGGTTATGATCATTAATCTGCATAAATATGTAGAAAGCTATGTTACATATGCCTGTACAGCACTTGTTGTGAGAGGAAAAAAAACCCACCAAACTTTATATTGCAGTGTTCTGGGTCGTTAATTTTTGAGAGCAACCATTTCCCTCTATTAAAACCTCAAACTGCCCCTTTTCTCCCTGTCCCTCCAGTTCATCCAACACATGATGTCCTTCATGTAAATCTTAATAGATTTATAGACAGAAATGTTTTGGGCTATTGATGAACTCTGTTATTTGCAGTGGGAGACCACTTATTACCTTGCAGGTGCTTCAGGGGAGCTCCATTGTTTGGTGTGAAAGGAGAGCAAATGGAAAGTGTGGTGTTCATTAAAATGGATCACACAGCCAAGAATCAACCTCTACCTCATTCATGTGGATACTGATTTTTTCCATTTCTGCTACACTGAGCTTATCACAAGAGAGGGCACCAGCAGCTGCATCTATGATATTCAGATTCCTTACCAGAGCTGATGAAATGTCCCCATAATTGTGTTTGCTTTTTGCTTCCAAGTGACAAGAATAAAATGTATTGTCTGCACTCACTGCTTCTAACCACTGAAAGCTCATGTTCACAAAGAACAATTAATTTCTTTTCCTTTCTTGCCCCAAAAAGATATATTAGTTGTCTTTCCTTTACAATAAATTTAAATTGAATTTAATAGAAATTTTGTATTAAGTTTTATTTACTTTTCCTACTGAAATACAAAACAAAACCCTAGCTATTGATTCTTTACTGTTATGAAATAAAATTGTATAAGCTTTTTCCTTTGGTTTCAAAAAACAACTCCAAGTAGGGACTTTGGGTGAAGATTTAGTAATTTACTACCTTATTGCTAAGTACTAGATTTGTTTTAGCTCTTGCCTGCATAAATGTTAAGATATCTCCCAGGTTCTAAATCTGAAAAAGAAGTCCCGATGTTTCCAAAGTATTCAAGCCCAGCCTGAAGCTCAGTGTTGAGGTTAGCTCATCAAATCAGCCAACTAAGAGAGTAACATCCCTGACAAGGCAAAAACATTGGATGGTCACAAACAAGGCTCAGGTCTAGAAACAAAGGAAAAACTCCATGAGACTAAAAGCTGGGATTTTCCACAGAAGAGAGGCAGATCCTGTGGGAGAGATGTACAAAACTGGTGGTGATCAATCATGGTTCTGCAGCTCCAGACTGGACATCACATCCCAGTCTGGAATGTCTCCACACCTCTCACAGACCCAGCCAGGACTGAATGCCTTCAATCAGCCCCTGCCCTGCCACAGGAGCAGCAGAGCCCAAGGGCAGCATCCCCACCCAAGACAGGTTTAGACAAACCATCTGCCCGGCCCTGGCAGGCCACAGCTTGATATTAGCTAATTCTGCCTGCTGAAAACCTTGCCTGAAGAGTTTTCAGTAATGCTACAGAACTCCAGGGGCAGCCTGGGTATTCAGCCAAGTGAGAAACCCTTAATATAATGCTGTCACTCCTGAGAGCCCAAGGTAAACACAGCTCCAAACTCTGGACAATGAGGCAAGCATCTGGAATTTGGTTTCCGAATTGCCTGGTTGGCTGATTTGCTTAATATTAATGCAAACCTAGAGGAAAGCTTGACATCAGGGCTTCTCCAACAAAGGCTGCAAGGTGTCTGATAACTGGGCTGTCAACCACAGAAACAGGAGCTTTAGGAGAGGAGAACTTCAATGCAAACGCAGGGGAAGACAATACCAGGTTCCATCCCTTGAGCTTCGAGGCTTATTTAAAAAAACAAAACCAACACATCCACACCAACAAAAAAACAAACCCAAAAAAACTCCCAACTCAAACCCACAAAAACACAACAGTGTTTGGATCTGCTCATTTTTATAACCCAGAATAAATGTAATCGCAAACCCATACAGTGACGACAAGGAGCAGTGACTCCCTCATTATTTCGTCTCTTGGCCAGACAGACCCAAGATCACCCTCTCTTGTACTGTTTCTTGTGATCACTGGGACTGAATTTAGCAAACGAGACTTGCCTTTATATTTGCTGGGCCAGTCAATTAAAACTAGGAACGAGACTATGGCAGACAGAAGGAACAGAAAGGAAAAGCTTTTTTCTTCCAGTTTTGATACAGCTGCTAGACCATCTTAAGCTCTGTCATGTAACTTCACTCAGCCTCAAATTATATAAACCCAGACACACTTCAGTGTTTTTCCAGTGCTTTCAGCCACTTTCTGAAATGCCTTTTTGCTGCTGAAAGGCTTTTCATCTCTGAATAGAGCTGGTGAAAGAGAAGAAATGCAGGTGTCCAGCTATATGTGCATAATAAGCAAGTGAGTTAGAGGTAAAATTTGCACCCAGATTCTGCACAGGAACAAGCTCTCCATGACTGATCCTGCTGGGAGTAGTGCTTCTACTTTCACTTCAAATCAGGGCCTGTATGAAGGGGGGTATTTTCAAATACTTACATTCATTAGTTTGTGTTTAGTTCAGGTTTGGTGAATACTCTTGTAAATAGTCACAGTACGAACTATCAGCTCCATTTACGCTTTTGCTGGACACCTTAGAAGTGGATACAAGTCGCTACACCAACAAACAAACAAGCCAAAAACCACCAACCCAACCCAAACAAACACCAACAAACCCAACACCCCCAGCCCCAACCCCTGCCTGTGGCATTCTTTAAGAAATTAGCCTGCCCACACAGACACTGACCATGAGAGACCAGCTGAGTCTCACCAAGGGAATAAAAGATGACATTGCACTCTGAGGGGGATGCCAGTAGTTGGCTGTTACAACCTTCTAACTAGTTCAAAGTCTGCTAAAAAGATTCAAGTGCTGTACCTGCCACCTGTGTGAGAACACAGCGCCCAGCAGCTGTTCAGCCGGGGGGTGACATGAACACCGTGACCGGCAGCTGGAAGCGAGCGCTGAGAGCACTTCTCCCCCAGGAGAGAAGCTTGCATCTTGCTCCAGAGCAGGACTCTGCTGAGCTAAGCTGTACCACCCCACCCAGCACAGCTCAAGAGAAGGAGGTCACAGCCCCAGCAATATTTTTTGATCACAGTTCTCTGTGGACTAACCAAGTCCCACCTTTTAAATCATGGCACTGAGAGCACCAGAGCTTATCATGTTCATATTAATGGCATATTTAGTGCTGCCACCAGCTCTTTCCTACTGAACAAGTGCCTCTAAACTCACCAGCCTTTTGCCACTTATCTGCCTGACTCTCAACGAACAGCAAATTAAAAATTGCACCACTAAGGCACCAAGATACCAGAAAGTCCCCCACAGGCACACTGTCACAAAACTGCTAAAAGTAGTGCCATGAAGAGAGAAAAGTTTCAGACTCCTGTGTCTACCTAATCAGGTCAGAAGGAAGCGACCAAAGGAGCAGTCAATCCTCAGTCCCAAGCTGATCTCACTGCTATCTTGTTGACAAAGCAGAACAAATGGGTGCTGTTCAAAGCAGATCCCTGAGGGAATGGCTAAATTCCCAATTCTCATACCTGGCTGCTGCCATTTCACTAAAGGGAATATTGCCATCTAGCAAAGGTTAGAATCATTTTCAGAATACTCAGTTCTTGCTCATCTGCAAAAGACAGATTAATACTGAGCGCATGCTATACATATTCAATAAAAGAATATTCCAACATGTCTATTTGCATATTCAGGAGGAAGGCTAGAGTAGAAATGTTCACACTCTTCTCCCTTAACAACACGTTTTCCAGGGTCCCCTTTGCTGCAAGTTCACATGATTCAGAGAAAAGAGCAATCCCTCACCCCAGCTCTGTGGATGGCCTGGGTGTCGGGGAGCACCACAGCACCCGGCCACAGCACCCGGCCACAGCACCACACCCAGACCAAGGCACCAAGTCAAAACGGACATCCTTTAAATGGGTACCTTATAAAGGGGTCAGTGCCATCACTGGAAAGGGCCACAGTGTAAATTCGGAGATGCAGACATCACCTCCTGTGCTTAAACAGAGCAGAGCTATCTGACCACTTAGCAGCAGACCGTGAACAGGCTGCTATTGCTTGACATAAAGTGAGATACAACAAGGATTAAACTAAACACTGCTACTGAAAAGTTTGGGACATTTTTTAAATTACAAAATGTGACTGTTCATCCAGGAAGTCTTAAGTTTTGCGTTTTCAAGTGTCAATTCAGATTTTATGTTCTGTCATAAATCTCAGCCATTTGTTCAGCTACATGGCCTCATGCACAGATTTTAAAACATACTTTTATGCAAGTGTCCAGCACACAGACTCCAGCTAGCCTGAAAGACAGGAGTTAACTAACAATTATAATGAGGTCAGGAAGGTTTTATAATTCTTACAGCTGCTCCTCCTTTGATTGAAACTATTAATGGAATTATAAAAAATTAAAATTTAAGCATTCTGATCACCGGTTGCTGCAGTTATCCAAGTGACAGCTTAGTATTCATCTATCATCCTTCACAGGCTGCACAAAATTCAGTAGGTAACGGCAGATAGAGATCTAGAAAACTCGGAAAGTAAAGTGTTTTAACAGCTTCAAGCTATTTCTACACTGCCATGCTGTATGAAGGCGTTGCTGATAAAAAGAATGCCATATCAGTCTTTCAGCTAATATGAAGTTATACAACTGAATTGAATATAAAAATGAAAGTCTTAGTATCTGTCAGTTAAGTATTAGCCTGAGTTAGTCTCAAAAGAAGATTAAAGTTTAATGGACTGTTTTGATCATGCAGATGTAATGTGAGCCCAGTTCACGTTTGTTTTGCTATAGGATTTTTTTTACATTATTCTTTTAAGCCTATCCTGGGGTTTTGTTGTCCTGATATGAATTGCTCATGGAGGAAACCATGTTCCAGGTCTCAGCTATAAGACTGCGTTGGTCTTAGAGAATCTAGGAACAATGTCACACATTTCTGAACACAATTAATGGCACTTCAGAAGCTTGTTCACAGGCTGACAAAGAAATAATCAAGACTGAGCCTTTTTACCAAATCAGAAGAAAGCAGGCTTTTTAAATCAATGGCAGCCAAGAAAGTGATGACTAATCCTCCTCAGTTTTAGTTCAGTTGTTATTATTTTGTAGTACAAATACTTGATGTATGTAAAATACTGTAAAGAATTACATAACTGATTTAATATTTCTGTGAGATCTCTCATCACAAACTGATAGAATATCAGCAAATAAATAGCAATGCTAGAAAATGAGGAGATAGCAGGGAATAAAATGGTTTCTTTGCCTCAGTGTTGATCACAGAGCTATCCAGCACAGAAGTCTCCTCAGTGGCTTTTCTTCATTGCACAAAAGCACATTTTGTTTACATTATACCTGCAGAGCCACTGGTAGACAACTGTGGAGCATCTGCTGATCAAACTGGTTGATTAGCCTCAGTTAACTTCATGTAAAAGAGCTGGTGAAGACATTCAGAGAGGGAACTGACCCCCAGACTGACCCCCAACTATGCAAAGCCTAGGGATGTGTTCTGCTTCTTCATCTGTTCTTGACCCTTTGTCACCCCATTTTCAGCACGTTCATTATCTACGCGAGTTGGCTGCTGTCAATACATTCATGCTTTCAATTTACTCAAGACAAACTTCCAATGAAAGAAATGCCTGAGTGAGATAATACTGCTCGGTGCAGCGTACGGGAAAGTAGGTAGCCAGAAGATTAATTACAGGTTGTTAAAACAGACTAGGAAAAGAAAGAACAAAATACAGGAATAAGCTTTCAACGTTCTGGTGAAGAAAACACTTACAGAACCCCTGCATATTCCATATTCATCAGTTATCTGGGAAATGGAACAAACATCAAGATGCCAATGGCAGATGAACATAAACATAAGTCCTTCTTAAACAATAATAAGCATATAAACCCTCAAGAGGAACTAAGAAAATGAACAGTGAAAGCAACCACTTGGTGAAAACCCATGCTGATAAACTTGTATCATGCACAGAAAAACAGCGAGTGTAGACTCAGTTCGGATAATTTCTTACAACTTGGAATCATTCTGAAAAGCTGTGCAGTGTGACCAATGAAAAAAGCAAAATAAGACTGGCAAATACTTGTCACTTCTGAAAACTCCACCGACCGGAGGAAGCAATATTTCTGAAGGATTATACAGCAGATTTTGTGTCAAACAAAACAGATTGTTGCAGCCATGAGGGCTTTAAGATACCACGCTGCTGTGTGTGCCCCTTGACACTGTATCAGGACCAGACTGATGCAAAGGCTGGCCCCGAACACTGCAGTTCCTAAAAGTGTGCACAGATAGGTTTTTACAGAATCAGAACCCTGGAGGTGACAAGAGAAATGGATCAACGTACACCTAGCCAGAGGGATTCTGGCAATACGTGTTCCCTGCAGAACATGCCAAATGTGGCAATCTTAATACCATTTGAAACTATCCTACCAGTAAAATTATGGTTTTTCTTCAGCTAGAGTTGACAAAAGTTCACGGAAAAGTATCCTGAAAGAAAAAGACATTTCAAGATTAATAAGGCAGCTAAGCACCTTTAAAAGACTCATGAATATATTAATGAGAGATACTGAAATGCAATAGCACTGTGTTTATTTCCATGAAACAGCATTATAGCAAAGGGTGATAGTCACAAAAGATAACTATCTTTTATAGGTGGGAAAGGCCTACTGTATAATTTATACACCACGGGCATCTTTTAGAGTAATTCCAAGTTTATGTACCTTTACACATAAAAATTATATACAAGCCATCTTCACAGTTATAAACAAGGCATTTATGGCAAAACCAGCAAACTTTCTTGGAAGGATTATTCTATTTCAGTGTATTAAATATAGTGAGAAGGTTATCTAATTTGTTCTCTTTCTTTTCAAACACAGCTTCTTTGGCTGAGTCCTAGATAAACAAATATATTTCCGAAGCAGGTAATTTTCAAAAGGGTCAAATATCAATGACATATTAAAAATTCATCCCATTTTTCAAGAGGAATAAAAAGCAGCTAAGTGGCATGTTCATCATCAGCACAGGGAAAAATACTAGGTAAAGGTGTAAGAAAAGACAATAGCACAAACGTCTTCATTTAGTGCTATGATCTCCTGATTTATGTATTATTTTCCTATTACTAACCTCAAATTTGGATGTACAGGGGCACATTCCAATGCACACCTTTAGCAAGTCACACCAACTGTTAACCCACTCCCTTTGAGAGCTCTGCCCTCCCAGCCAAGCAGCTGCTGTTTGGGCAGCAGCAGAGTGACAGTGCCAGGCTGCTGTGGCCAGCGGGGCTCCTTGCTGGAGCCACTGCCCCTCCCAAACAGAATTATTGCAGCACAGCGGTGGCAAAATAGACAAATACAGTGGGGACCTCAGTGCACCATCAAAGCTCAATGAAGAAATCAATCTCATGCAAATACAACCTGATTAAATGGTAATGATTAATGATAATGAAGAACTTGCTTATTCATCCAAAAGCTCTTGTATTTGGATTAAACTTTGTATATGACTAAGATCGCTAAAAAGACCTTGGAAAACATTTTATTTTTAAGGCATTGCACAATAAAACTTAATAAGATACACATTATTAAGTAGTATAGACATGGGAAACTTAACATCATCAGAGAAAACACTGTTGTTATCCATGATATTCTGGTATGCTGCTCTTACCACGCAGTCTGAAATCACAATAGCTTATCAATAAATGAGAAGAAAACATCACTGGTAATTTATTGACATTCGAGACAACATGTCTGTTCTTATCATCTGAAGAGTAAAAAATATCACTGACATCTTAATGCCATTAATGATTTCAACTAACGCTTAAGATGGGAGCTCTCTACCAACTCCTACACAGCTTTTTCTGAGAGTGCTGAAAATTCACTGTAAACAATTCCAGTTCCAGCGAATCTGCTGTAACAAATCTGGACATAGTGAGGGACAGTTAACTTTCCTGACACCTATATTCAAGTGAGTTTCCCTTTGTGCAGAGCAGTGCCCAACACACCACACTGACAACAAAAGCGCTGCAAGTTCCACAGTGCGACCCATTGGTCTCTGAAATTCAAGTTCATAAGAGAGCAGTTCTACTACTGCAAATCTCCTCAGCCTGCTTCCAGGGCATCCCACACTACCCAGAACTACTGAAGACAGAATCCTCCTCTGCTAAATGCAGCCCTTTCCATCCTACGTGTCTGCTGACAGTTATTTATTGAGTACTCCGTTAACAGTCTTCCAGAGCCATGTATGCCACTAAGTGATATCAGCAGTAACAGAAAGGTTTAGGCCCCCACTAATGAAATATAATGCATCATAAAATCTCAGAAGAAAGATTTTGAAGTGGGTACAAAAGTACCACAGGACCCTGTCCCTTCTCAACTGCTTGAAGAAAATATTTTAACTGTAGGCACAGAGATGAAAAATAAATCCAGCATTGAGCCAAAGCAAATTACACATTGACATATAAGTTAATTTTTAAGTAATCTGTTTTTGCAAAAGATTAAATTGTTTCAAAATTACCAAACTGAGTCACTTTAATTTTCTTAAATAAGATTGTTTTTATTCCATTCTCCAGACTATCTTTTTAAAAACATCATCTTGTCTTCTAGTGGCCCAGGAACAAAAAAACAGAAGAGGAAAGAGACTGCAAACTCTTTCCCACCCACCCGTATTAGATACTGATCTTAGATACAGTAGTTAAGCATCTTCTTTAATATTATTACTGTAACTGAAATCTCAGCAACCATGTCAGTGATTTCTAAGATAACATTCCAGGACTGCACATTGGAGTTGGATTCCTCTGTACAATATTTCTTGCTGCCCTTTACCAATGCCAGCAGAACACGAAGCATATTCAGTGCGACAAGAACGGCATGACTTTGCCTCTCTTTCTGCCCAGGATGTACCATAGACCAAAGTGGTCTTGGATGGATCACCCATTCAAACAGGAGTATTAAACACATCACTAATCTGTCATTCCTTGCTCATGTCTGACTTGTTAGACTGTCATTTTATTGACTTTATCATCTCTTGGGGTTTTTGTGGTTTGGGTTTTTTTTTTTGGGGGGGAAAGTATTTTTTTGTTTTCAAAGATTAGTTATAGAAGCATGGTGGAACTACTTATACACCTACACCAAAAAAACCTCACATGCTTGGCATTTTACCACTGTTCATATCCACAGTTTTGAAAATTTCCAAGGAAAATCCTGTATATAATGCTGGAGTCAAAAAGAAGTTTAAATGAATAAAACAACATATGCTCAGATAAGTAAATTATAGAAAAAATCAAAGTCATAGATGATGGCACTGTTTTGACAAGCATACTTAAATAACATTAAATTTTCTTATTCTTATCAAATATATCAGGAATATTTTGATCAGCTTAATGGAAATAAGCTACGACAGATTTTGGTTAAAAAAAAGATATGGTTTATACTTTAGGGGAAAATTAATTTCTCCATAATATTTTAGCATAGGTATTCTCTAGAAACATGCAAGTTCAAATGAGGAAAATTTAACCAACAATAGTAATGCTGCTATTTTTACAATTCTTACTTTTAGTGTATTCAGATGTCTACAGAAGGAGGTGGACACCACAGAATTAAAAAAAAAAAAAAAGCCAAAAAATAAATTATTCTAATCAAAACTTTTTGCCTTGCAAATCTAAGAAGCTCTTTTCCTTGAACAGACTCCAAATGCTGTTACAGTTGTGCATCACTGAGATTAATAGTGATGTAAAGGCAGTAGTGAATTTTATTATGATAATGTACTGATGCATTGTCTAGGGGCAGCAATCAAGCACTGGCAAGTATTTCCATGTCCTAATTCCTGGTAACAAAAATTCAGAGCGCTTGAAACTAGTACCTGGGCAGAATATGAAGTTTGATATCAGGTACTTATTTGACCTGGAAATCAAGAGCACAGAACAATCCTAGGTCCTCAGATGCACAACTGGTGTCTCCAATCAGAGTACAGTGAAGTTATTTCTGTGCACTTGAGTTTTACCTGGAAGAGAATCCCGCTGACATTAAAGTTCCTTTGCACAATTTCACATCCTGCTTTGATTTTGAAAACTCGTTTTGCTGTCATTTCATCTATTACCCCAAAACTTCTTTGGGGCTTAAGTCCTTTTGCAAAAACCAACCAGCTGGAAAAAGGATTTCTTATCTAGCCACAGCCACACATAGGCCTGCCATGCCAGATGGCTTTTATAGGGCATATATATTCCTCATGCTTCTGCAATAACATTTCTCTTTTCTGACATCCACCTCCTCCTTCACTATTATTACAGTATCACTAGGCAGGAAACCAGGGAGGACTACTGTCCTCTTTAAATTCACTGCATGTTACTTGGTAAATGAAGCATAAATACACCCTTCACACATGAACTTTTGAGGATTCCTCATGCTCCTCTGCAGACACCGATGCCATCTGTAAGAATCTGGCTGGTGCTGGGCAGGAGTAAGGAAAGAGTCTGGGACACCACGGAGATGCTGCACAAACAGAGCTGTGCAGTGCTGCTGTGAGACAGAAGCAGGACAGCTTCCATGGGGCAGCACACAACAACCAATATTTATTTTGTTTGCTTTGGATCATTAGCAGAGAAGTTAACATCTCCCACACATACCAGCTGTCGGGGCTATCCAGAGATGCTTCACTGAGCACACAACCACACAACTTGGAGATAAAAACGAGCCAGCCCAAGGCTTTTTGGAATGAAATTGTTTCTTACACAGACCCTCCTTATGGCTCCTGCAGTTTGGTTTTAAAAGTCCCTGAGAGTAACAAACTACCTGATATTCAGCTTACCTTTCCCTTTTTCTTAATTTCCTCTTGATGCTCCTAATTATTTTACCATGTACCACACTAATTGGTGTTCACACATGGCCAACTCAGCTACAGCTGGTCAAATTTACTGTGTCACACACCTAGCACAATTTCAGATTCCTTAAAATTCCAGTTGTGTTTGTTAAGCATTGCCTGTAAGCAGGAAAACACAACTGCACTGTTTTCAGAGTTTCCTGGATTCCTTTTCTCCCCTAGTTTGTTCTGAAGAAAAGACAGGTTGTCAATTTGCATTTACCTGTTTCCAGTTCTTCCTCCCACGTCAATTAACTCAAACTCTGCATCTATTTTAGCACCATGCAAGTTTACCAAATAGGTCATGATCTAACTCAAGTTTCACAGGTCTCTACAGACTCAAAATCAGGCAGAGGAACCCCTGGGCAGGGAGCCCACAGGAGGGAAAGGTGCCGCGAGGTGCAGCGCTGTGGCCAAGGGAAAGCAGAAGGCACCAGAGGACAGATTTTCATCACCACAAATGTGTTGGGTCTTTTTTGGGTAACATAAAAAGTAAATAAAACTTAATTTTGTTTACCATAAAAGGATTTCATTGAGCCAAAAATGGAAGTAAAGTATTATTAATGATCTCTATTAACGAGCTCTAAAAATCTGAGCGCGTCACCAGCCCCCCACCAAGACCTTGCTGGCAACGTGTGGCATCACACCCCAGAGAAAGAAAACCATCAAAATCCAAATTTAAAGGACACTGCTTCAGTGGCTACGATTAGAGCTAAATAAATAATCCCATTAATCCAGCACTTTTAGTGCACTCAGTCCCACAGAACTGTTTGCACAGGTCTGAACTGCTCAGCTGCTGGTCAAGTGGATCTGAACACACAGAAACCAATCTTTTATTTTAATTGTTTCAAAATGCTTCAGAGATTATGTAATAGCTCACAAACTACACTTAAAATTTAGTAATGTACCATTCATATTTTTTAATAATATATCATATTTTTGTTGTGCATGCAATATTTGTAGTTTACTTTTTCATTAAAGATGGCAATTGGTATTGTGTATTATTACAACAAAGGAAATATTCACTTATTTTTCCTTCACGCAAATGAGATTTCCAAACATTAAAGAAATTTGATATTTCTTTATAGATTTCTGATTATTAGTAGTGTTCATTGCCATTTGACTGTAGGGAGAACAAAAAAGGAAGAAATAAATTCACCTTATTGTACTTTATTGAAATTAAACTCAAGCTGTAAAACACAAATTATTTCACTTCAGGGGAAAAAGAACCAAACTCAGAGCTGAGAGGCAGGATGCAATTTTTAAGAATTATGTACAAAAATAATTGATAACTAATAAAAACCCAGTAATACTAGAAAACACAGGAAATACCTAAATCTGCACTTCACACAGGCCATGACACAGCCCTGGCAAACTGGGGTGCCAAGGGAACGTAGAACACTTCTGGGGAGGACATGAAGCGAGGACAGCAGACCATGGCACTGCAGTCACTCCATGGTCACCCCGAGAAGAGAGGTGGAACTGGTGGTTCCAATTCCTATTTTGTACAGGGATCCCAAGACTTAAACAAGGAAAGTGGTGCAAAGCAGATTTTGCCTCTTGATCTGCTCCAAGATCTTCCATCCCTGAATCCCAAAAGAGACGGACACCAGGGCAATATATAAATGTATGTATCTCATGCAGTTGAGTATTTTCAGTATTTCTAGGGGGGCACTACTGCCTTCAGCCACAGATTCTTGTATCATACAGCATTTACCAAACATGCTGGGCTGTGATATATCCTGGGCTGTGATTATCAGACGTGACCCCACAGTTCTGCTGGGGGCAGTTCTTGTGCTGTGGATGTTCCAGTCGACACAGTGAAATTGCATTTTCATCTGAATCATCCACATTTAAAGTATTCTTTTCTCCTCCACTTCCCTAGGATGTGTCTCCACACAAGAGCACTTCCAAGTGTGAAGTTTCTGTTGGATGTCTCTGAAGTTCAGAGCTGCCTTGAATGTTTAGATTCAAAACAACAAATATATCTTGATAAAATGTTTTAGTAGACCCAAATTCCAGTTTTTCCAAGACATTTGTTAGCCTTTGTGTTGGTCCATTCCTATTTTCAAGGCTCAGCCCACCCATCTGTATTTATGTGCAGTTCAGACAGCTTTCAACACAGTGCTGGGTTTTCTCTCATATATAAAATGAAAAAAAAGGCAATTTTCGTTTAAAATGCAATCTGTCCTTTGTGTAGCACTGGCAACAGTGTGGATGTAAAGCTAAAACGATCAGACCACATAAACTTAATAATGTGGTGCAAAGCAAGAACATCTAATTGATTTACAGTGCAGCTCAATATATAATCAGAGCACTGTGAGTAAAGCTGTAAGGTAGCCCATTAGTTCTTGGTGGGCTTTCTCAAGAGCTTCATTCACAAGCCTATTAATTAGCTGGGGTCCTTCAGTGTCCACCCTTCAGATTTAAATCACTTGTTTCCCATTAGTGCATTCTGTGCACTGCAGGCCCATAAAATCAGACATTAATACTTCCATCAGCAGGGCTTCTGGAAGTCAGCTTTAATTATTACAGGTGAAACCTTCCTAATCCTTGCAACAAAAATGATTAAAATACAATGAAGTAGAAATTCGGGGATAGTGTTAAATGCTGGAGTACGTTATGATCAAATGCCATAAAGTTTATTCCTCTTAATAGGAAAAATCAATATGTTTTTAAAAGATCAGAAAATGACATGGTTTTGCAAGGAAATTCAGACAGTAAATAGATAAACTTAAGAGCTTTTCAAGTTCTTTAAATGTTGCATTTTTCATCATATCCTTTCTAGACTTTGTGATCAAGTTCACATGAAAAATAAGCCAGACCATAGGGCTATAACTGACAGCAACATTTGCTGTGTCACATGCACAAAGTAATTATATAAAATTATATTTAATGATTTTTAATATTTAGTTTTTCATTCAAAGTGAGTACTTCCATATAAAATGAATTGTATTATTTAATGTCATGTTCCTCACTTATGTTTGAGCACAGCTTTGGTTTCATTGTAAACTAAGACCTAAAGCTGCTACTTAAATGAAATAGGTTTTTTTATAACTTAACTAAAGACTGGATTTCAGTTGCAGTGAAAGCAACATTTTGGTGGTTCAGCACTGGGATAAAGTCAGAAAACCTTACAGATGAAAGGGAGGAAAATGCTTATTGCAATGCCTCTGAATTAGAGTATCTTGCATTAAAAGACACTGCTGGGTAGCATTCAGGAAATGCTAAGAATAGATATATTGAAAGAGATAAAAATCCATATCCTGCAGTGAAGCTGAATGCAGAATTCCATAGATGCCAACAGAAAACTGTCAGGGTGTGCCAGGCTTGGGGCCAGAGGCAGAACTTTTCAAGATACTTTGAAGATGACACCAGATTTTCAGAAGCCAAAATTAAAATACTTCACAGTAGTTACTACCATGAAACGTTTGGTTACGTTTTAGAAAGCACGTATAATAAAGCTCTGGAAATTAACGTACAGAATTACCTTAATCTATTATCTCCCTTAAAGTCAATGACAAGCAGTTGAGAAAAGCCCGATAGTTTTGTTTTTGCTACAGTGTTATTAAGCAAAACACCCAGCAGTTGCAGTAAATAAAAATCCCAATTTGGCAGCTGACAAACCTCCCTTACACTCAGTACTGGTGCCACAGCTTTACCCATATATGTATTTTCCTGTATTCTTCCACATGCAATCGTAGCTCCTGTCCACTAAGAGCTTTGAAAATGTCTGGAAGTCTTAGGAAGCATAAAGTTATCACCCGGGGTGTCCTCAGGACTGAGACTGAAGGGCAGCTGTGCCCTTCCATGTGCCACATCCTACAACAGAGCTCTGCGGTTCCCTGTGTCAGTCCCTGCTTTGTTTGGGAATGCTGGAGAACAGCTGTACTGAACACGCACCTATTTACAGTGTGTCAGTCACTGCCTCTCAGTATAACGACAGTAAGCTCCAGCAACATCCTCACAGGGAAATACTTCTTATAAACACTCCTGGATGGATTTTGGAGGCTGGTCCTCCTTGCAGTAAAGAGCCAAGGCTACACATACCACCACTGTTCACAACAAATCAGATATAGAACAGACAATGTTCCGTTTTAGGTGACAGCATGAGCTCTGTCTTTGGGCTTTGAAGTAGAAACCACAGACCTTGAATTAATTCACATAATCACCTTGACACTGCTGAAATCTATACGACACTGATAAGTTATTTCACTTTTCCTCTTCAGGTGAAACAATCCTGAAGCCTGGAGTAGTTTGTATATGATATCACATGCTTTCCATCATCACCTTCCACCTTCAGCAACATCATTTGCTGTCTTTCACTCTAAAGGTTTATTAATTTGATCAAGGGCAAAGGATAGGTAGTATGCTCCACCAGTTAATAAAGTTTATAAAGCACTAGGGGATCTACTTGGATGAGAATCATCACAGAAATGCAAGACTTAATCAGACCAAAACCCGCTGCTAATGCCAGAGAGATGTAAAACTCATTTAGAAATTAGAAGGGGTGGCTGAGCAAGCAGACAAAATTGAAAAGTTTTATTATGAGACACAGGTGCAAAGACTTTTAACCTAAGTTAAAGTTAGGCTTTTATGGCTTAAAAAGAAAGTACTGTGAAATGTACTTGAGGTGAATAGTTGAAAGGCTACTCAGATAGAAAGGATCTGCTGATTGTAAGAATTTACAAATATGGGGTAGGAGGTTCCAGCACAGAAAAAATATATTTGAAAAAATATTTAAACACTGAAGCTCTACCAACATTACATGCTCTGAATTACAATAGCAGAGACAAAACTAGAGGGCTTTAAAAGAGCACTGTATAATCCAATGAGGATTCAAAGTGAAACCTGGAAGCCAGTCTGGGCAGTCTCACCAGAGGTGTGGCTGTGTTCAAAGTGGTTCTGGACTCCCAGTCGCACGCAGACTCAATAACAACAGATCCACGTGTGTAATTCAATTCAAGCATTCAATTGCCAATAAACCAGCGATATTCCAAGGGAGCTACAGAATGAAAACACTCACTGCTGCACTCCAAGGTGAGTCCCCTGGTTTCGGTGATGTGGGGGTTTATTCTGTAAATAAATGGGGTGGTGTAACAAGTGTTATTACAGTGCCATCTAGTGCAAACGAGGCCTTGGGATGAAGATGGCAGACGGTGAAATACCTGCACCCAGAACACTACCACTGCCTGCCCACGAAGGGGAGGAAGGCCTCTCCACCGGGGCCACATTGTAGCTCCTTCTGAGGAGCTAGGGAATCTGGCTTAATTAGAAAAATATTTCCAGTCTTGCCTTTGGGTGAATTGTCACTCTGAAATCAGTGTCACACATTTTAAGTGTCACAATATTAAGTACCTGGATAATGTGTTGGGCTACTTCTTCTCCACCACAGTTACTTGCTTCTTCCTCTGACGCACAAGTGAGAAGAGCTGTGTGCTGACAAACTGAAAACGGTCTGAACATGAGCAAAATAGAACTCTGGTTTGCTGGAATGAGAAAAGGCTATGATCAGCTTAACAAGTAATAGTCTGTGAAATACTCGCTAGTTCAGACAGGTGGGTACTTGGGCACGGGCCAACTTTGTACCTGCAACTGCTCCCAGAATAGAGGAAGCCCCCTTCTCTCATGATACCTTAAATATTGACAGGGTGGTCAATGCATCAGCTGACAAGCTGAGAAGAGAAGAGAAGCAGTGGTTAACTGTGAGTGCCGCTTCTCCTAAATTCTGAAGCGAACCTCTTAGTCTTAACCTATGGAGGTTTTGCAAATTCTTTGAGCAGGACATACAAATTCCAGCTGCTCACAAATCTACAAAGAGAGCCTGGTTAGTTACTGCAGATGCTGGTGACCCTGGGTCATCTCAATCAGATCCTCAGGGGAACGCTATGCAGAAAGAGCCACTGCGAGATGCTGCCTTTATTGCAGAACTTGCTATTCCATCTTTTGTAAAGACAGATTTGGGTCCAAAATGAGAATGCCTGTTCATATCTTTGCTATGCATGTGACAAATACTCATTAAATCTGCAGTAGTTTCCATGTGAACCCTGGAGACAAAAAAAGAAGTTCTAAGGCGCAGCTGCCATTCCAGCTTCAGAGCAGTTTTATTCACTTAACTTCCTTCAAAATTATAGTCTTGTATAAATTTTGTAGGCAAAATACAGAAAAGCATAAAACTTCCTCTAAAAATTACAAGAGAATTGCTTTGTGGACACATGAGCTGTCCCTGTTCCTTCCCAGGGAAGAGCACCCAAAATCTATGAGTTGAGCAAGGACAGGGGTGCAATTCCACTGAGAGCAGTGGGAACACAGCTCCCTGCAGGAATGCATGGACAGTTTTCACTCTGGCTACACCCACTGCCCCTTACTGGTTGATGTCTGACCTCTGCAGCCTGAGAGATACAACCAATCCTGCTTATTGTACACCAAATGAGAAAATTCCTCTTGAAATCACAAACCACAAAGGAGAAGCAGCACACTTCTCTCCTGCCTACACCCCAATAAGCACCCACACACACAAGTGCACTTTGTAAGAGAAGTCAGTGATACAATTGCTACCTTCCTAGCAGCCCCAATGCACGCAAAAACCATTTTCTGTATTTCTTTACTTCCTTAAGTTCTTCATGCAATGATTCATAAAAGTAATGTCCGGGCCCACCATGGCTTTGCTGGATGGCCTCAATGCCCGAAAGCCAAAATAAAGGAGAAGATGTGTTAGTTTGGACCTCTCTGATCCTGAGCTGGCCAGAGACTTTTATGCTCTGGTCAAACTGCACTTGTAACTATTCTTCCTGGATGCATGGAAGAAATCCAACATTTTTGTTCTTCACTAGCTCCTTCCACTTAGATATTCTGTGTACAGAAGTCCCATATAAATCCCAACCCCTTTGTTTCACCATTTATGGCTCCCTAGAGTCATATTACAATAGCTTTGATTAAAATACAAACCAAGTGAGTGATTGCAGGCTTTTTAATTTTACAGTGTCAGTTTGTCATTGTAATGGATATGTTGGAACATGAAAGTCTCTTAATGAATTAAAGGAAATGCATATTTAGGACTTAAAACTGCCCATGACCAGCAACCTCATATACTCACACAAAAATAAGAGAGGGAGAACAACTTTTCTTGTTAGTGATGCAAACCCCTAATAAAAATGACGAATTGTATGTCCTCCTGATGGCAACTCTCAAAGTGCCCTGAGGCTTCATTGAATATCATTAAGCAGAACTTTTGTGTACTTATTCTGAACAAGGTCTTCCATCTCTATGTATCTAAAATGCTGAAATAAAGGTTATCTTTACCAAAGAGTTGAATAGAAAATAAAAAGGAAAGCACTTAGTTAATACAGTTTATCCCCTCCAATCAGTAACATCTCAAATTCATAATCCTTACATTTCAGGAATGTTTGTTTCCAGGAAGCAGGTGCTTGTTTTCCCTTCTCTGTGCTGTTCATCACTCACAGTGAGTTTCACAAAAGACATAGTGAAAAGCACATTGTAGTGAAAGTGCTGGAACATCATTTTAATTGTGAAGACCTCACAAGTAGATTTAATCACACTTGGACTGCCCCCCTGATAAGCAGAGCAAACCCAGGTATCATTAAGGAAACTGATACATTTGTCCTGATGCACACTCCAAACATGTAGGAAATCCACTCTGACAGCTGTTGTAAATGGCAAAATCCATGGCTGAGTATTTTTTGTTATTTAAAGTGCAGCTGAGTAAAGGAATTATTATTATTGTTTACACACATCTCACAAAAGTAACACTGGCTGGTAGAGGGCATTTCATAAAGGAGAGACCCGCTCCCAACCCATCTCTTTGAATCTACCAGTCTATAAAACAACAATAGGTAACAGCAGATCCACAGTGTCACTGTTGCAGTCATATCACAGAGTATTTACGCAGCAGTGTCAGTAACACTATTATTCATCACACAACATGGACCAGATTAAACTGAATTTTGTAAAAGAACACCTCTTTTTCCTTCCACTTTATGCACGAAAATTACATGAATGCGTGTGCACACAAATGCAAAAATTAATTCAAATTTTATCCCTTTAAGGGAAGGCATTTCTAGGCATTAGAAAAGGAACAGAACTTAAAAATAAAAATAAAATAATAATAGAAATTTTTAAAAGACCAGAAACAAAATGTTTTTCTGCATATTTCAAGGCAGGAGCAGACATTTTTTCATGGCTCATTGCTCCCCTGCCAGTGTCTCTTGGCATATATGCATGACATAAAGATTTCTGGGTTTGGTGGTCTCTGCTTTACATGGCAAAGCAATTTCTGAAGCTGAAAAAGCAGACAGCGCTACACTAAGCTGTTTAATGCAGCTGCGACTCTTGCTTAGACATCCTTGGCAATTTGTCAAGTTGCACTGTCAGAATGACTCAATTTTTTTCCTGATTTTAGCTTAAATCCTCAGACGTGCCAAGCACCTGAAATTCACAATTATTAGAAAGTGGGAAGTATTCAGTAACTTCTCTTCCAGCCCTGAGATCATAAGCTTACTACACACTCTGAGGATTTTAATAGCTTTTCCCTGGCATTTATGCACTGACCTTTTAGGAAAGCACTTTCCATCTCTGAGAGATGCAGCTCTGCTTGGACCTGGGCAAACACAGAGGCAGAGTGACACTGATTCGGGAAAGGGAAATACACATTTATACTCTGCACCTTCTTGCACAGGGCTCCTCCCACACCCACTGAGTGCACCCCAAGGTGCTGTATTCTGCTGATTCTACCCCATCCCAACCCCATCCTTTGGGACTCGCAGCTCTTTAACAGTGTCAACACCACCCCACCGAGCCCTCGGGTTTTACTGGAATTATTTACTCACAGGGAGGAGTGCATTGAGTAGGAGTCCAGTTCAGCAAGGCCTTGTGCACGCCCTTGCAGTCAAGTGTGCCCGTGGTCCGAGTGGCTTCAGTGCAGTAAGAGATGGGCAGGCACAGGGAAAGGACCAAGGCTGGACACACTGGGTCCCGCCTGAGCATCACACTCACTGCTGCCTTACTCAGGGCAACTGATCCTAACTAGGTTTTTGTCCACGGAAATGTCCCCATCCACACCTCTAACACCAATTACTGTGAGCAAAAACTATTCAATGCAGTGCCTGTCAAAATGAGCCCGTCACAACCACTAATTTTATAACACTTGCAAAAATATCCCAGTTCCCCAAGTATGCTTATTTGGCAAACAACTTGTAATATGTAAAGGAAATAAATATACTTTAACAATTTACCTGCCTTCACTTGAATATTTTTTTGCTAAAAATCAGCCCTTTTCCCAAAAGCAGTATGTGTTTGATAAGTGTAAAATTGACTCTGCTTTCCTTTTTTAGCAAAGGGATGTGTATTAAGAAATAAAAATGCAAACAATTGTTCCTCCTGCTTGCTATTCATTGCTCAGATACTGAAAGTCTCTTTAGGAATAACATGAATTGATGTTCTTGTCACTAGCAACAATATTTACAGAACGTATGTTACATTAAAGATGAAATTGAAAGTAAAGATGTGATTCTACTAAAAGAGACATTGAAACATGCAGACTATCTCACCCTTGCAAAGACCGCTCACCTTTTGTCAAGATGTTTTTCTTAGTATTCATAAACCTTTTGTATTTGATGTTGACTATTTAAATCCGTTATTACCTGTCAAAGCGGGGCTCTGCAAACATTTGTGGTATCAGAAGGAAATAAACAGCAAGTTATTACAAAGCACAACAAGAACCTGGGATATTTCATAAGCTACAGAAAGCTCCACCATTCAGTTAAGGATGTTCCTTGTGTGAAACACAGAGAAAATGTTCTGAAAGGGAATTACAGAACTACTGGAGCTCCTCTGATTCCCTGACATCTTCCAGTGCACCTGAGGAGCTCCTGCAGGCCCCCAGCACAGCACCTTTGTGCCCAACACTACTCATAAACTGACCCAGAGCTCATCGCAGAGCAAACTGCAAAGGTACCATCAATACCACTGAGCACACGAGCAGATTTCATCTGAATAAATTTATCTCCATGATTTTCAAGGTGGGAAAACTATGGTGTCAATTCCTTCCAAATATTCTGTTAAAAAAGTAATTCCTAACTCATAAAAGGAGAAGAATGATACACTCAGCACATAGCGGATAGAAAATGATCACATTTTATTATTCACTTGGAGATCAATAAATACACCCCCACAGCCACTGAAAGCTCAATCAAAACTCACAACTCATAAAATCCAAATTAAATTTCTTTTTTTTCCATACACAGAAGCATAACACCACAAAAAAACTCCAAGAGACAATCTAGAACGGTTTTTAGATGCCCTTTGATCGAGGCAACAGGGGAGAGAATTCCAGAGCCGGACACCTCAGAGCAGTGTATTTCGTCAGCAGTGCTCTCTCCTCTCTCGAGGAAAAACCAACCCTCTTCCCAAAGGAAGGAGGGAATCAGCTCAGGAGACTGTGGAGCAGCATTGCATAAACTCCCCACAGAGAGAAAGAAGTGTAAAATAGACCTTTTAACACAAATATTTTGAAATCATGGACTAGCTGACACAGGCCACTTAACAGAATTTACACAGTAGATGTTAACAAAATACATCCCTGGCTGAGCACCTCCCTCCATCCCAAAATACCTTAGCCAAGGAATAGAGTGTAACAAGTAAAATATATTGACTAGGAAAAGTATTTCAAAAGACTGCTGCAAACTTGAAAAATAAATAAATAAAATCCTAATGATGCCGCGTTTATGCAGTAGGGACCATGCAAGAATGGAGAGCTGATGCTTTTAACAGGTTTTTCTGTTACAGGTTCATTCAAAGCAGACAATTATGGAAATAAAAAGAAGGAAAACTCTGTAGAGGAAAATACTTCTCTCTCACAGAAGTGAAAATGAAAACAGTATTAATCCTACGCCTCTAGAGAATTTGGTATTAAGCACTACTAGTGACAAAAGAAAAAAAAAACAATAATGCAAATGTATTTCAACTGTCACATACACCCATTAACATTCTTTTCTCTCAAATTTTACATCTCTCCTTTCTTTCCTCAATGAAATCAGGAAACAGCTTATGAGGAAGGATGGAAGGCAAAAAAAGCAAATCAAATGGAATTGCAGCAGGTAGGTAAAAATCACGCCATGCTTTGAGCCAAGACAACTTTTTGAATGGATTTACGTTTTTGCATAACTGAAGAAATGTGCCATGATTTTGGACAGATTTGCTGAGGAGTATATTCCCAAAGCCAACCATAAGATGCATAGTTAGCCAGAAAATAAGAAGTGGTCCTAATTTATCCACGATAATGAAGCTGTCATCCTACAAAACGCAAAAATTTATATTTTTTTGGTGAAAAGACATTTTTAAATTTATTTTAACATGCTTCTAAACTTCAGACTTTTCTGCAGACAGTTTACAACACTGGCATCAGCACACTCACACATCTCACGGCAATATTTGGTAAACCAGGCTGTTGCCTAAGAACTCTCCCTTTTGTTGGAGGCAAAGAATGTAATTTTCTTCTAACTGCACAGTGAAACGAGGTACGGTCAATCGTCAGATACCTACAGTCACTGCAAGAAACAAAACAGCAACAGTAAATGAATCATTCTACTTTTTTATAATAAATCTGAGATAGCCAAACTGCCCTTAACCAGAGGGATCAAACTCCACACAGAGCTGAAGGTTCAATCCCCCTGTGCATGAAACAGTCGATAAATATACTCCAGTGGAAATGCCATTCTGTTCCTACCAGCACTTGGGACAATGCTGTTGAGAGATTCCCCCCTTCAGTTCCTCCAGTAAGGTGCTGTGTCTCCAAACCATGCCATACTCATCCCTTGCACCAGCCCTGCGGACACACACAGGCAGCAGCTCTCACCCTGCACCACGAGCCTGGCCCCTGCTCACACCTCAACCCCTCCCCATCTCATCCCTGTCTCCAGATCCACAGGGATACACGTGCCCGAACCTTCTCTCCTCCACAGCCTGCTCTTCAGGCCACCCAGCAAAGGGACAGTTTGTTTGTGGAACCCTCTCCCCTCCAGAGCTGCTCCCTGGCCCTCGCTTTTCACTGAACTCCCCCAGCAGAAACAGCACCATGGCCTTCCTTGAAACTCTCCTCAAATTCCCAGTGCAGACACACGTGTTTGGAAAAGAAGTTTTCCTGAGTAAACACTGGACACTGTTCAAAAACCAGTTCTTGCTACGAAGAACACAACCATTAATTTAGGAATATGTTTCTGTTTTATCAAACCCAGTATCTGCTTTCTAAAAACACGATTCCCCTCCTACCAGGCTGCTGACCAATATATTCTGTTTCTTTCCACTGAAACTCATGATCATGCTGTGTTTTCATGTGGAGATGAAAATTGGAAAATAGGTGTACAGGTTTATTCTGTCATCTTGACAATCTGATTTTGCCTCGTGAGGTTTTAATCCACTTTCCATACTTTCAACACTAACGACTTCTGACAAACTTCTCCTCACCCTTGAAGATAACATGCTCATAAATGACCTTATGCTTTGTCTGAGGCTTGGAACATGAATTTATTTCCTTTTATCGCTTTGTACTAAAAAGGAAGAAAATGAACCATTATTAAAAAGGGCTTTCCTCCCCTCCCTTTTAGTTCTCCTTAGGAATAACAGTTTCTTTTCCTTTTATCTTTTCCTTCTGAACTACAGGTACAGTCCTATTAAATCACTTGCTGATGCCTTTAAGCATACTATTTCGGCTCAAATGCATTCCTCAAATCAATGAAAATGAATTAAATTAGTACCTGCAAGCAATATAAATTAAATAAAATCTATAATAATACAAGTCTTAAATGTTCTTTGTGCAAAAACAGTAATATTCAGTGACTGACATTCAAATAAACAATTTTGTGCCACTAAAATGAAATATCCATATCTTCATTTTTTTTCTTTTTAAAATTTGAGATTTTTTCCGTGTCAGTATTCCAATACAAAAAGAAAATAATCTATTTTCCTACAGAGAAAAGTAAGGTAGAGTACCCTCATTTATGTTTTAACGAGTTATACTACTGAAAAAATACTAGTTTTCTAGGACCTAAAAGTGAATTTCTTTCTTTACCCACAGAAGAAGATAAAATCTGTGGAAAAAGCAATCCATGTGGATTCACACCCAAGGTTATGCTACCTGTATGGTATTTTTAGGAGCAGGAATTGTGCACGTCCTGGTCTCTGCTTGGGACAGGATTGAGGATTTCAATTTCTGATACAATTATCCACAAAAAGGAAGGCTGAGCACACATCCACGTTTAAAATGAGATGGTGAATACTCAGTAACATTGTCACCTGTGATTTTCCTAGATGAAATTAGGATTTGTGCCAGTTCTTATTGCTAAGTGTTCAGCATCACCTCCAACGTCCTCGCTTACAGAATCTGAACTATGTGTTATGAATATTTCCCATCTAAACCACAACCCAAAAAAACCCACCTTGATTCAACACAAAGGTTCACTGCTTTAGAGGTTCCTTAGAAAGATAAATAAATTGTGGAAATGAACTTTTTGACAACGACTATTTGCATAGCATTAACAATCCAATCCGTGCGGTAGCCATAAATCCAAGAGGAAGGAATTATTTCAGGAAGTCGCAGGGCTGCATTAGTGCCACGAATGCATGGACTCCTAGCTCTAGATCAGGCAGGAGTTCCAAGAGATACTTTGCAGTTCCCTCTCCCTTCTTCCACATTATCTAAAGGAAAAGGGGTTTAAGCATCTGCTAGAATTAATTTTTCCTTTGAAAAGTAAGAAATTTGAAAATAAAGGACAAAAATAGTAACAAAAAAGCTTTCAGACTTGCTTTCCTTCGCTCCTTTCTGCCTACAGCCTACCTGATTACCTCATTTAGTCCCAGCCACTAAGCACCTCAGGATTTTTCATGTATTAATGAGGAACATTCCACATGAGACATGGAGAAAAGTAATTTGCCCAAGCTGCCCTCGAGCCCACGGATTTCTCAAACCCCAACCTAATTCCATGACCAACAGCCCATCCCCTGGCTTTGCAATAGCTGAGAAGCCAGAGCACATTTCAAAAGCTCATTCTGAGTTCGATTTTAGCCCAGCTAATGCTGCCTCCAAGAGAACTCATCTTCTGAGCGTGTGGGGAACCTTGTGGCTGCCAGGCTGAGCTGCTGACACCTCCCCTGAGCCCCCGGACAACCCGTGGGGAGCTGGCAGCTCCCATGCCCAGAATTCATCCCTCGGCTGTCCAACCGCGCCTGGTGCTGAGAGAAACCAAAAACACACCCTGGCCAACAGGACACCTGCTCACAGGCAGGCCCCAGATGAAACCTCAGCCCTGAAAGGCCTTCCTTTTGAACTGCAAAAGGATGGGTTTTGTGGGCAGCTATTTTTAAATTTTTCCTTTCAAATACCCATGAAAGCATCTACTAATTTCAGATGATGTCACGCATAGAAAGTGAGTGAGCACACTTTTTTCCCTAAGATTTGAAACAGACTAAAAAGAATAATTATTTCCTCTTATTTTTTAATGAGAATTGCCAGCCCCTCAGCAGGTGGAAGGACACTGCCTGCAGGAGCTTTTTTGTTGGCTAAAAACTTGGTTCATATAATCAGCATGATAATTAGCAAGCTCTTTGCTATTAAAAGGAACTCATTACTGCTATATTTTGCTGATTAATCCATACTCATGAAGTAATTTAAAAATGTAAAAAGCATTTTGTGAGCCACTTAAAATCTTCAATATGAATATTGAGACAATGTAACTGACAGTTGTCTTTGACTAAACTTCAATCTGTAATTCTTTAGCCATTCAAGCAAATCCACGGGGAACTGGAAAATGAAAATAATTCCCTGAAGTCAGATATTGTTCTCTGCTACTTGTCAGAATTCCCTGGCAAGGGATGGGGCCTTTATATCAAGTACACGCTCACCTCAGATTCTGTGACCTTTTTAGAGGTGATCTTGCAATCAAACAAAGAGGCCAAGCTCCTACACAGCTCGTTGGAGTCACTGGATTGCCCTGGCTGACTCTGACCTTGCTGCTCTTTGCCCTCGGGGCTCGTGGGAGGCTTGCCCTGCCCATGAAGTCACATGGGGAGATGGCCCTTTGAGAAGCCATTTGAAGGGGGAATCACCTTCACTCAAAATTAATGATTAGCATGGATCTCAAACTGTTGTAGGATGAGTTACTTTCAACTTTGGACCCTCTGCCAGGTTTTCTCATGCTTCAAAAAGAACTGAAAAATTATCCAACAATTTCTAATATTGAAATGCCAAGAGGAGGAAGAAGAATGAGGGAAAGATGACAAGAGGGTGGACACATGTCAACTGTTCAAAGAATTTCCCTTATTCAGGGAAATCTCAAGTGAAATTCTGCCTCCAATTAAGTCAACATACAGCTCATTGAACTCAGCAGTGCCAGGATTTCATTCCTGACCTACTGCCTTGAACTCCATCCTTTAGTGCTTCTAACAAACAGCCTGCTCCTTTCCTCCTGACCAGCTCAGGTGCCACTTCATTTCCAAGCTGGCTGTGGCTCTGAGGCTGACACTGCTCTTTTAGGCGTAAAAAAAGAATTGCCATGGCAATGCAATCTGCTATTTATAGGCTCCACGACAGCCCCAAATTATTTTACAACCTGAAAGGACATCAGTAGTAACTGAAACAGATACATTTTTGACAGGGATCATAAGTAACTGTGGCTGGCCCAATTCACTTGCTACTAAAGTAAAAAGCAGACTTCAGTGAGAGCTGAGTCTGGCCCTAAAATCATGGTCACCCAGCACCTGCAACAGGAAGAGCAGATAGACCTCAGCTCAGACATTCATGAGACTCAAGATCTGCCCCTGTCCTGGAGGGCGAAGGACAACCACGCCCTGTTCCGGTACTTCCGTGGACATCTGATGGGCACTTGACGTGGACAAGTGATTTCCACAACTCAGCTGGGCGATCTTCATTCCATGCTCCCACAGGCAGGTTTTCCTGCCAGCACTAACACTGCCGATGTGCTGTTCAGAGCAATTCCTTTAAGATAATGAATTTCAATATTTAAAGATCTATTTCCCTTCTCTATTCCTTCCCATTTCCATATTTTAAAGATGAAAGGATTATGCTATTTCAGCCTTTGCTCTTGTTTTTTTAGTGTATTAAGTATTTTTAGGCTCTTTTTTCCACCCATAAAAATAAGTGCTTATAACATTCATTTTGCTTTAAGAAATTTATTCTTGCTTTCAAGCTGCGGAAACAACTCTTACCGAGTATTATTTTTATCTTTCTTAGAGATGGATGATTTATTTTTAATTGCTTCTTTAGGTCAGGATGCTGCTTACCAGTGTGCCTACATTTACTGTGTTCATTAATTTAAGCTTTTTTAAAAAGTAATAAGTCAAATCACTTTTTTCCTCCTGGAAAGGGAAGTCATGGTAGATAAGAGAGATCAATTATTAATCAGCATTAACCAAAAGTAAAAAAAAAACAAACCAAGAAGCATCTTAAAGACTCGAGTGCTCTGTAGAATGAATTTATACCAGGTCATACTTTTCCAGAAGAAGCTCCCCCAGGAAATTAAAGCACAGGGAGATGGACGTCTAAATCCTCCTGTTGAGGCACTCTCTTTTTATTTCAACACACAAAACAAAAATCTCACTTAAAATTTAAAAAAAATAAGGAAGAAGAAAAAAAAGATAAGTAAAAATAAAAGAGAAAGAACAATCTCCAAGATTACACAAAGATGAACATGAAAACAGAGACCACAGCCCACTCTTCAAAATATTCAACTCCAGATAATCCCAATCCAGCTGTCCATCCCCTCAAAGTTAATAAATTAATATATTCATAGAAGTACAAGGTCCTAAATCCAGCACAAAAATTGTATCACTTACAGAATTGCAAGTAAATTCACCCTTTTCAATTCTCTGCCTTTTAATTTAACAAATATGAAAAAAGCACATGTAAAATCTCTTGGAAAAAATCTCTGCTTCTCAGTCCTACATATTTATTACATGGAGCACAGGGGAGAGCCCATAAACATCCACAAAGTGATTTATAACCTGTTCTGCTATGAAGCAGTGTATTGAAAACAAGCCAGTCCAGAACTGCCTTGGAAATCAGTGATCCAGTATTCCCTACATTTTATATAAAGTACAAAAATAGCTTTGAACTCTAATTAACATTACTTTTGACTATTCATTCTGTTTGGGAAAGTAAATTTGGACATGATAGCGTAACTACTGCACTGTGCTGAACTTTCTGCCAGAGAATAAATTCAGTATAGAGAAGAGAGTTCATCTGTTACTACAAATAAATAAAAGTCAGTACAACAAATAAAAAATGCTGTGTATCAGACACCCAAGAAAAGAGTCCACAAATCCCACAGAAACTTTTGTCGATAACCATCTTTCACTCTGAAGAACAGCATCAACCCTAGAAATGCAGCCACTTTTAATCCTGGGATATGCTGCTGAGCACCAACACGTTCTCCTCACTTCCATTTCCCTGAGATCTGCTTCAGATTGCATCCCTGGAATCCTATGATTTAGCAGTCCTCCCATATCTACTATTCTTTCCTACTTTACTACACTTTTAAAAACGAAGTAACAGGGGTTTGTTTCTTTGGACCAAGGACAAGGCTGTTATGGAATCAGGGTGACCCTATTATTACAGTGTAATCAGAATATATTGCTTTATTTGCCTTTCCTTTTCATTTAGTCACTTTGGTGCCATAGGCAGCTTTTGTATTTTCCTAAGAAACCTGCTTGGTATATTCTACAGGATCCATAGTTTTATTCCACTTTCTCAGCATATCTTCTGTTCCACTCAGACTCATTTTCTGCCTGTTTTAACTGTTTGTCTCATAACAGGCAAGTCCTTTCCTTAGAAAATGTCACTTATGGGCCTTCATTGCTTTATGAACCAACGCTGACTTTGTGCCAGCAGTCTCGTTTTTCAAATAACTAATTTATTCATTACTCCAGGCTAAAGTGGCTTTTACTATCAAACGAGTCTGCACTGTGAGCTGAACTGATTTCCTGTTTTATTACAGAGTTCTTTTCTCATGGACCTGACCTTGTGGACAGAAGTCAACCCGTACCAACACACTGAGTGTCTGTCCCCAGTGTGGCTGACAAATCCACTCTAAGCGACCACTGGGAGCTGTACCTTACTTTGGAAATGCATTCCAGTGCGGCACTGAGGTCAATTTTCCTGCACAGACAAACCTGAGGAAGATATTTCAGTGAAGCTTATGTCGTTGTGTTAAAGAACCAAACAGAATCACCCTGTTGACGCTTTTAAAAGCTTCTCTCCTTTACAGTGTCCCTAGAGTGAAATTCTGAAAATACAAAGCAATATTTCAGAAGCCTGAGTTTTTTCCTGTACCCAACATCTTTGCTGTGTCTGCAAACACACTGGATCAAGTGAGCCCAGACAGAACACAAGACAACTTCTGAGCTCTGACATATTATGTATTTTAAATTTAGATAATAAATAAATTATTGCTCATCCTGCAACACTACATCCACGGCATTCTTTTCATGTTATTCTTGATAGTAAAGAAGGTTGCGGGTTTTTTGTAAAGATTTTATACGTACCCCACTTTAGCCAATGGTGGCAAAGGAACCAGTCTGTCTGGGATTAGTAGAACTGAGAGCTCTGACCTCACATTGCTTCCACTCTGGGCTGTAAACTGCCTGCCAACGTTTCACCTGCTACTCTGGCACCTCTTTATGCTCTTGATTTTCAGGACAAGCAGCAATATATTTCTTTTAAACATGACACAGAATTAGAGAAGGACACTGTGGAAACTAGACCCTTTTATAATACACTGTCTTTTGTCTTTTCAGACTTCAGTAAACAAGTGAAAATTTCAAATTCCTTCTCTTCACACAATGCATCTTCACCACAATGCCATGACACACTTTGCCACTGTTCAGCATAACTGCAGTAACTAAACTGAAAAAAAGAAAAATGCAGAGCCTGTAGCAGTATACAAAAAAAAGAAAAAAGAACTAATATGAATGGAAAGGCAGTACCAGGCCTCCTTATTCTAGCTAATACAATTATTGCTTAATTACAATAATCCATAGCTTAATAAGACACACAGAGTTACCACTGACAGCAATGCAGGTTCCTGTAACAGGGGACAAAATTGTATACATGCATTTACATAAGCACTGCAAAAATCACCCTTTTTTCACCTTTCTTCTCAGATAATCCCACATCAGCATCATTCAACTAATCTATATCCCTGGCTTGAGAAAAGTAAAAACACTCTGCAATTAGCCATTTCCTCTGAATGAGCTTTGAAGGATAATCTGCATTTTTACTCACATTATCTTCCTTTGCTAAATACACAGGGATATGTGTTTCAATAACTGAAATCAGTGTATTTGCTCTCGATTGCACTGCTCAGTTCAGATTAGCTGTTTACGTAACTGAACAAGCATTCCACAGCAATTTGTGACAACCAAGATTATCATCTGACATCCCTGAAATTGACCCAGAGAGGCACACTCACTAAACTGTTTTGAAAAGTAAATTTGGCAAATTGAGAAACATTTACACATTCAGTGACTCAGGAAGAACTTTCTACTTACGTGGGCATGGGCTTTGTATAATAAAATTACTATTTCCTGTATCTGCTGAAAATCTCATACTGAAAATCCCAGTATCCCACTACCTATGTAACACACCCAGTGCACCATTATACTTTGCTTGCCCACCACAGATCTAGAGCTTCTCTCTTCTCCTATCACTTCTGATGAAAAATCTGTGATTTGTGGTAGAAACATTAGGTGTGAATCTTTAAATGTTCTTGTACTTTGTAATATTAAGTTTCATCCTAACTTTAAAAAAGTTTTCTAATTCTTTCCATATTATATTCTGATTTTTCCCTCAGTAAAGAATGCTTTATAAGTTTGCCTCAGCAGATTTCATTAGTATATGCCTACTTCTTGCACCAAGGGTCACTAAAAGTATGAAAATATGAAATATAACCAATCTAAAAACTTGGAGTAACTCCACTGGGAGCCATTAGGAGCAGCCTCAGTAGCATAATTATTCTCATAACTAAGCACAAAAAGAGAGGAAAAGGCTTTTATTTATTCTTTCTATATATAAGGACAGAAAATAAAGGCATCCCATAAAAAACAAGTAGATGATAAAAAAAAAAATCTTTTGCATTATAGGCAAGTTTCCATAAGCTGCTGTTGAAGCAGGTGCTTAAAAATAGCCATGAGATCATTTAGGTGGTGATGACAGTGGGCAATTAGCTCAATTCAGGCACAGGTTACACACGCATCACACACAGAGATCAAGCTGCAGTGTGAGACCGGGGCCAGCTTTTTGTTCTCAGCACGGTGTTTTTCAAGTGGCTGATGTCCCCTCCAGTAACACAGAGCCGCAGCAGCCCAGCTCAGAGCGAGGCAGGATCGCACGCTGCAATATGGTACGATTTACTGGAGAATCAGCTCCTACAATTCAGCTTAAGCATCCACATGAGAAAAGGCTACGGGCAAAGCCTCTGCACAGCAATTGTAAGGGGGAGGAAAGGGAGAAAGTTATGACATGGGGACACTTTCATTGCATTAGCTCTTAATGGCATGGCTCTGTATTGCCAACAGCTCCAAGCATTACAAAAAAGCTCTTCCTTTGCCATTATCTGCTTTACGCTGGTTTAAACCTGGTCTGAAGCCAAGGTTCAGCAACTCTGCATCAGGGAAAAGCTTACAGGAGAGCATAACAATGATCAAGATCTGTACTATACACCATAAAATTGAGACAAAGTGATTTCCTTTGTCACTTTTTTAATGTCACCCTCTTTATTCTGCCACTTCACTGAGGTTTCATAGAGGCATATCTACATACACAGCAGCAGGTGAGATTTTCTGGCCCTGCATCAAGCAGCAAGCTTAGCTCAGGTGCTACTATTCCCTTTCCCTGCTTCTGCTTTTTTAGTCCTAGGAAGATGGCTATTCTGACAAATCAATAATTTATGCTCCTCTGAAATGTTATAAATACTCCATTTCTGTAAGCTTTGTGCAGCTGTAAGAGATTTGCTATCAGTCTCTGAAGAATGAGTTGTTACAGCATGCACAGCTAAAGCTTTAAACAACACCTGGGGTTTGACCAACCAAAGGCAGGGCAGTGACATTCAGCAGATTGGGAAGGGGCAGTAACTCCTAATCCCTTCCTATGCACAGCTCTGGGGAGAATTTCTTGTTCCCACCCCCACAAACATTGCCAGCTGGGCACCAGACACAAGATGGAGTTCTTCAAACACATTAATTGCAAGAAATACATAAGCAAAGCAAACAAAGCTGAGATTCTGCCTTTTTCAGCCTTTCAGTTTTTAGTCAAAGATGGTCATGAAGTTGAAAAGTTTTGTTTCCATCTTCAGGTGTCACAAAAAGCAAATAACATGTAATCGTGGAAGCCAGATGGGACTCAAACACCTGCCCTTCAAGAAATGTCAGGGATTTTTCATGAAATGTGAAGAGAGAAAACAAGAGGAAGGGAGAAAATATTCTCCCTCAAACTGACATTTGGATGATGCTCCAGGCAACTTCATTTAGGCTTTAGCTGCTGCCTTGCTGAGCAGCCTTTGATGCTGCCCCAGGGCAGTTTTCATCTAGCCTTTGGCTTCTGCTTGGTTAGATACCTTTTGGTGCCATTTCTGATTTGTGTGAGCAGATCTTATCAATTTTACATCTATATGGCTCTTTTTGTCCATCTCATAATTATATAAATCTCTGATGTAATCTTAGGCTTGGTCTTTTAATTCAATTCACTCCAATGGGGCTTTTTTCTTTCCTCTCTACAACTGACTCAGAAATCCTATTCTTTCTGTCCAATGAAATGCTTCACATGCTTTGATTTTTCTATTTTTTTTTCTTTTTTGTGCAAGGTGGAGAAATATGCTTTCTTGGTGTTTATCTCATTTTATACACAAAACATTGAGCGCATGTCTGTCAGAAACAGATATTCCACGCCCTTCTGCTCCAGGCAATTTATCTTAGCCTTATCGAGCAGGGCTGTAAGAGATTCAGAGTAAGATGGCTGCTGAGGCTGTGAACACCTGCTGATTACTCCTGCATTAATAGAAAGGGTAGTAAAAAGCTGCCAGCAGATCTCTTCTTCCCTCATGATACTTGAGCTTAGTTCTTCCTTGACTGAAAAAGACCTGAATTTAGATTAGACTGTAGCACTGAGGTGTCATCATTCGAACTAATTTGAGTAGTGGGAGAGAAATGTTTGACCAATCAAATATTCCTAGGGTTTTTTTTCTCATTTTTACTGTCCTTTTTCATTCCTCGCATTTCATATACATTCCTTTTGATCCCACCCTGTGACTTTTCAAAGCGATAGACCAACTTCAAAGGACATTCAAAGAATGTCTAACCATCTAAAGGTCTCCATAATTTTAACCTTAAACAAACTGTATTGCATACACAAATCTATCTTCAAATTTATATGACAGCTTCCCCAGTGCCACACCACGAGACCAAAATCACTGTAATAGACATTAATTGTGCAAAGGAACCACTGCAGACATTTGGAGCTGCTCTTATCTAGTGTAGGGTGCACTTATTTAAACAGTTGATGAACAACAACCCCCGTACTAACAACATTCCCCAGGTGAAGTTTGGTGGTTTGTTTGTTTTCTTGGTTTTTTATTTCTGAACAAGCTTATTCAGGGAGAAAAAAACGATCAACAATGCAAATCCAAGAAGCAAATGTAAACCCTAATGTCTCAAGTTTAGTAGCACTGGGTTTTCAGAGCATAAAAATAATGCAAGATGGAAAAGAACTCAAAGAAAGATAACTTTCTGGTGAGATCAAATTGCCTGGGGTGACCAACACTTTAGCAAAAAGCCATCCAAGTTCTGCAGTTTATCTCTAAGAAAAACAAACACAAGAATGAATTCTACATGGAGAAAGGCACTGCACACACCCAAAAGCATTACAATGGTTTTCATCTACTTCATAATGCTGCAGCCCTGACATCTTATAGCTTTTGTATTGATGCAAATGAACTTTTAACTTTAGGAGGACAGGAACATTAAGCAGTATAAATTTTCATGAGGCTAACGCTCATATGAATGCACAAAAACAATCACAGAGGTCTGTTTGGATGGTTTACACAATGCCATGCTGGCATTTTACTTTCATGTTTGGCTGGAAAACACTCAGTTTTGATGCTCAGTAATACAAGGTGAACAACAGTTCTCAAAGAAACACCTACACACCAGAATTTTCTCAGTCATTTTAAAATTAAAATTATTCTTTTTTGAACTCTGCTAACAGAATGTAGTTCCTTTTTGCTGTAATATTTTAATGTTTTCTTCGTATTCTAACCGTGCTGTAATGTGAATTCAGATTTCAGTCTTTAAAAAATTTACAACTGTTCTTTCCCAAATAATCATAGAATGAATGTTAAGGAATTGGAAGGGACCTTAAAGATCATCTTGTCCCATCCTCCCCTGCCATGGGCAGGGAAACCTCCCACTAGACCAGGTTGCTCCAAGCCCCTTCCAACCTGGCCTTGGGCACTTCAAGGCTTGAGGCATCCACAGCCTCCCTGGACAACCTGTTTCAGCGTCTCACCACTCTCACAATAAAGAATTTCTTCCCAATATCTAACCTAAATATCCCCTCTTTCAGTTTGTACCCATTTCTCCTTGTCCTATAACTACAGTTCCATCACAATTCCTCATTTTGTCAAAAAGCTCCAGAAGTAGCAAGCACATTTTGCCAAACATCTCTGGGAACAGCCCCCCAGTGAGAATAATATATTGTTTGAGACGAGGCCATGTCCGCCAAACACCTGAGCTGGGTTAGCAAATCCAAAACCTGCATCATTGCCAAAACTCAGAATCCTTAAAAAAACTCCACAAAAAAACCAACAAAAAATCCCCAAACCCCACACCTGCTAACAGACCCTTCCGTAAATATTAACGCAAATCCTCACTTTCATGGTGAACCACAAAATACCTCCTCTTGCTCTACTAGCACTTGTTCAGTTGGGATCAGATCTTTTGTGCAACCTCACTGGGGTCTTGAACACCCTCACAAGGAGGAGCAAAAGGGCAGGAACAGATCTCTTCACTCTTGTGACCACTGGCAGGACTTGAGGAAATGGCTGGGAGCTGACTCAGGGGAGGTTTCGACTGGATAGCAGGAAAAGGTGGGCAACCCAAAGGGTGATCGGGCAATGGGACAGGGTCCCCAGGGCAGCGGGCACAGCCCCAAGCCTGGCTGAGCTCAGGAAGTGTTTGGACAACACCCTCGGGCACATAGAGGGACTCTTGGGGTGTCCTGTGCAGGGCCAGGAGTCGGACTCGATGATCCTGATGGTCCTTTCCAATTCAGCACATTCTATGATTCTATGATAATAATCTCATAATCTGTTAGGTAATGGAAAATATCATGTTTCTGTAGCTCTTTTCCTCCTAAATGATGATTATAAAACTTGTGCTGTTAAAATGGCCTTCCCAGTTTTCTCCCCTCCCTACCTGAATACTGTTTATTTCCACCCATATAATGAGTGATAGTGCCCATAGTTTCTACAAATTACCTTTGCTCCAGAATATTATTATGGTGTCCTTTAATTACTGCATCACCAGCGACTAGTTACCAACAGCACAGTGACCTGAGTTGGGCAAATCATTATCTACTCAGGCTTAGATGTCACAAATGTGCTGGGAAAGAAATAAATTATAGATCAATAGTACTGGGACTGGAATGATCCATCCCACTTAATTAGAACTACCATATTTCAGTACAGTTAACAGTTAAAAAGAAAATGAAAAAGTCAACCCCTTAAATAAATCTTAATAAGGCCAGTCCTTAAACTACCATTCTACAGAGATGGGGGGTTTTTAATGCACAATCATAAAATAATTTAGTAGCAATATCATTAGCAACAGCTGAATTTCAAAATAATAGCTCTTCATATAGCCACAATGAACCACTAAAGCTTCACAGCCTTGCACGAATGGACTGGGCTGGCTAGCTGGGAAATTGTTAGATTTTTAGAGGATGGTTCAGCTTAAATATCTTCAAACACATGTCTGTGTCAAGTTTATCCTGCATTTTGGGATAATTTCAGAAGCTTGAACTGCTTAAAAGGGTTGACTGGAGCAGGTATGCATCCACCAGTGCATCCATCCGTACCAAACTAAATCCTACAATTGGATCCTGTAACAAGTCAAGCGTAAGACTGCTATTACAAAGGAAAATAAATTAAAGGGAAAAAAAACAAACCTAAAACAAACCACCAGAAAACTCAACAAGTATTTATTTATTTATTCGCTCCAGTCATTAGTGGAAGAGTGGTTCTCTCGTTTAGCGCAGAGTGATGTATCTGTGTGATAGATCTATGATACATGTACTGTCCCCTTAGCCTTGCAATTAACCCCACCCCCAGAACAGCCCCTGGAGTGGACTCGGTTGCTGTCAAAAATGCTTTGCATTCTCAAACTTCAAGTAAAATCCATCCCTCGCCAGTTTCTTATGACAAGCTGAAAAAAATTAGCCTTTTCCCAACTTGAAACTGATCCAGGACTACCAAAGACAAAAAATAATTAAATAAGTAAGCAAAGGAAAACAGAAAAACAGAAACAAAAAGGGACAAAAATCACGCACTTTACAAGAAACAGAACAAATAATAAAGGGCGTGTGTTATCCTAGAAGTGACACGGTTCTCTCCCAAGTATTGTTTTTACGCAGCTCAAACTCACTTCCTAAGAATGGCAAGGAAAAAACCACTTTAACCCCTTCAAAGTATTTTGGGGTCACATGGGTGCGTTTAAGTGGATCCGCGTCCTGCAGGAGAGGCACAGGAGCGCTCACGAACCCTTCCCCGAAATGTCCCGCTCGGATTTAAACCCGCTAGCGGGGGGCACCGCAGGGACCCTGGGACGGGACTGCAACACACGGCCTGCCCTTCCAAAGGGAGACACGGGAACACCTCACCGCAGAACTGCACCAAAACAGAGCAAGAGTATACCGAGAGAAGGGAAAAGGGAAAGGAAAAGGGAAAGAAATGCGAAAATAAAAAGAAAGGTAAAAAAAGGAAAGGAAAAAGGAAAGGACAAGAAACCGCAGCCCCTAACGCGGTTTACGCCGCCCGCTCCCCTCAGGGCACCCCACTCTGCGCCTGCGTCAACCCCGCGCGCCGGCGCGTGACGTCACCCCCGCGCGGGGCCGCGGCGCCGTGACGTGTCGGGGCGCGGNGAGCCGGGGCTGCCACGGCCGCGGGCACAGCGAGGGCCCTGCCAGCGCTCCCGGGGACCGCCCGGCCCGGCGGGCGGGGGAGCAGAGCCGGGAAGGAGAGCAGGCGGGCGGGCTGCGGGGGCTTGGGCCCTTTGGGGTCTTCACATGTTTGATTCAGTTGTCACCGTTGCAGTCGCACGCATTTACAACTACAGAGCTTGTTCAAGGGCACTTGAATGGCAGCTTCCTTTTAATGGCTCCCACAGAACGGGGCAGGCTGGAGAGACCGCAGTGGGTCATCTGTCTGCCCAAGCAGGGTCAGCCCAGAGCACGGCATGGTGTCTAGGCATTTCTGGAATATCTCCGTTGAGGGAGATATTTCAGGTGATGGTTAGTTTAGCGCTGAGAAAATGCAGATAAATTCTGTCACTCGGGAAGGTTTTTAACTGCGGGCACCAGAGCAGAGGGGCGCAGTGAGAACACACCGTGTGTTTGACCCTGTGGTGCCCCCAGCTCAGGAGAGCATCAGGCAGGGAGTGACTCCGAGGTGTTCTTTAGAACCCGACCTCTGGCCCGAGGGCTGTGGCTCTCCCTGCCACACGGGGTTGCAGTTCCTGGAGAGCTGCTGCCCAGCTCTGCAGCTGTCACTGATAGAACGTTCTGCTTCAGCTGGTACAGAATGCACACATTTAATTCTGGGAGGGCAGTGCCGTGCAGAAGATGCTCTGTAGCAATTAAAGATGCGTACTTCGCCTGGCCCTCAGTTGTAAAAGGTTTGTTCAGGTGGAAATTCTACAAATCTGTAACTGACATAGCTGACATTGAGCCGTGCTTTACGTTTTAATTAACATCAAACATGCTTTTCACTGAGTATAGCAAATTTTTTAAAAGTTTGTCATACTACTCGTTACTAAATGCTTTAAGTCTTGGTACTGAAATAACTTAGTATGGAGTACTATCTCAGAATTTTGATTTTCAGTTTAATTTCTTTGCAGTTAAAATCCTATCGCAAATACCTTCTCGATGCTGAGTTACTTGTAAATAAATGTAACTATTTTCCTCATTATACTGCATATAAATCCTTGAGAGTTCAAGTACTTTGAGAAGTCTGTTAACTTTGTGCCAACTGCTAGAAAATATAAAGATTAAATAATACTCTTCAAGTAACAGGTTGCACTTTGGCAAGTAACGTGTTCTGTCATTACCATGTTCTTTTCTTTGGCTTATAGATTTTCAGTGGGGGAAGCAGCTTTCTTTTTCTGGAGAAACTCATGGGAGGCCTTTAGTTATCCTTCATATCCTGTTACTTGAGCACACAGGATTGATGGGGGAATCCCACTTAGAACTGGATAGTTCTTAGCTCTATCCCTAAGTCTTCTAAAAAGTGAGCCTGGGGACTGAAGGTTTAAAAATTATTTACCGTGGCTTTTAGCTAGGACAGCAGTTTAACATGAAAGAGGATGCCTGATAATTTTAAAAATGCATAACCACACAATATTATTACAGGCATAGAAGTTATTTCAGACAAAAGACAGCCCAAAAGCGTTACACTGCAGATGTGCGAACTTCACTACATCAAATTTCTTCTTAGCAGCTCTTTACAGGGAAACATTTGAATGGAAAACAGGTCTGTCTTTTCTGAGCTAGTCATGGAATCTTGCAGGAGTTTTTTCTTGAAATATACTGAAAAAACAGTTCACTTTTTTTCCCAGAAGCCTAGAACTACTCACAGATTTTCAGCACCCTGATCAGGTTTCTTTTTCAAAGAATAGGGAAACCAGTTTCATAGATCACCTGTTAATCCACCAGAAATTCCCTCTGAAAACCATTTTCATACAACTTAAAATCGAAACACTGATTAATGGAATCTTACCCAGACTTTGGAATAACTTTTACCCATTATTCCCTAAATGCCACTAAAAAAGTATAATTTCAAATGCATGACTGTGTTTTACCTGAAAGTGGTGTCATTTGCTGTCCTTTTCCGTGCAGCCCCTGCCAGTGTGCGCTGTGTCCATAACGATGTCACGGTCCCCGACTTCTCTGCCTATCGCCGCCAGGATGTGCAGGATGCCACCGCATCTTCCCAAGGCAGCAGTGATTCCAGGAAAGGGTTCTCCTACCTGATGACTGCAGCGACAGGTGTAGCAACCGCCTATGTTGCCAAGAATGTTGTCACCCAGTTTATTTCCAGCCTGAGTGCCTCTGCTGATGTGCTGGCCTTGTCAAAGATTGAGATCAAGCTGTCTGACATTCCAGAAGGCAAGAACATGGCTTTCAAGTGGAGAGGGAAGCCCCTTTTTGTGCGTCACAGAACCCAGGCAGAGATTAGTCAGGAGGCTCAAGTTGATCTGGCTCAGCTGAGGGATCCGCAGCACGACTTAGACAGAGTGAAGAAGCCTGAGTGGGTGATCCTGGTGGGTGTGTGCACTCACCTGGGCTGTGTCCCCATCGCCAACTCCGGGGATTTTGGCGGGTACTACTGCCCCTGCCACGGCTCCCACTATGACGCCTCTGGCAGAATCAGGAAAGGCCCTGCTCCCTTAAACCTCGAGGTCCCAGTTTATGAGTTTGTTGGGGATGACGTGGTGGTGGTTGGCTGAGAGACACGGTGCCTGCTCACTTCATGTTCCTGTGAATGTACACCAGAAGGGTTAACTGAGGCATACTGTAAAACCAGATGAGATTAGCTGTCTAGATTCTCTACCAGAACTATGCTTGAATACTGTGTTCAATTTCAATAAAAACTTGGAGTGAGCACTCGTTCCTGACTTACGATAAAGTGTATTTCTTTGTGTACAGATTTCCAGTGTGTCCAGTCGAGGAGATGCTACAGCAGACCTGAGCCCTCCTGAAGGGCTGCTGATTCCAGGTAGACACTGAGCTACAAAGCCACAAAGAGACCTTTTAGCCAGCATTGGTCCTGCCAATACAGCACAGAGCTGGTGCTTCACTGCGTGTAGAAGAGGAGAAACAAGGTTTCTAGAACAAAGCAAAAAGACACCAATTATCCTGTACTTTGTGTTTCCTTCCCACGCTTTACCACTGGTCTCAAAGTACTTCTGTCCTGCACTGCACTGATGTGCTCCCTCAGTTGCAGAGTAGAAATTAGAATCCTCAGAAACTACAGAAAAGTCAAAGAGAATTTTCAAGATGCAAATAATAAAAGCTGATTCACAATAAACTAGTAAAAAAACCAGATTGCTAGAATTAAGCAGTATTAACCAGAGACTACAATGTGGTCTGACAGTCCACAGAGCATTGTGGATATACTGAGGGAGAGTTCTGTCTGACACCAGTTTTACAATAGAGGTGTCACTCATTTCAGGGACACCGTCACAATCTATGCAAGTAGCAGTCAGTAAAAATTGAAAACCATTGTGTCCAGCCTGTTTGGTGAACAACTCACATCCTATGTGTATGCAGATATTAACTCTAAAGTACATTTTTCTTTGTGCCTCATGAAAGAAAAAAAAGACAAGATTGCTTTCTCCCTCTCCTCTTCAAATGGATCCAGACAACACAAAGCTCCTGTAGCTGAAGCAAAGGGACAATTAAAGAAAGGGTGTGTTGCCCATATTACAACAAACGCAGGAAGTTGTAACGTGTGTGTGGTTCATCCAAGGCCCCTGGTTCAGGCAGGTGAAGTTAAAGGCCGATCCTGCATAAAGACACAGATTCTAAGTCTGACATGGATCCCCTAAAGCCCCCCCAGAGGAGCCCTTCCTGGCTGCCAAGGAGCCAGGGGTAGGTGGGTGGTTACAGCTGACACTTGGAGCTGTAGTGCAACATTCCATTAACTCCCAGTTCTGCCTCTGACTCGGCCTCCCCTGAGATGGCCAGAGTCTGGTGGGTTCTAGACGGGACCATGCCGTGAGAAACAGCAATAACTAAGAGATCTCAACCAGCAGCTCTGCTTAACATTACTCAGCCTTAGGTGTTTGTGTTTTAGAGGGAGATTTTGTCTTTTCCACATATCTAGCAACTAGCAAAACGGCAGTAACTGAGAAGTCGGACAAAACTGATAAACTTCTGGTGAACAAGGAAATGTCATCAAGAGAAATGTGGGTAGGCCCTGCTAATACAGTGCCTTGAGGTGCTCCTCAGTCCAGAGTTGGTAGCAGTGGCACAGCCAGGAGCAGTTTGCTCATTCCCACACCCGCTGGATGTATTGCCATCATTTGTTGGTAGTGTTTGCAATGAGAGGAGGAAAAGGGGACCCTGAGGACCTCAGCAAGGCTCACTGTATTCAGAAAAGGCTCACTGTATTCAAAATAGGAATTGTGAAAAGACAGAAGTTGTGACACATGACATGGTCCCTTAAGTAAACAGTTGTATTAATATTAAATTTTCAAACTTAATGATGCTTCAGTTTATTAAAGCATTCATTTATATTTTGTGGCTATTAAAATACATAATGCTATAATCCTATTTGTAAGCAGCTAGAATACTAGAAGGTGATAAGTAATAGCCTCCATGGATTTATCAGGAACAAATCAAGTCAATGCAATCACATTTGTTGCTATAATAGGATAACAGGCCTTGGAAACAGGGGGATATTAGCAGTAGCTAACAAAGTACCATCTCACAAAACGTTCCCATGTCTACTAGGAAACTGGATATAAATTGGAGTATTGTAGAGAACCACTGTTCCCAAAGCAGTGCTGATGGATGAACTAGCAGCAATTCCCTGCTGGAGCAGGGAGTCGTGCTGTGAGGAGCTCAGTGAGAACCTGTGTGCCCAGCACTGCCCACTATGTTTGTTAATCAGCTGTCAGAGAATGAGCTTTGTAAGGCTTGCATATGGTGATGAACTGGGTACAGCTGGGAAGTTTGATGCAAAAAGGATTAGAATTAAAAAGAACCTGGACAAATAACACCCTGCAAAGCCAGCATGTGTTGTGATAGAAATTAATAGCTAGGGAGCAGGTCTCCAGAAAAGGATCTGGGATACCCATGAAAACAAGAATGGATGGTTTATAACATTCTCAATGCATCAAATGTTAAAATAACTTTGAAGATTAAAATCTGTGGGGATAAATTATAATGTTAAAATGAATGGAATTCTTGATACAGGAATAGGGGAAGCTGAGGAACTGGACAAAATAATGTAGGAAAAAACTGACTGATTACAAAACATTCCTCTGGTCAGAAAGTTGCAAGAGAGAAAAAATTTGAGGGAAATATCACTGAATGTATGCATTATGCCGAATTCTTTTTTAAATGTCAGCTTATAGCCACAGTCAGAGGTAGGTCACTGAGCTATCTGGGCTTTTTTCTGACTCATTAGAGTCCTTGTACTGTTTAATGTGCTGCAGCACTGAGAGAAACAACACATTATAACTTGGTTGGCTTAAAGAGACACAGAACTGTGGGCATTTATTGTCCTAGCACTACTGGCAACCAGTTTGTGTCACAACTGTGATAGATTTTCTTCATTAACTATTTAGCATTATAACATTTTAATAACCTCAAGACATAAACTATGACATTGCCTTGTTGTAGCAATGCATAATCAAAATGTAATGTATCACATTGTTTACTAAATGCACTTTTTCCTTTTATGATGTTAGAAATTTAAAATGAGCAGTTCTGGAATGAAAGCACATTAGAAATGCATATGTTTGTTGGTTTTACCCAACTTTTACAGGGGCTTGGAACACAAGGCAGGAGGAGATTGTCTTTTCTGCCTGTAAGTAACAGAGAATTAGCAGGAGAAGAAAACTTCCATGTCTAACAACATAACAATTCTGATGGCTGATGTCTTTGGTCAGTCAGTCAAAGAATTGGCAACTGTACTATGACTTCATCTTCTCCTACACCAAGCAGAAGTTACACTCTTAGAGGCAGAGCTGGGATCAGAAGGTAAACAGTACAAATGAAAGGGTCTTGCTTCTGGACTTAGCACAAGCCTGAATTTGAGTTACCTTTAGTAAAAATTCTACAGTAAAAATCACCAACGTGCAGGTTCTGTGCAGAGCTTTCTGCAAGCAATCTAATGGTGCTGTTGGACTGAGTTCGTTCACTCCCGCCACGTAACACAGTAAGAGAACCCCAAATACTCCTTAGAGTCATCATGTAATCTACAAGTAATTGCAATACACAGAATCAGAATCAGTAAGGTTGGAAAAGACCTCTAAGATAATGCCAGCCTCTAGTTCCCATCACAAAGAAAAAGTGCCAGCTTCTTGAAAAACTCTTGGTTTGCACAGCCCTAGGATGATCAAAAGAGTTTCTGAGAAATGCATCATTTCCTAGCAGGTCCAGGAAATTTTATATGTATGGGATTTAATGGTTAAAAGGGGTACTTGAAAACATAATATAAACTGCTTGAATATGTGTCATGAGAGGATAGATTTGGCACGCACAAAAATTATCTTCCCTTGCCTATATTTGTAGAAGGTACAGAAACAGCAAGAAGCAGCTAAAAGGAAAGTTTTATTTCACAGGTTAACAGTACCAGGGTTTTTTGTCAGTCTGTGTGGGGACCAGGAGGAGGATGCCAAGCAGTTTATTTTGTGACCATCACTGTTGTGCCTAACTCACACAGAGCTGGTGACTGACTACAGCACTATTTAGGCCACATTGCTTTCTAAAAAAACCAAACCCCAAATTGGAGGTCTCCATCTGGCTTGCAACAAGTGTGACAGAGCATTTGAGGTGTCAGCCTGCGCTGTCCCCTGGAGGATGTCACCTCTACACAAGGGCCTATCAGTTGTGCCAGGCTACACCTGGGTTTCCCTGCTGTTTTCAGATCCAACTGAACTGCAATTTTGAATTAAGCAGTAAAATATCAAGAACTGCAGTTCCTGATATTGCAGTGGCTTTTCCAGAAGTTTGCCTGGCGTTGTAGATACCCCAAAGGCCCAAAGTACACCGAGGTATTGTGCAAGCTAGAATTTAACATACACAAGATGTGGCTCAGATTTCCCACTGAAGTACCTAGAGTGGCATGAAACTTCTGACCTAGCAGGAATTCTTTCTCTATAACAACATCAATTTTTACTGCCTCATATAAAGACTGCATCTTTAGGTCAATATGTTTTTCTTTTCACACTTGTAACATGCTTGGATTTAAATGGCTTTACTTGGACTGTAATGTTTCCACAAGCAGAAACCACTATTCTTCTTTTTAGTTCTTTTAATACCTCTGCTTCAGATTACAGTACAAAATAAAAATATCTCTCTCCTAGCCACTGTACTCGATACAGACTAGGAAGATAAATAACTGCTTCAAAACATTTGTGTTGTTTCCAGCTAAATAAAGCATTGGTATTTTCTCCTGAGGCATATCTGACATTGTATATCTGATAGAGAAACTCTTGCATTATGGTGACAGAAAAGAAAAAGCCTACCTATATGTTTATATTGTACATGCAAATAAGTATATGTCAGACTGTTCAAAAGTTCTAATTTAATATTTACAAAAGTATTTTCTATATCAGCTTTTGGAAGGTTGGAATTCATCCAATAATTTTTGGGCCTAACCACAGTGACACTCAGAAGAGTTGTTCATGATCATTTTTCTCTCCTCACCTTGTGCCAATCATTTTTCAGAAACATTTCTTTTTGAAGACAGCTTTGTATTTTGACAGATAATGTGTCCTTACTTCTAATTCATAGCAATAGATATGGGCCGTTCTTACAAGCAGTCTATAAATCATCGACTTTTCCACCCTGAATTTCTTGCCATCTCTACGCTGTTCCACTGAGGTCAGTAAAGGTTGGCATTCCCACCACTATTTGTCTTCCAAATTTTTTCTCGTCTCTGCCTTTTCCTTCATTTCGTTTCCCAGGCAAACCTAGTCCCACTTATGCCAGCAGGCATCACATCCATCAGCTTCTCTCAGACAGGAGGGACACGCCACAGGCTCTGCACCGTGAGCACTCTCACACTCTGAGCCCTTCACGTCAGCTGCACTCCCAACCCCAGGGAAACGCCCGGGGATGCATCAGTTGGATGGGTAAAGAACAACCTGGAAGATCAGCGATAAAATCATGGAGTCATGGTCTACCTTGAGGTTATGGATTAGGCAGCCCTTATGTCCAGAGCCCATCAGCCTAGAAATAGCGCTTGTCTTAATTGATCCAGCATTTTTTCTACAAAGGAAGCATAAATACCTTCAAAGATATCTCGAGTCAGCATGGGATGAAGCTGCTGCAGTCGAAGCACAGCACACAGGAGGAGGCACAACATCCTACAGGTGCAATGGTAGACTAAATATGCCTCATTTAAATACTAAACTGAACAGTGCTGTGGAGCTTCAATCTTTAGAGGCAAAATAAATGCCCCATGAACAGTAATGAATTACAATTTCCCAATTGCCAAAGCCCCGCTGAGCACAGAATGGTCAGAGGCACAGTCTCTGTACCTTTGGGCAGAGAAGATTCAGCAACCTGTGAACAAAAATCTCTTCAATCTGTGACTGCATTCTTCCCATCATGTTCATGATGTTTAAGTCATTTTCCCTTCCATTTACCTTCCACAAAGCTCAGAGGCAGCAGAAATTGCCTCATTCTGTGATTTTTAGCTGTCTTTCATTCATCAGCAGTCTTATCAGCAGTATGTTTCTCCCAGGTGAGATATAATCTATTAACATTTTTGGCAGCTTCTTGTGTGTTGCTTTTTCACTGTCTCTACCCAAGTGGGCTTTAATGGAAAGCTCTTTAGCTAAAATGTATTTGTTCGGACAATACAAAACAGTTTTGTCCACTTTCTTCTGTAATTAGTTTTATCAGTATCAGAGGAAAAAAAAAAAATCCAAACACTGTACATATTTGGTCTCTATCGTATATTCTTTGGACTTAGTTGCAAAACAATTCTTGTTTCTGTGCATCTTTTGGAAATATCTACATTTATCTGTTCTTTCTATTTTGAATAAATTACAACAATTAAATAATACTGAAGTCCCTGATGAAAATTATCTTTAGCAACTCATTTAACTTTCATCTAAGGATCTCAAAGTGCTATTCCCATTATCTTCTAAGCTGCCTCCCAGTTGCACTGCAGTGTGTATTCTGAATGACACACTGCTTTGAAGTCTAAATGACACAAGAAAGTCTTCGCTTAGGGATGTTTTTGACAACTAATTGTAGTTTTTGATAAAACTCTTCCAACTCTGTGAGAACATGCGTCTCAGCGTTTTCATGATTCTTGTTTCATATTTTATTTAGAACAATACTAGCTCATCACTCACTTGTCTCCAATCTCTGACTCCCCAGTAATGTCCTTCAGAGTAACCACAGAAACTTCTTCACCTGCAGGATCATTTACTTCTGTTTCAGTTACGTACTAATCTTTGATATATCCAACTCATTCCACCAAGTGCTTATACTTGTACACATCCTTCAGATGGTTTGAAGTCAGATTTCCTTTCAGCTGTGAAAGGCAATGTAAGTATGACACAGCTTCTGTCAGGACGCAGCTCTAAGTCCTGTCCTTTCCCCCATGGCCATTTTTAACCCCAGCAGAAGGACTGGCAAGGAATGGCAATACTTGGAATACAGTTCCTTGCAGAACAGCATGGGTAACTTTAAAACAGTTTAAGATAATGTAGGGCATCACTGTACAGGTTCTAGTAGTTCATATACTCTGTAGATTCATCACAGACTTGTACCAACACATCTGATCAGTGATTGACCTGAATTTAAATTCTTTTAAACTCCTGTTTCATGCAGTACAAATCAGAACAGAACATTACAGCAAGAAAAGTAATTCACAGAAATCTTAAAGACGTATGTTAGAAGCAGACTATACCTTCCGCCAGCACAGTATTTAACACCAACCCCTTTCCTCAGCTTGTAAATTGTAAATGGATGAGTCTTTCCTCACAGAGAAGGAGAGTAAGTGGGTGGGAAGATGCTGGGGAAGCATTTTAAAACTCTGTGACTGCACAGGAACCTAACACTGCTCAAAACACTGATCTTTTAAAGACATTTAAGGGAGCAGAGGAGAATGTTCTGGTATCAGGACAAAGTACATTCAGTGATAACATTCAGCTACCTTAAGTCTTCCCAATGCACCATTTAGATCTTCTCCCAAATTAACAATAAATAAAAGGGCAAAGAAGGAATAAAAAGCATTCAGAAAAACCACCAAACTACAAAAGCAAAGCAAATGAAAGGAAATGTCGATTCCACATGCTATCATTACTTCAGAATGTGGGGAAGGCAGAAAAGTACAAGTGCAACAGAACTTTCATGGAGGAAAGGTCCATATGTGGATTTTGAACTCAAAGCTTCCGGCTCAGTCTCTGGTCCAAGAGAAGTCCAGAGCAGAAGAGTGCTGGAAATTGGGACTGGAAATCCAGAGGAAAGACAACTCTAATCTTGAATGTTTTTTTTTCTCTTTGCAGAAGTATTTGCTACTGGTTGATGCTGTAGACAGGGTGGGCCAGTCATGACCCCACACAGCTCTCGCAAGGAGCTCAGTGGCGCTGGAAATTACCTCAGGGCCAATAATCTGCCTTTCATTGTACAATATCTATGGTGAAACATCAGATTGCTGCAGATTTATTTAGGACTCTTTGGGTAAAATACCCTCTATACAGTGGGTGGCAGTTACCAGTAATGTTGCCGTTGTTATTATTATTACTGTAGAAAAGCTTTCAGTGTAAAAATGTTTATGGAGCCAAGGTTTATGCAGACTGATTTCACATGCACCTCCTACACTAAAGATACTCCACTGAATAGAAGCCACAATAATTCCATGATATGCTGCATCCAGAGGTTTGAATAGCCACTGTAATGTCTCCCTTAGAGCCAAGCCAGTTCCAGAGCTAATAGACATTCCATCTTCCAAATGAGACAAGAGAAGGCCAGTAAGAACATCCCTCACGAGCAACAACGTTTAAAACTTACATATAGACCTTTAAAACTGGCATATATTTTAGGTTATTGGTGCCTGGATGTTCTGTAATGAATGCTGTGGTCAATAAATATCTTTGGGCAAGGTAAGGATGATCTTGGATGTACTCAAGAGCAGAGGAGGAACAGCAGCATAGGATCCTGTCTGGGTTTGCATCAACTCATTTCTACTGTGCTCTTTGGCAAGAAAATAAAGCTCTCATTTGCTTAAAAACCTTTGCTAATGTTACACATGGATGCACCATTTCATTACAGAATTTACTAAGCTGGGTCAATGTTTTATAGATGTTGCTTATGGAAATGATTCAATAAACTTTGGACCAATCCTGCAGTGCAGCACCAGCCTCCAAATCAAGTGGGAACAAGACTTCATCAGGTAAAACAGATTTGTAGGAACCAGTCCATTGTTTTAAACAAAAAAAAGGTATTTTTTTAAACTATTCATTATTTAATTGAGCCTATTTACCTTAACATGATTATCTACTTATTTAAATCTTGTTAATACAGTTGTAATTCTTCAAGCATTTATGAAAATAAATCCAAAAACAGGTAAGTTATCTGGTTTCTGTAATTAATATATTAAATTTTCTTCAAACAAAATAATTAATTCTGAACAGTAACACTGCATTATAAAACAATTCCCAATAAAGCATTCTCTAATTATAATTCAAAAGCTCATATTATTTTTGAAACTTGTGTTGGCTATTTGATAGATAATAAAAGCAAAATACTGTATGTTTTAATAACAGTTGTCAAATAACACCATAATGCCCAACTGATGACTAATCACAATGTATAATTCCCCATAAAAGCTAATTGACAATTGATTTTCTTAAATACTGAAAGAATTCATCATGATTAACACTGCTACAATAAAATCCCAAGGAATTAGAAAAGATTTATCTCTATTTGAGCATTTCTGCAAATATTAGACCTCCTGAAGAGAATAAATAACAAAGGTAGGTTGGAAACACAACATCCTCCTTGTTCACAGACAGAATATGAATTATGAGGATGTAGCTAAGGGGATCAGTACTTTTTTTGTAGGTGCATCGTGGTTTATATGCACGGTTGGTGCATTTGCTCTCAAGCCCTGTCAACACACTCAGCTCTGGGATCATCACCTCCTCATTGCCTGCAAATATGTGACAGAAATTGGGAAAAAATATAAAAATATTAAAAAGAAGGTAATAATAATATGGAACACAAGAAGGTGAACCCAACAGTAGCTGTGCAGGTGATTTTTAGAGGTGGTTGATGTGAGCACGAGCAGGTGGATTTCAGGATGGAGGGGAGCCACCAAGGGAGGCCACAGTTCTGGCTAAGACATCCCTCGCCCTGAAAATTGGATAATTGGAACAATAAATTTTTCCGCGCCATATTAAATACAAAACGGGAAAGCCAGCGAATATGATTATTATGTATCAGCTTGTCTAAGGATCTTTAGGCAGTAATTAAAATAAGACATTTCCCTGCAGTTCTGCAATATCTTGGGGATGGGCAATTTGTGTCCTTCACTAAACTTCAGTGGGGTTTTAATGGGAAACTTTAGGTTGCCACTGTGGGATCAGTCAGAAGGTACAAGTGGCGCAGAGTGGAACCAAATGAAAAGGTGAAAGGCTATTGCTGTATGAGCACGTGACAATTTAAATTAGCTATGCACTCTCGAGAGCACTCTGTCCAGCCCAGAGGAGCTGTGCCCAAGGGCAGGAGGACACCAGGCTGCCTTTTAAGCTGCTTAAGCGTCTTTCTTATGCTTTAATACTAGAGTTGCCAGGGTCATTTGGACAGTCCCTCTTCTATCCAAAATATTCAGATCTCCCCTGGTATTGAAGTACAAACCTTTTGCTTTACACTTTATACAGCATGCACTTCATTCCTAGCTACAGCAGTGACAACTTTTCTATACTACAAGATTTTTGCATTTATTTGATTAAAAATTAAACTAAATGAGAAAGGATGTTGCTTGTATAACTGATAAGAAAGAAAAAAAGGCAAATGGTACTGAAACTGTTCCCTGTGAGGGTGGTAGAACAGGTTGCCCACAGAAGCTGTGGCTGCCCCAGCTCCGGACACGTCCAGGACCAGGTTGGATGGGGCTTGGAGCAACCTGGGATAGTGGAAGGTGTCCCTGCCCATGGCAGGAGTTGAAACTGGACGATCTTTAAGGTCCCTTCCAACCCAAACCATTCTATCCCTGTATGATTCTATGATTGAAATGATCAGCTGAGTCAGATAAACTGGAGCAGTAAAACTATGTAACATTAAAGAGGACAGGCAGGTAACAATCTCTGTCTAATTATTCCATTTGCTTTCTCATGATTTTACCACATGCAAACAACTAAATTACAGTTTTAAAATGTCATTTGTTTTCCTTACACGCAGAAAGAATGATATCAGTTTAAATAGAGCACAGAACTAACCAAGCTGCTCAGGGCCTAGAAGCCACATTCTACATTGTGATGCACAACGACATCAGTCAATTAATTATGCACATGAAGCAAACCAAAGAAAGCCTTAGCCAGAACAACAGCAACACAAACAACCCCCACCAAACATAAACCATACTGGTAAAATAAACAGAAGTATTCAATTATTGAATGAAATCATTTGCGGTGGGCAATTTGGAGATGATAGGCTGAGATGTAACAGAAAGCACACCATTGCCTGCTCAAAAGCTCGTCTGAAAGGAATGCTCAACTGTCAATAACACAAACAAATAGTAATCCATTTATTGTCCAATATTCTGTAACAAACAGTTAGAATGGTCAGATCCTTTGGGAGAAGATACAGAGCTTTGTGTAACACACTAACTATAAACCCATAATCCTGTTTACTGTTTTCCATAAAACAAGGATATGAGAGCATTTGCTGAAATGGAAAGCCACACATCTCTGAGCTTTGTGTAAGTGGATAACGACAGCCAGACTTCTGACTTCCTGATCAGGAACTGCCTTCAGTATGAGAGTACTAAATAATCAGTGCTAGTTAGCTCTTCTTTGCATGGACTTTTGCACCTGCCACCTCAGCTGAGGTAAATGACCCCTGGTTTAAGTCTCTTTTATGGCAAATACTAGGAAAGGCTTAAAAAATAACATGAAACCAAAGCCCAGCACGATGTAGGATTTGCTTACGGATGTCACTGCCAGAAAACCGGAGTGAGAGGAGCAATTCATTAGGTTCAGTTAAAAGGAAGCCAGACTCTGAAAACTATTTCCAGCCATGTAGAACAATATTATCTATTTAGTACCACTAGTTCTCATGTTTCAAATTAATTACCAAATTAAGTTGGGAGAACAGTCTTTTCCATTAATTGGGAAAAAGAATAAAATCAGAAAACAGCTTGCTGGGTTGCCTTCCTGCAATCCCTTTATTGGAATCAATGTACTGATCTTGCTGGATGTTCAGTGTGGTTATCCATGGACAAAACAGCTCCTGGATTTACATTAAGTGATGTGCCAGCTGCAGGTTGTGTGTTTGTGTCCACACAGGTGGTGAAGTCAGTCCTGTAATGTAAACATTGCCCACGTTACTCTCATGCTGAAGGGTGAATTTGTGTGCAGATAGGAATTTCTATTACAGGACATGGTTGCATATTTTCCACAGGAGGGTTTGTACCCTCTTGAAAAGAATCCGACCTGCTCCGTCACATGAATCACACACGTGAGGTCACACTGCTGCTTCCACACTGGATTGTGTTTTCATTGTTCCCTGTAGGTTTTTTCCTGGCTATAATTAGAGTTAATCACATTTCAAAGTACCAAGATAATTATCTCCATGTCAAATTAGCTCTTTTCAAATTAAAGACTATTTCTGCTTAATTTTTCCCATCTTGAAAGCAAAGCAGTGATCCCCAGATCTTTCATGTCATTTCTTTATGAACATGAGGTTACAATAAGCTACTTTCTGAACCACTGCTTGAATGCAATTTATTTTACAGAGCTTTGCATAATAAAATAGCATTTTAGATAACTTATTCAAAGGGCAGATAGCAATTCTCTGAAGATTTCATTAAATCACTCTTTTCATGTTAAATTAATGTGCCAAGTTAATTTTGGAATAAACAAACCAAGATATTTAATTGCTTTGTGATAAATATGTACTCCTTGCCCAGAATTTTATCATGTAGTTTTACATTTTTAAACTCCATAAATTTGTGTGCATCTCAAAAGCTTTAAATTTATGTATTTACTGATACACACAATAAGATGTATTTAATAAACTGGTAACTCCATGTTCATATCAGACCTAAATTTATCTTTAATAATTATTTTGTATCCTGTGTTTTCCTATAGCCTGAATGACAGAGGCGTCTTTCTTGGAAAAAGTCAGTTCTAAACAAATTGACACGGAAAACCTGAAGGATAATGTTAAGCTATGACAAACGAGAAACAAGCGAAAAATGCAGCTGCACAAGAGCGAGACAGAAAAACTCAGGACCGAAGCCAGATTTGCTTTACATCAGATTTCACAAGCCCACTCCACTCCTTTTCCCCCCTTCAGTAAATGTACAGGTGTGCTCCAAAACTGCACCATGCAAAACACAGTTACTTGAAAACAAGCTTAACTCATGGTTTGAATTTCAGTAAATCGTCCCGTTGCAGTGTGCCCGGCCCCAGTGAAGCGTTCCACAACCCTGCTGCCAGTGCTGGGAGTCCTGAGACGCTCCATGCACCTCTGATCCTGCAAGTGCTCCTTTCAGCCTTTAGCACTGGGGCAACAAAACCACCGCCCACTAAGTCTGGGGTTACAAAGGTAAGTATGCGCTGCCAAGCAGTAATTAATGCAGCATCTTTAATAAGAGAGAGATTTTAATGAGCTTTGTTGGTACAAAATAAGTTGGCAGTCCAGCAACAACTATTTACTAATGCTCCTAACAGGGAGAAAGATTTGACTTGAGGTTTTAGAGCCAAAAGGTACCTTTTGACAGCCATCAGCAATTATTACTACTGCTGTAACAATACAGTTGGATGCATATTTTGCTTTATTTCTTGGCAATATTTCATGTTACTTTTAAAGGATACAAAATCCTTTGCAATTCTAACATTTCATGCCCATTTATGCAAGCATAATGTTGGAATTAGTGCTCTTGATGTTTTCTTTTGATAAGGTTGTAAAACATTCTTGGGAGTTACTTCAATTGTTTTTTAAATCTTTTCAAGAAAATTATACTCCACTAGAACAAATTATTGCAGTTCTTCTGCTAGCAGTGAAGAACAATCTTATTTAGGGCAGTTTTTCAGCATGTACTACAAACTGGAGAAGGAATACCCAAGCTGAACTGTCATACAGACACCAATAGCACATTTTTAACTAGAAAATTAATTATTTCACAGTCTTGTAGCTGAAAAGTTTCTACTGAAAACTCTATACAAAAAAAAAAAAAAGTGATACTTGCTTATATTTATGAAATTATTTTCATGTAGAAAAAAATGGCTGCTGGATTTATTCTTAGCAGCTATAAGGTCTAGGAGAGCTTCCCTTCCTTGTGCATCCATAATTCTGCAGCTGATCTCGCTGCAGGCTCTCGTGCCAGGTGGAGACACAAGGGTGCAGTGCCCCCCAGTCAGGAGCACATGGAGGGAGGTAGAATCTCATCCTCCCAAGATTTGTCACCATTTTTCTCCTACACCAGCCTTTTAGCAGCAAAACTATCCATTTTATTTTGCTTTTCTGTGTGACAGTATTATGACAGATAATAACTCCTCCCTTTCAGGAAAAAAAATTAAAAACATGCCTAATTTTAAGCAGAGGCTTAAGACTCTAAATTCAGGAGCAGTAGAGCTCACCAAATCCAAACACTCAGTAAACTAAAAACTCTGCATAACCCAAACTTTACTGATAGTGAAGCAGCTGCTCAAGTGCTTCATTGACTCAGGCTGCAGAAACATGTACAGGGAGCTCACAAATGATATCACCTTCGGTTTTTACACATATATTTGTACTTCTACAAAAAAAACCCAAGTATTTCATGAAATCATAGAATGGTTTGGGCTGAAAGGGACCTTAAAGATCATCTAGTTCCAACCCCTCTGCCATGGGGAGGGACACCTTCCACTAGATTAGGTTGTTCAAAGCCCTATCTAAATATCATTTGCCAAAATGTTTCTTCTTTCCAGTGCTATAAAAATGTGCAAGCACACTCAAAACTTGAGGATTGCGTGAAAAAGCAAACTCAGCTTCTCCTGCATCCTCCACATACTAAAGGCAGAGTACACTCCAAGTGGAGTACACCTGTGGGAGTAGAGCTGATTCAGGTAAGTGCTCAAGGGGTTAAACCCTTGATCGATTTTCAGTGGCTTAAAATTCTCATCTCAGTTGTAAAAAATCATTATTTATCTGAATGAAGAGAACGAAGGAAGAGTAGATGGCCCAAGAAAGAGCAGAAAGTATAAATGCTGTGTGACTGGGTCCTGATCAGCATCCAGTTGTGACCAGCAGCGCTCCTCAGTGGGGTGAAAATTTGACAATAGGCTGCATGTGCAATTGAGCAACACAAACATCTTCTTCTCAGCCGCACGACAGGCCCAGGCTGCACTTCTGAAAACAATTATTTTTTTGAATACATAATTTTGAGGGTCATTGCCCATGGATTGCTGAAAACGCTCTCTGGGAATCCAGACTTATTTGTTTGGCCATGAGTTTCTATTTCACAGTGCAAGATAAGGCCTATTTGCTGCTATTGCCCATCACTGTGTAATCAGCTTCTGTTATTATCATTGAGTTATTCATTCTTCTGTAGCACACTGTGCCGTGCTCAGGTTCAATCAGAAGAGATTTATGGGAGGAATGACTTGTTTGTTGATATGCTTGCTTCCTCTCCTCCCAGACAGATGCACATGGAGCTACATAGGTAAGCTGCAACACTTAAAGGCTTCCTAACCCTAAATTGATGTAGCCTCCGGAAATATCTTTAAACTGAGCGTCCAATTCTCAGTTTGCAGGGGAGCATTAATACCCAGCAGCCTCTTCACATTAACTCAAATTGTTTCAGTGCAGGGTAAACAAAGTGAGAAAATGAGGGCACTGCTGCCTACATTTGGGAAACACTGCCAAGGGCAGCAGGCCAGGGCCAGAGAGAAACTCAATCCTCCTGCAAGCAGCTGCCCTGTGGAGAAGGTTGGCTGTGAGACAGCCTGGCCGAGCACACTGTGATCTTAGCCTAAGTGGCATTTCCTGCTCTAAGTTTTATCAAACTGCAAACCTTCTTTCCTATATTTACGTCTACCCAGGCATTTTTTCCTATTACCAGAAGCACTTCAGGGGTTTGCTAATGCACTGGAAGCACCTTTCTGATAAGCCAACATAAATAGGTACAGCAATAAATCAAGAAGCACTATGCTTCTCCAGGATGTGGAGTGGGATCATTTCATTATGCTGATAAAAAAAATAAAATCAAAAAACAATAGACATTATACTACCGCATGAAGGTGCATTTCTATGTACAGAGAATGTGAAGCTTAATAGGAGAGGAAAATAATTACAGGATATGCTACTTACCAAAAGCAATCAGGATCACATGACAACTGCCAGGACAGGGTTATTGGAGAGGGTTGCATTAGAAGACAATATGCCTTATGAGGAAGATGGAGGCATTATAAAAACATAATGCACATGCAGAGAGGTGCATGCATTACACACTGACAAGCTAATGCTTGCCAGGAATATAGATTGCTGTAAGCAGAGCTTTAATTATTTAATTTCCTTGTTCAAGACTGCAAAGCTCTAGCTAAGAAAGCATCTCCTTCCGTATCAATTCAAATAGCACCTTTCTCCTATCTAGTTGGTAGTGCCCATTTAATAAGCTATTGCCACCAGAAAAATAAAGATCAATTAAATTATTTTTAATCTAAAAATTATCAGATTAACAGATGTTTTATTTTTAAATTTCTATAGTAAACTGAAAATTGTGCTTGAGAAGTTAGACCAACATGTTAAGGCTCTTATTTTGGTTTTTATTTAGTACATTTGTTCCATTAAATAAGCCTGTTTTTAATTAAACACATTTTATCCCTTTATTGACATTGCATAAAGTCCAAAAGTCGCAATAGGGAATATGTTATTGAGCCATTCCACATTTCCTAAATGACTGAAAGCACTTAGTTTCACCTCAAACACCACAATGCTCTAGAGAAGGAGAATACGATGGTGATTATTAATAATAATAACCAGCCAGTATTTGCTTTTATACTGACAGTGACTCCCACCAGCCCTGGATCCAGCTCACCACACCCTGCAACTCAGCCTCCAGCTCGTCCCTCTGGAGAGCTCCTCTGCAGGGGCAGGAGCGTCCGGGGCCCTGCGCTGCCCAACAGCGGCTCCCCAGCCATGGGGACAGCGGCCAGATTTCGGCAAGTCCCAGAGCAAAGTCAGGCCTCGACCCAGCATCAGAGAGTCTTTAATCTTGAGCAAATGAAACATTAGGGGAAGACGACTCTGTAAGTTTGAATTAGGGTTTGATTCAACCCAATCGAACCCCGAAACGCAGAAACAAACCCAGTGCAAGCAGTGCTTGGCAGCCCCACAGTGGACACGGGGCCAGAAGGGGTTTTCTGAATGCTCTGAAAGGCTGTTCCTGACTAACACATTGACATGAAAGGAAGCAGGAAAAGAAAGCATGGAGAACATTATCCAGATTTTATCTAAGATACCCAAATCCTCCCTAAGTCCCAAGGGCACAAGAAAGCACAGAGTCTTCCTAAGTCACAGGGATACTCAAAGATTTTGGTGTGAGCTTGTACACAAGCTTTACAGGGCAGTGCCCCGGGCTTGTGGCAGCCTCTCCTCTCAGCACAGAAACACCTTTATTTTCATTATCTGAAACACAGGACTTCCAAGGCCTTTCCTCTTCTATTGCTTCTTGCTACACCAAAGTCTGTTACTATCAGCTCTTCTCTCTGTAATAGTTTATACACTTGGGTGATTAATCAAAACTTCCTTACAGAATCTTGGAGGTCATTTCGTCCCCCCCCCCTCCCCTCCCCCCAGCTCTGTATTTCCTTTGGCTGTAGCACATGTGAGTTTTCCTCCGTTACTCTTGTAGGTGCCCATTACCACTACTCATTTTTAGAGCCTCCCACACCTGCCGTGCAGTCTCCCAAATGCTTCCCATCACATCCCCCTCTTCCTTTCAGCTGCCCACAAACAGTGCAGATGTTTGGACAAGCACAGGAAAGCTGCATCAGCCACATCATGACAGAATGGGCTGAGAGACACAGCAGAAGTAAAAGGAAGGGAAATAATTTCAATCAAATTGTTAGGAGTGGGTTTTGGTTGAAAAGACAACCTCTGAAAACATCTACATCAATTATAACTTAATCTCCTTTGTGACCATTTAAAATTCCATCCAACTAAGGCAGTTTTTGCAATACACCTCAAAAAACTTCCTATGTGCAAAATTTCCCTCTATTTATGTGCCCTGGTTCTAAATGCTGCTGCTCTATTGATTACTGTAATTCAGCTCTAATTGCACTTTTACAAAGCAGGATGAATAGATTACAGTTGAGCTAGGAGGAAGCCAAACATCAATTCTTAATATAACAGTGCTGGCCTTTACCATGTCTGTATTATTTACCTTGGGGAGTTTAGGAACCTGCTGAATAATATTTATCCTCATAAATTAACCACTTTAAAATATTTGTTTTCATTAAGAAAAGCAACCAGGGTAATGAAATATTCTTTCAGCAAATGCAAACAAGCCCTCAGTGTCTGTAATGCTACGTGATAACCCAGTGCACTTTCTCAGGCTGAGGCAGCCTTGGTGCTTCAGAAAGCAGGTTTACATTGGTCACCAGAACACACAGGACTGGTTGATCTGCAGATTGGCTCAAATGTAGCACAGGGTCTTTGGTTACTGTTTGACTCGTTGTTATTTGCACAGCTGTTTTAGCCTCGACAGGGATCCCAAACAGACGGTTTCAGCAATGAGAAGAAAGCTAATGGTAAAGCTGGTCTTTCCTCAGTGCAAATTTCTAAAAAAGGGTCAATATACCCAAGTCCTGTTTCCCAGGCCCATTCTGGCCAGCACTGTGACCATCACCAACCTCTTCTTTGCATTGCTATCAGTCTCTTTTATCTCTTTGTCTTGCCTGTGCATCTTCTGCTTCATTGCTCCAGCAATCTGCATTTCCATTAGCAGCAGTTAATATTGACAGTTTATACTCTGACCTTGTGGCCTATGGCTCTGGCTGATGATTTGGATATATGGATTTCTTTTTTCAAATATATAAATTGCTAAGCAAGGAAATTTTAAAGTTATTCCTCTGACCTTTGCATCTTCTCTTTGGATACTTCACCTGCTCAGAGAACAGTCATCCCTTTTTTACCACGAGTTTGATCACCTGCAGAATGACCTGGCTTAGTGCAGAGCCTGCCTGGCCAAAGCACAGGGGCTGCCAGTTTGGAACCACATGCACAGACCCACCAAGATTTTCACCTTCTGAGTGAATTTCAGAATTTTCCACAAGCAGATGGAAATTCGCACACAATTCCTCTTCGGTATTTAACTGCTATTATGAAGGCAACTCACGTGCTTCACAGATTCTGTGGTTGTTCTGTAGGTAGAGGCAAATTTCCTCTGATGAATAAATACTATGCTTAAAAGCTATTGTTTCTTGAATAAAAATATTCACCAAAGCTAATTCTGTAAATTTCCACTATCACAATCAAGAACTCACTGTACAATATTTAATTAGTTAGCCATTTGTAGCTAGGGCTGGAGGCATTCATCATCTTTCCAAAAACATGCACATCACCATCTGTAACATCCAGTCAGTATTTTGGCTCCGAGTGAGGTAAAACATTTAACACATTGGCAGCTAAAAGTTAGGTTTGCTGCAGAAGCATCAAATGTGAATTCTGTTGTGCTGCTCCTTTGAGAGTACCCCAGCATTTGCCACTGTGGTATAGTCTCTAATCAAAAAGCCTGGAGGGACCCCAATGAAATCTGTGCACAACATTCAACTGCAAGAGTATTAATCCAGCTTTATTCTATATCTGATTAGATGAAATCAGCTCTTTCTACCCATTAGGCATCTTTCATCTGCTCCTGCAATATATGTTTTTATTTCTTTTCAATCCTTTGGAAATAATATCAGTGCAGTAGTAGTGTAGCAACTGCTAATCTTTGATAAAAACTTAGGGCTAGACCATTCCTAAGAAAGAAAACAAGATACCTCTTAGATTTGCTCAGGAACTGATTAGAAAGCCCTGGAGCAACACAGTCCTTGGACGTGAGGAACCTCATCGAGGAGGAGCAAGGCAGGCTGGTAGCTCTGCCTGGATCAGATCCGTGTCCCCAGCCACGCTGCCCTGTGGAGGCTCCTGGCACCTCGGAGCCTCCCAGCTCCCCCATCCTGGGTGTTATTGCCAGGGGCCCACACACCCCCACACTCCACAATTCCAAACACATTACAGGCTGAACACATTCAGCCCTGGAGCTGAAGATTCCCCTTAGCTCATTCCAGAGTTAGAGCTTCCCCACATATAATCCCTTGTGTGTGCCCAACACTCTGCTTCTTCCTGGGTGTGTAATGTTGAATCTGGCTGTGCTAAAGCCCAAGGGAGCTGGCCTAACCAGCAGCATCCTTTGTCCTCAATATGCACCTTCCCTCTTGGGTCAAGTGCAAATTGAATTATTAGCCATGTTTAATTTACTTCATTATTACCTGCAAAAATGCTGAATAAGGTTATTTTTGATGCTAATTCACTAGAACACCCACTCATTGATTCCCTGTTGACAAGAATCTGTCATGATCTAAGGGTCTGGCAGTTCTTACAGCACTTTCCCCTGTTTTAACAATGTTGCAGAATGCTAGTTTTCCCTAAGAAAGCAAAACTTAGCCCATTACTCTCTATATCAACCAATGCCTTCAAAAGTTTTTGAGTATATTGAGCAACTTCACAGGATTTTTTTTATAGTTCTAGAGACCTGAAACATGTCACAGTCCTAAAAATTCTGCCAACCAGTAATAAAAATGAGCAAGCTCTTCTGAAAAACCTCTCAAAAAAATGTCCCACGGTTCAATGATGAACTCTTAAACACCACAGAAATCACACAAAGGATCAAAATCGGGATAAAACATTCATAGGAAGGAAGGCTGCACTGGTTTACTGCCCACCAAAGCACCTGATCAACTGGAATATTGAGCAGTGCTATCAAATTTCAACAGCCACGCAGGTACTTTGGACATGAAGAATGAAAGCAGATTTATCTGAGATGTTCCATTTTAAAACCACAGTGTAAAAACCATATACGAAATAAACACCAACAATTAGGAGAAGTTAAACAGAATTACTTTACTCTCTACCAGATTCACACATTCATGTGTTCCCTTTTTCTTGCTACACCCCTCACATGAGATATCATTGACTTGATGCAGGCAAAAACTTTCAAAGCAGTTTTCTCTTTTTTCCTATAAGCCTCAAAGTACTAGACTAGTACTAGTTCAGTGAAAGTTTCATTTTCCTTTAAGAATCTGAGATGAAATGCACTTTAGTCTTAAACTCAAAAGAAACAAAAGAAAAAAAAAACCAGTAAAATGCCCATGATCTTATTTAAAAACAAAGAAAGAAACAAACAAAAAAAACCCCAACACTACCAAAAAACCCCAAGAGACAGCTATTTGTTTAGGTGATACTCTACTAAGAAACTTTAAAGACAGCTGTGAATATTCACTTTTTCATACAGTACAAACCACCTTTATTGCAATATGCAAGTAGCAGCCTGTTATATCTAGACCTGATATAATTTTATTAATAGAAAATTTCTCCCTCCAAATGAAGTCCTCGCATGAATATTTATCTACATTCAAATAGGAATGCCTCTCATCTCGGAAAAGGATTCATGAACTTTAATGGCAACTTCAGACAATTTGATAGGTTTATATTTCCCTCATGTAAACAGCTTTGCATTAGCATATGAATGTTATTATCCATGCTTTAACTTTGCCAGACACTGACCACTTTGTTGCATTTTTAATGGCTTACCTGTGAGTTTTTTCATTAAACATTTTTGATCTACTGTTAGCTTTGATGTCAGCTTGAGAAAGAATTTTGCCTGTTTGCATATCAGTGAGCTAAAAGTTACCTAGAAACACTTCACAGCAGCCTAAATTACAAAAAAGGCCTTACACAGCTAGACTTGCTTCTCTGTTATAGCACAGGTATCTGAGGAAAACACATGAAGCACCACAAAGGGTGCAAAGATATTTGAGTCTGAACAGCATGTAACATCATTCTCATTCTTTCTTATTGCAGTAGAGGTTTGGGGAAAATTGGAATTCTTATTTCACAGAAAAAAAGGTATTTAAACATTTTTTTCTAAATCCTAGGTGAATTCAAATTACATGTATAAATGTGGACTCTTATAGAGAGGAGAGAGATAGAGATCCACCTGATATCTTTAAAGAACAATGAACTTGACTTACATCTTCCTGTTATCTTTGGTATAATAATGACAAATATGTGCCTGATACCAGAGTGATGAAAAGGATTTTTCCTGTATGGAGAAAATCTCAAATACGGTAATTATTAAGGTTCCTAATGGATCTCTAGCACCAGAAGAGATTCTGCTCTTCAAGTTTCCTTTTAAAAGTGTCTATCAAAACTTTTCATAAAAAGGGAAAATAGAGGGATAAAAGGATTCTTCCTTTCCAACTTGTTTAACTTTTATTTTTACCTCAGCTAACTCATCTAGAAAAGAGTAAATTATATATATATATATATGAATATCATTATAATGAATTAAAGACAAGGCTACAGTGGTCATCTTTCATCTAAACTGATGTGCACGCTTCAATTATAACAAAGTCTGTATGTTCATATGCTTGGAAAAACATCTCTTTTATTCAGTATTTCCATCAGTTCAAACTGACTCTTATCGGTAGTGATTCCTACTACTAATGGTGTATATTCTCATACAACACTTTGTGCTACATTTCTTCAAGTCTCAGTTTAAGAAGTTAATGAAAGTGACTCTCTCCCATGACAAGAAATCCCACCTAGGAGACAAGCAAATGGATGCCTCTGAAGGTTGAAATAATTAGATAATCCACCCTGATATGGGCAGGAAATTGCATGCATTGTTTTTACACCTACTGCAATAGATGTAGCCCTGGAGCTTTCTTGGATTAACTTAATTATTTATCATCATCTGCTTATCAGTCTACTTGTGCCTGAAACAAATTCCAGAGTAAAATAAAACACGAGGAACTTGCTGTGTCAGTGGACTGAAATCGCTCGTGTGACTGCTCCAGTCCCTGATTTACACAGGGCCAATGGGAGTCAGGCTAATTGTCCATTTCATCCTTTTCATCACTGTGCCCTAGAAAGGAACAAAATGCTCTGCAGTAGGAAGGGATGGGTAAACATTTAGAGAGTCATGTTCCTGTTCCACCCACATCCCCATTGAAACTTCGCTTGCAATTAAACATGAGAGTTTACATCCCTTCCAGAAGCAAGTCTAGAGCTGAATTGTGTTGGTTACTATTGTGGCTTTGGCTAAGAGCCAACCGCAGTCTAGCTGAAGTTTTTCACACTTGCCAGTTCCACCTTCTGCTCAATATTCCTCAATTATTTTCAGTACTGGTCTAGAAGTCAATCTTCCAGGATGCAGATCACACATTTCCTTACTACCATTTTTCTTTTGGTTATCTACCCATGCCCATGCTTTGCAAATGTCTTTAAATCAGTAAAATTGAGGTAAAACCTTGATAGAAATGCTCACTGTTTCCCTAATTAGCTCTGTGCATGTACCTGGGGAGATCCAGGGTGTGCTCAGCTCTCGGAGCTGCCACCAGGCTGTTTTAACTCCATCTCACCAAACCTGCTGTCAATATGTATTGATAATAGGAAGAGTGAAGCAGCTAAAAGCTGAAGTCTTCTATAGTGATTTTAATTAAGAGTCTGTCACCATCTGAATTATTGTTGTTACTTTGGGAATTACATTGCAGCATAAATTATTATAATAAAGAAGCCTGGCAATTGTGATCTCAGTCAAAGTGCCTGAAAGAGGTTTCACTTGCATTGTGCCTTTTGAGCCACTGGGGAGAAAGAAATTCGGAGATTGCTTCCACTTGCAAGAGGAGCTGTGATGTTGCCAAATACTTCCATAATTAACAGGTGTTTAGCTATGGAGGCAATAAATGCCCTGTCCCACCTCTGAAGCCCACGTCCTTCCCCAGGGCATGCCTACAGTTTCCCACCCAAGCATTTATTCCCTTCCTGGGGCTCATGCTTCCCCACTTGCTCTGTCACTGTGTCTCCAGCTCACCAAACTCCCCTCTGCTTGTGCTGTTCTCTCTTACAAACACACATCAGCAGAACGAAGCCCAGAGAAAGGCTCCCACTCCACGTGTCCATCCCAAATACGATTTGTTTGAAACATGAGGGGTCCTGTCTTTGGGCTGACAGTGGCAATTGTGCAGCCTAGGTGATGTTACAAAGCAACATAATTGTCAACTGTTCTAAGGGGAAAAGCAGGTATTCTGAATCCACAACTGTACTTTTGGAACCAGGAGGAAAATCAGACAAAAGCCAAAATATGAGAGTCTCAGCCAAAGACTTTAACACACGAGCTCCCCCAGGGGTGACGCCGAGTGTGGTGGGATCCCTGCTGCTGTGACTGGTCCCTGTGGATGGTGGCAAGGAGCTGCTTTGGCGGCTGTGGCAGAGCCTCCTGACAGCATCGCCCGGCGCTGGCATGGAGAGAGGAGCAGGAGAAAGCCACATTCCTCCCAGGGGCACGGCGTGCAGCTCAAGCACCCACCGGAACGCTCTGCATGCTCACCACGGGAACCTCCGCCCCGGCAGCCACCCCACGGCCACATCCCTGCGAGCTCCGGCGCGCTCGGAGGATTGCCTGTTTTTCTTCCACCCTTACAGCTTTTAGGGAGACACAAGCAATGAAGGCAGCAGGAGCAGGGCGAGCGCTGTCCCTGCTGAGGGCCCGTGTGACGCGCTGACAGCGGCGGCAGCGCTCCGGGAAAGGGCAGCGGAGCCCGGAGCGGGACTGCGGTCCCCAGGCTCCCCCTGCCTGCACCCACAGGCGTGCGGCAGCACGGAAACAGCGAGGGGATTGTTTCCTCTTTGATTCAGAATCTTCTCGGACGTCTGGGTTGAGATTCCTTTCCCTTCGCATCAAAAACCACACTTATTTAATTCACAAAAGCGTGTCTCTTGGCTAATGTGATGCAGATGCAGCTCGTTTTTCAGCAGACGGATGCAATGTTTTTACTGTGTCCCCAAGGCCAACCAAAACTACAACAGCAAATAGCTGAGCATAACATAAAATTCACACTCTAAATAAGAGAGACATAATCTTGGTGGTGGGTTAAGCAGAGTTGAGTGACTAACAAAAATGTGGAAGATTAAATATGTTTTGAAGAGAATTGAAGACCTTTTTTTTGTTATTTAGAGCTTCATTACCTTTTTTGCTAAGCTGCACTTAATTATACAACTTTTCTAATTTTGAGTATGATTTTAAAGCCCATTTTAGGAGAAATCCTTAAAAACTGTAGTTCAAGTTGCAGCACTTAATTCTAAATAGCCAGCAATGCAGCCTTCAGAAATACAAAGCTCTTGGGTGAAAGAATATCACTGCCTTAGGAGAGGGCCAGAGTTTCACTCCTGCTTGCAAAAGTAAAACGATTTGCATCATTTCTTTTGGATTGCTGTAGCATGTCAAGATGTGGAGAGTATTAGAGTGGACTAATTTCATTATTAAGTTTTATACATACACACACACATATATATAAAAAAAAGCTGAAATCTTACTGTATTTTTTTTGCCAAGAAATAACAGCTTAAACAATTTGTTATTTTTATATGTTTACCCAGGCTTCACCCTTAGATCATTTATTGTCTGAAAAACAATCTGTTAACATTTAAGACACCCAGGGTCTGCCCTGCATTACTTGGGTTTCATTCCAAAAGCAGCATTATGTGTTGGTTGGGAAGCATATAAAACATGTTTGTACAGCTGATGTCATCTTTCTTCGGTGTGGGTCTGCACAGTTCACACACACCACCACCACCATCAATTCACAGCTCTCACCACAAAATATATCTGGCAAGAAAAGCCTAGAGCTCATTTAGAAAAAATTGGGCAAATCTTCACCTTTCACAGCTGGGTCTCATCCAGCAGATCTGATTAACTAGTTTGGCAGCCACTCTACCAGAAAGCCACAGCACAGTGTAACACAGTGCTACTCGACAACTTTATCTTAATGCAAATCATGAGGTTGTTTACAGGTACTCAGAAAGTGACAGATACTCTTAGTCCTCAGTTCAGAATCCCTTTCAAACGAGCATTAAAATAATGGCCATTCTCTCTTCCACAGACGGATCCAGGCTCTGCTAAGCCCCCAAGAGTGGAATTCACCCAGTGTCAAGGACCTTCACTGAGACTTTCATGCACAAAAGGGTGCCTAGGTCTTGTACTTCCATCAAGCAATTTTTCCAAGGCGGTACCTTAATTTGCAATTCCAGATGTATATCCCTGCTCAATGCTATTATTTCAAAATCTGTCTCAAATCACATTATTTGTATGGGCAAATTTTCTGGTTTGCTTCTGTGCTTCATTCAAGGGCCAGCTATATTTGAACAGCAGTTGAAATGACTCCATGTATGCTTCATACAGAGCAATATGGCATCTTGAGTAAATTATTTTTTCATAGTCTCATATTTAAAATAGAATAAAAATAATCCCGAGGTATAGGATCCCGAGGTATAGGATTTGCACTTGGGTCAGTGAGGCCTGGTTTACCATTTTTATAGAAATATTTTTATTTTAAAAAATAAAACCCCAAACTAGAAATTCGTTCTTTAAGGTGTCCTGTTCCTTGTTTTCTATCCAGCTGCAAGACCTTGAAATATAAATAGCACCAGAGTAAACCAGGCATTGAAACATGCACTAACTCTTTCTGCAGGCATAAAGAAAAGGGACTCGCTTATGACAAGTATATCCATTTGATCATTACCTGAAAATATTCAGAACATTCATCCCTGAGAGACAAAGCACTCTGCTAGGGCTGAGGGCTGTCATATTTTATGCAACTCATGTCTTTAATGAATCAAGATTATTACATCCACCAGTATAAGCCTAAAGGGGAATCACATTAGAGAATTAGGCTGCAAATTTTCTCATTATAAGGAAGTTGAGAACTTTGGTCTGGACCCAGAATCTTCCCCTAAGATATGAGGCATTCACACAAAGTCCCCTAGTACAGCATTCTCTGCTACACATCTGTTACACACTTCAGTACAGAGTTTTCTGAAACTCAGGTTCCATGAGACTTCCCCAGAAATCCTCATTTTCACATCCCTCACTCCACACCACGTAAGAGCAGCATCACAAGTTAACACATCTAATAAATACCAGAATCCTTTGTACAGGGAAAGACAGACCAACAGGACAGTACCAAATACAGAGCAGCAGCAATATGTTACCCAGTCCTGGTTCCCAAAGCAGACACTAGAAATTCCCAGTTCCCACAACATCAGAGCTATTTGATCTCTACAGAAGGAAAGAAAGGATTCTGACTCAGCCTTGTGTTTAGCAGCATTTCTGTCACAGGCTCAGCAGGCGTTCCTGCAAGACTCAGCTGGACTCATGCTAAGCAGCAGGAATGAATGTTACTGTTCTGCTGCACCCCTAATCTAATCAGATTGTTTCTCACGATCAATTTGTATATAAAAAAAACTTAGCCTGGGTTTACCAACCTACCTAATCCATATTGTCTCGATTTGCATCTCCTGCCAAATCTCAGTGTCACAGCGACTGCAGCACCTGTGAACCTCTGTCAGACCAGTGACAAGCACCACATCATGGGCCTCTCTTCCCCACCCTGGCACAGGGAGGGAGCTACAGCCTTGCCAGGGCTCAGCATTTCCACATCCCTTTGGAGCACTGCTGGCACAGACACGTTCTCCCACCAACAACTGACTTCTACTTGAGGGGACAGCTGAGGAATCAGAACGAGATTTTTCACATGCCTGTGTCCTGTTCATTACTTGGCTTCATTAAACATTTCAGGAGGGCTGGTCTGCTCAAAGAAACATTGGTTTCAGAATGCCTCTAGAAACCAGTAGAGATTTGATGCCACATCTGTCCCTTCTGCCCTCAGCTCTCCCAGTCCTTCAGCTGGAGTCACAAACTAGCACACATAACTGCATGGCTACCTATAGTTTTCATTAGAATATCCATCTTTTAGTTCCAGTTGGGAGTTTATTTTCTTCCCCTGACCACCATTCTCCACTCTCTCCAGCCACCCCAATAAGCTGGCAGCTCCTTCAGAGGGCAGGGGTCAGATGTGGCAATCATGGCTCTTTACCAACACTTAACAACACTGCATAAAAACTTGGGAAAATATGGAAGAGGTGTTTACAGTAGCTGCATTTCATGAGAGATTTATAGGCCTATTAAAAATTATTAGGCTTTACTTCTTCAGTGACAAAGCTGCTTTCATAAACTGCTCTCGACAATTTCATAGCCAGAGTCTGCAGGATGTTTATTTTCACATTTTTAAAGTGCCATATTTCCTTCATCATTAGGGGTTTGGGTTTTTTGTTTGTTTCGTTGTTTAAAACAGCAATTTCGTTGACCTAGCAATTCAGTTTAAAAGTGTATGTTACACTTAAGGCATGGATGGACAGCACGACTGCAGGCACTGCTGTGAGTAATGCTGAGAAGTGCTCCCAAGTGTCCAAATAACTAAAATGTGCATGTTTCAACTGCTGATATACTTTGACTGGATTCAGAGACCCGGGGAAAGACTGGGAAAGCCTTTATACCTAAGCATGGCAAGCATGGGGGCAGGACAATGAAAAGGTCCTTTTCATGTTGGGTACAGTGCCAGATCTCACCCTTCCACTCTCTAATTCACAAACAAACAGAAGGATTAGTCCCATCCATTCTTACTCATGAAGGCAATGACTCCTTCCTTTAGCATCCACATATCCATTCTCAATGGCTACACGGAAAGGTCTGAAGCCTCTCCATTTACTACAGCACCATAATCCTAGATTTTGCTTCAGTTTATTAAACTGATAAAACCATTTGCATACATACTTTTCTTGGAATTCAAATTAGGAAATCATTCCTGCTCTAATACATGAGCCACAGATGACATAGCTGGACAAAGGGTTAAAATCAGGAGTGGTTTCATTGTAATCTATGCAATAATTTAAAAAAACAAAACAGTATTTTCAGAATTTTGAGCTGAAGCAATAGATGGAAAATGTCCTACCCCCCAAGTTTCATTTGGGCTTGCTTAGGAGAAAATTCACATCAGAACTTTCTCAGCATACAAAGAGGTTTGAAATGGGCATTTTCTCTGTTTACAGAGGCAATCCTTTGTGTGATACAGACATTTTGAGCAACAAAAAATGACAATAAAAATGTATCTAGCTGGAATCTATTACCTGCTTCCATAAATAATAAATAAATATAAATAATACAATTGCCAAAAAAAAGGATTGTTCCTGTTTCTCAGGATGATACCAAAGCTCTGTGTTTGCAGTCAAGGCATTTTCAAAGATTTCTGTCCATCATATCCCTGGAGTCTGCAGTGCTGGTCAGGTACTCCAGGTTATAGACAGCAGTTACAGTCAAATTGAGTTAATAATTAAACACAGGGCTGTACAGAAGCAGCCATCATAATTTACATGCCAAAACAGGTAAAATCTCAGTGGTAAATCACAGTGACAAAAAATGGTTTATTCAGGTTAATCCTAGTTAAATCATATAAATTTTTCAATATATCCCAGATGTCTTCTTTTCTGTAAAGATGAACGTGACCTGAATAGGAGAAGACTGATTTCACACCTGGCTGAAGCCATTCACAAGAAGAGGGGACAAAATTCCAAGCTGGCAGGTAAGAGACAAAACAACTTGAAGTTTTCCTTCAGACTTTGGTAGCCCCACTGCACAACATAACCCAATAACACCCTTTGACAACACCAGCAAGTCATCACTGACCAAAATGAAATTGAAGCACTAGCCCAAATTATCTGCTGTTTGCTAAAACAGGAAAGATGCTGCAAAACAAAATGTTGCAATACTCCAGAGCAGTGGAGTTTGTAAGCTGAATGACAATGACTTTCAAGATCCCTTGTTAATAAACAACTGAGTAGGACCAATTCTTTCATTTTTATGGAGCTGAATATGACTCAAAGCTGCATGAAGTGGGGCATCCTTCTTTACTGCAGCATCTATTATTTCCAGTGCCAATCTGCTGGAAGGAAACTATCAGCCTGAGATTATCTAACGTGTACCCAGCTTCCTGAGCAATTCTGGTTTTCCTCTAAACACAAAGGAAAATAAATATGTCTAGAAAGGTACTCCTGTGTGTAGGGAATACAAGAACAAACTCTCTTTTCCCTAATTAGCTACCTTGGAATGGTTTAGCATCAATGATGAAAGTGGGATGACTCACAGGAATAATTATTTTTATGGGTACAAACACGCTGCAATCAGGACTGGAGCCCATATAATTATTCCCAGTAAGTGCATTGAGCAGATATGGAGTTTCTCACATGCATGTTTGCAATATATAAACCCATTATGTAGTTCTTTTTTTTTTTTAAATTATTATTATTGTTATTGCTGTTACTTTAAGCACTGTAGACATAAAAACACAGCAGCTATTCTGTGCCGTGTCCTAGGAAGCAAATGCAAACTCTGAGATCACAGCTGGGAAACAGAGAGAGCTGTGGTCACTGAGGGCTGTTACAAAGTTAAAATACAAAGTCAGGTGAACAAAAGAAAGCAATACCCCAATCAGACACATGCACAGGATTTTGACACTTTAAAAAAAAAAAATAAAATATCATCTAGAGTTTTAGAGATTATGGAAAATCATGCAGGGAAAAAAACTGCCTTAATGTCAAGGATCAATCACTAAATTCTAAAAACCTTTGATGAGATAAATACAAGACAAAGTGACACCCTATGCCAATACTGTCTGTATGCATGGACATTAAGAATGCACAACATGTCAAACATTAGCAGCTAGTACTTCAGAGCAGCTCCAGAAATGTGCAGCTCTATTCTTCTCCCTGCCTGAAACACACACTCAGTTATCCCCACTTCTCTGCACACATGCAGCAGGTGCTTTTAGTGCATATGCTGGACCTTTTGATACAAACTTGAAATTACAATTAGTGGCACAACTGCTGTTTACCTCAGCCAACTAATAGTAAAAGAGAGAGAAGCATCAACTTTTGAGATGCCATTATTTTCACGAGCACAGGCAGTGTCCTCACAGCATCAGATACCAGCAATATCAACCAAACCATCTTGAACAATAACTATCTGCAGTCAAAACCGAAGCAGATAACAGAATTAAACATTTCATTTCACCGAAAAAGGAAGGGTGGCTAGGAAAACCCCTCTGTGGGTGTAAATGACGAACTGTCCAGAAACACAGAACCCACAACAGCCACACCCTGCAGCAACAGGCTGCAGACAAACACAGCATGAAAGCATGGAATAGAAGACAAGTCAGTGCTTATTATTTTCCCCCAATGTCATGGTCAATAGGCAGCACACCAGGTGTGTATTTCTGCTGGGTTCACAAAATGTTCGTGTCTACAGGGCTTTGGACTACAATTTAAACAAGTCAAGCAACAAGAGTTAATGAAAAAAAACAACCATCCAAGCTCAGGCCAAATGTGGTGAGAGCTTGGAGGTGTCACACAACATCCCTGACACTCCAGGACCAGGATAACATCACTGCAAATGTGTAAGGCCAGAGCAGAATCCACACAGGTCTTGAGAAGAATCTGTGCAACCCCACAAGGAGGGACAAGAGCACAATGAGAAGATGCAGCCTTTTGTTTCTTTAAGCACTGTGTGATTTTGTTTCATCCCATTTTTTCCTAAACAACCTTTTTGTTATCTAGTACCTTCTGAGACAAGTGTTCAAAATCTCATTCCCCTCTCTGTTTGCCATGATTTCTCCCACATGAATTACAACAGCAACCAAAGACGTAGAGGGGAAATTTGTCAAACATATTGTAGATCTTCCTTTTTCTTTCTGAAAAAGTAGTCTTTATAGAATATAATCTCATACTAATATAGATATGGTATCCCTAAAAATTACAACAGATAATTAGATCATGCACACCTTCAACAGCAGGACAATTATTTTTACATTGTCTGCATCTAGTAGTTAAGAATAGCAGATAAGTTATTTCTAGACAACTCTAATAAGACTGTGGCTTTATCTGAGCCCAGAGATATCCTCTTTCCCTGCAAGTTGCTTAGGACTCAAGACCTGATAGATGCATGTGTTAGAACCTTTTCATAAATCCAGTAATGAAAAGTAAAGTCATTCTAAAGGCAGCCAAGTGAGATTGGCAACGCCAGCATTCCAAAGTAATGTCTGAATACACTAAAAGCTTTGTCACTTATCCATACCATGAGTCTCTGAAAAACTAGCAAATAGATAAATTTTCTTAATTATTCCACCTTCCAACCAAACATCATCAGTGCACTGGAAGTTTTCCTAAGCAAAGTCTTTGCAATCTGAAATGACTTCCTAATTCCACTCTTCAGTAGCTGGGCATGGTGCTGAGCCATAAGGGATGCTCATGGCTGTGTCAAAAGCTCAGCCCAGACTCATAGGTTGTACCACACAAGATTCTTCCAAGCAAATCCCTGAACAGGCCAGAATCCTGCTGTTTGTCTACATCCTGAACTGTTAACTCACAGTCACTGTGGCCAAAGTAGCCCCCAAACTTCATTCCTTTCGTCATAAAATAAAATACTCCTCAAATACTTCATTCTGATGTTGCTTCCCTCCACCTTTACATTGTAAATTATGCCACAGCATATTTAGTAAGATTTTAAAATTACATATCAAGTATAGAGCTTGTCTAAGTTCCTTAATGTTATTTAAAAAAAAAAAAAAATTAAGTCACCTCTCTTTTTAGACCATTTTGATATCAGAGAAATAGCATTTTCTAAAAAAAACCCAACCAAATAAAACACTTCATCAGGACTTTTCTTAACAAGTTCTTTCTTTGGCCTTGAAAAATAGAATAATCCCAGGCTGTAAGAGCAGGCCCAGAGAAAAAACACATGTCCCAGTGCAGGTCCCTATGCACAAACCAGACCTTGCTCACAACCAGCTACATTGCCTACTGGTATTTCTTTCAGAAAACATAATTCTTCATGCCCTAACTAGACCAAGAAGCACCCCTCTGAAAATGCAAAATTATTTTCATCAAGTTTTGTTTCATGTTCTAGAAAGAGCCCAGCAGCAAATATCTCGCCCAGCAACAGACTGTGGAACAGTGATGCTGGGTTTTATTTGCATGGAGCTCATCAGCTTCACCCTGCTGAGCAGCGGCTTTCAACAATTATTTTAAAATTTAATTTGAAATTATCGAGTTGCCATCAAAGTCAGTTTCCATGGGTATACACAGATACACACCAGGACTGTATCAAAGGGGGAGAACTGCGATCGGGCACCGCTGATTTCTGTTCTGGCCTGGCTGAGCCCACCAGGCCAGGTCACTGTGCAGCTCTCTGACGCCGCTGCTCAGAGGAGGGGCACAGGGAACTCTGCTGCCTCCTGGGGCACCCAGGGCACCTGAAAGCCTTCACACAACTATTGCTGTAAATCAGAAAGACAGAGAGGATGGTGAGGAGAGGAAAATGGGGAAGTGACACGAGCCACAGGCTCCAGTGGCTGCTCCGAGCACAGGGCAGGACGAGGCACTGCTGGAAGTGCCAGCTGTGCCCGCTGTGCTGCAGTGCCCAGAGTGCCTTGTGCCACTGTCCCTCTTCTCCCCAGCAGGCTCATGCCTGGCATCACTCACACACAGTCATTCACAGGAAAAAAAAAAGAAAATCACACTTCTGCTGAACTGAAACTCTTTCGGAGTACTATAGCATTGGCCTTATCGATTTATCTATTTAAAGCAATGTCAGAATTTTGTCATTAATATTTGATTGGTATTTTTAGACCCTTACAAGAACTGCACAGACCATAAAAAGGTGTTACAGTAAAGCACCACAGGCAGAAGAGCATCACTCTGAAGCCTGGGGGATGTTGGTTGGCACTATGTTCTACATCTTACAGCTCTGACAAGGTGTCCTTATGTCATTGCCAGCACCTGGCTTCTCAGCACACATGGATTTAAAAAATGAGATTAAATAAAAAGGACTGAAAGGGGCAAAACAAAACAAAACTCAAACTGGGGACATTCATAGAACAAAAAGTAGCACGATGTGTATCCAGTAGTCAAAGTAAATTCAACATAGTGTGCCTTGGGGATTTACACATTTTAGCAGGTCTTGTTACAGTGAAAGCTTTGCACCTAAGAATGTACGGTAATAAATTAAAAGTTCTGCCTTGTTTCTTCAAATTCAACGAAAAATAGATCTTGGGATACTTTAAAAAGTGTGTGTTACCCCAAACATACTCAGTATTCTGAAAACATAGCTCACGACAGGAGCAATCACACTTTTAGAATCAAGGAGAAGAGCTGCAAAGAAATCTTGTCAATGAATTTATGCAAGGGCTTATACACCAGCAGAGCTAAAATGCATTTGTTCTTCAGAGTACAAACTAAGTTAGAAGCGGTGTCAGGAGAATAAAGCAGCCCAGAAACCTGACAGCAACCTATCCACACTAATGTCATGGAGGAAAATTTAAGCTGCCAGTGGAACTGCCCAAACTATTGGCAAATGAGCCCAGATACCTTTGATGGGAAAGCATCTCCCAAAGTTCACCATCTGACATCTTGGAGCATCATCCCCCAGTGGTATGTTTGACAGAGTAGAAGGCCTTCAAACCTTTAGCTGTGTCACTAGAAGCATGCCAGTTTTCATTTCTAGAAGAGGAATACTGTTTGTGTTAAGTTCAGATAAAGGTGGCAGTGGTACTTAGACTTCAAGAAGCCTGAGCCATCCCAGTGTGTCACCCAGCATCATGAGGTTTGTAACTTTGGTTGGGCTGAAGTTTTCCATTCTGTGTATCCACAGCAGTCCCTGCTTTCTAAAAAAATTCAGAAATGAGTTTTGGAAAATTTCTGAAGTGAAGTTAAGGAAGAAATACATTCTTTATCTGTGGTAAAATGCTCACAGCCTTTCTGTTGAGGTGTTCTAGCCCAGTATATGTGTGACCTTTATCAGGGACTTCAATTTTGGCTACATTTAATATTCCAGATTTCTCAGCAGTTGCATTGTTGCTCAGAAATTGTCCCAAAGGTGACGAAATTAAGAGCCTCTATGATTCCTCAGCTTTTACTTTCATAGCATTCAAAATACACGAGAATCAGGAAGATTCACACTTGAAGCATTTTCAAAATCAATGCTACAACTTGAGCACTAATTTATTAAAATTTAATACAGAAAGAAAACACTATATTAAAAACTGAGTTATCATCAGGGACTAGAGCAGGACTGCAGGAATTTAAGACCAACTAATTGAACCCCAAGCAGATCACTTGGCCAGTACTCCTGAAATATGCAACAGATCCTGCCCCTTGGATAATAAAATACTGGAAATGCCTGCCAAGTTAATAAATTTTTGTGTCTCACTGAGGTTACAAAGCACATAGCTCCCAAGTGACAAGCTCCACACCCTTGGGTGTGATAAAATTTCCCATAAAGTAGCTGTGGTAGTTTGAATCTTTTCTCCTGTTCAGGGTCAAACTCTCTCCCCCCAAGATGTTCATGGTGCGCGCAATGTCAGTGAGAACTTACACACGCATCCTACAGTGGAACTAAATTTTAAGCTATATAAAAACACCACATTACTGTCTATTATAAAGCCTGAGTCTGCTATCATATCCACAGGATAAATAAGAATAAACTCCTTTGAAGTCAGTAGAATCAAAACTCTAAATGCCAAGAACAGAATTAGATCTTCCACTCTGGGCTCTCTACCCCACAGGCAGAAGTGAAGAACTGATAGAATTGTATGCATTAAAAAAAAAAAAAAAAAAGGCAGTCTTAAGAATTATCCTGCCAAGAAAAGCATGTTAACAAAGTCATGAAAGACTTTTCTATAAAAATAAATTCAACAGAGAATGGAAGGAAGAAAAGACAGCCACATTAATGCTGCTATGATTTTTCATGGCCAGAGAAATGTAATCTGAAGAGAGATTCGTAGTTCACATCAAAGACAGTATCTGCCAGCAAAGATGTTCCCTGGCAGGAGCACAGTGGAAGTGTCATTTGACAGTTCTGATCAAGAAGTGCCCTAGTTGGTATTCAAGATGGCCATCATGATAGAGTAGATGAATAATTTTGGTTCTTTGTCAGGACTTGGATAATATCTGCCTACAATACATCTGTATCAGTGCACTCTTAATTACTGAGTAGAGGACAGATAGAACAGCACAGAACTTTTCTACACATCCTTTATGCTCAGATAATGACAAGCTCATGTAAATTATGGTATCCATTACAAAAGCAAACACTGCTTCTTTTCATTATCACTCACTACACACATGTAGCATTCTGAGGAGCTGAAGGGAGAGGGTTGTTAAACAAGATTCATCAAGTTAAAGAGTAAGCTACAGGATCTGAGATGAGAAAAGTTCAGTCCCCAGACCTCTCTTTATCATCTTACGGTAGTTATGCAGAACAAGCAGCAAGATTTAGATTCAATCTACTTGTAGATAATTGATGGAGAAAGAACTTGAGGGTGACACAAAGACATCAAATTGTTCTGCAAGTTCTTTCCTTGTTTTCTTTAGAATTAAAGCTTCCTGTCTGTCCAGATTGATGAATAACAGGGTACAGAGTGTCCTCTGTAAAAAGAAAAAAAAAAAATCTCCTTCATTATTTCACATCTGCTTTATTTATGTATCCATTTAGTCACTTGGTGCTCCAGAAAAGGGGCTTTTGCTTTGATGGACAGTCATAATCTTAGGATAATCTGGGGGTTTTTTTTAGCATTTTCCCCAACCATTTAAGGAGCAGAACATAAGTTTTTAGCTGTTCTCGCTCTATAACACATGGCTTGGCTTTTGGTCTTTTCCCAAAAAATGCAGGTTTGCTGTAGTCCTGGGGGATGGCTTTGTGGGCTGCAGTGGATGGCAAGAGCTGCAGTAGGTATTATGTGCTCTTTAGAGCTAAGGCCCTTTTCCACAGTTCCTGTGGAGATTTAGATCAGACGGTTGAAGTCCTGTGCTTCTATATTCTGCATTTCTTCCATTCTAGATAGCAGCATCTTGTTCCTTTCCTTACAGCCTGATAGATTTGCCTCATAGAAAACCTATTTCCAAAGAATTCTAGGTTATCTTCTCTGTTTTAAATAATTTACCATTTGCTGCCACTGAGTATCATTTCACGTAATGGACACTCTTAAGGACCTTAATACTGTGTTTGCTCATTGCTTTACTGCTTTTACAGGAAAAATCAAATTAATGATCAGCAGATGTGAAGCAACAGCCCAGATGCTTGGTACAGAAACCTGAAAAATAGGAACTGAAGCAAGGAAAAAACCAAGGTAGTTCTGAAACTGCCATCCTGTGATATCATATCTGCTGTGCATTTGTGCAACAGGAACTGTTACACACCTCCCAGCATACAGTAATTGATACAGTAAACTGCTGGCCTGGAAAATTGCTATTGAAAACACATAATCAACCTTTCGAACTCTATAAACCCAGGGAGATGCAAGATGCAATTCTGCTTCCTCAGGACATGTATGCCCAGCCAGTTTAGACTTCAGCTTCAGAAAATGGAGGTGAACAAATTGCAGAAAACTGCTCTTAGAGATAAGATTGTTTAGAATCTTGTCATCCCAAATGTGTGGCATAAACTTTCTGGACTCTAAGTCTTCTGAAAGTACATAGGCCAATGCAATAACATGGGAACTGCATATTCTGAAAAATTCTCCATCACCTCAGAAGTACTGAATACATATTAGCATATATTTATGCATTAAAAAAAAATTTAAAAAAAATAAATAAAAAGAGGTTTGCCTTTTGATTTACCTGACTTGACACAATTCTATCTGCACTGCTTCTGTGTACTGCCAGGCTCTGATGGTGAATTGCATAAGAACTCCCAAAGCACCTACCAGGCTGAGGTGCTGCTGGGTTTTCCCCTTTGTACATGCACTCTGCCACGGGATTCCTATACCTCCAAGGTTAAATCATAAAAGGAAATTCATTATTTGGCATAGATGGGGAAAAAAATTAATAAAATATATCATTTACTGGTCTGAAAGATATTTTCCTATAGTAATGGATCTAAGCACTTCCCACTAAAGGGCACTCATCTTCAGAATACTTCCAAGTATCCAGGGAAGTATACTGAAGTACAAAAACCCATGAACAAATGATTGATTGCAATTTGATGTTTGAATGCATTTGTGCAACAATTAAATCTACCTTTATCATTTTAGAAGGCCATCAGGTTAAAATTCCTCTTTTCATGCCAAAGTTCTAAAATTGACTGGAGATATGGTTCCTGGTTGGGCTCACAAACTGCTTTCTTCAGCAGTTAAAATTGATTGAAAATATTGATCAAAAGCAGCTGTAGCACTTCTATTGGAGTGTCAAAATGTCACCAGGGGATACTGAATGTGACCCTGGCAGAGGAACTGGCTCCCCCAGGTGAGGACACTTAACCCCCTGCCACACCTTTGCCCTTTTCAAGCACTAAATACTTCAGAAAGCAATGGCTGAGGCAGCATTTTCCAAATCTTGAGTTAGCTTCTGGAGATGTCAACGTTTTTGGGAAACTGTCATGGACCCACAGGCAGACAAAGAGAAAAAGAACAGCCACACTTTATCACAGAATTTTCATCTGACCCTCAAACCTGTAGCAACCCATCCTGTACTGCAGATCCTTATGGCTCTTAGCATTAATTTAAGGACACTCAGATCACCAGGATTAATGGCTCTTGGCAGCATTTTACCACCACCTTAAAGAGAAGCTGCTTTAAGACAGAGTATGGATTTCTGGTTCCAAGCTTTTTCTCTAGGCAGACCCACACCGAGAACTGATAATTCTGTTTTAACCTACATCCAACTCCTCTTAATTCTAAAGTGGTCTTCTTGAAAGCAGTGAACTTGGTGAAAAATCTGTGACAGGTACCAACTTTTGATGATGATTATTGGCTCAACTCTATTTTATTTCTGCTAAGGCTATTTTATGGTTATCAAAACTTTGCATTATCCCAACCAATCACAACATGCTGAGTTGAAAAAGCCTTTTTATCTAAAGATAGAGGTGTGCTCAGTGTGACAGGTTTCCAGGGCAGTAGAGGTAGAATGAAAAGATCCTGTAAAGATAAGTAATTTAAGACAGAGATCATTCAGTAGCTCAGCATTAAAGGGTGTTCCTAACTTGGTGCATGGGTTAAAAAACTTGTTCACTGCCTTCTGACCCAAACTCACCACCAAGTATTAACCTCTGGATTCTTTTTTCTTTTTTTTTTTTTCTTTTTAAATAGCATAACTTTCTGGCCAGATGTCTGCTGCTTGTTAAGCTCTTCCACATCTCTGCTGAACAGTTGGGACACTGTTGCCTGGTCTCCACACTGGACAACTGCGAGGCTCAGAGGTTCAGAGGTGGGAATTTACAGATTACAGCCTGCCTTTCACACATATTGTAACATCTCTCCATGTTTGCTTAACCTATGGGAAGAGTGACCCTTCAGACCATGCCACGTACTGATGGGACCAGACCAGGCAGGATTTGTTCGGGTTCTGTTCACGTTTTCTTCCAGACTCTACAGATCATAACTTCAAAATGCATCATGCATATAAAAAAAAAGTATGCCCACATATGAAGTTATCAGAACTTATTTATGAATAGCTGCATGTTAAAATGAAAATGTTCTAGGACTTTCGTTAATTTACTTAAGGGAAAGCCATGAATTTAAACTATCAGTTTTAATTGTTTTTGAGAAAGACACGTGTGCAACGAACAAAAAAGGAATCCCACCAACTCTATGTTTTGGATTAGGAAATCAGTACTAGAAAACCTCCCAAAAAGCCATTTTACCCATCTAATAGGATTTTTACAACTTTGTTTTTATATTAGTGCTGTCTCTTAACGAGCAAAACAAAATTCAGTCCTTTTGCACTGCCAGGTTGATTAGAGGTAGAGATAGAGATAGAGTAGATAGAGATAATATATTGCCTATCTCTCAGGTGGTCCCCAAGCAGGGTGAAAATGTAACCAAGACATTGCTGCATCACCCAGTGGCTCTCAGAGGGGCACCCTAAAAGAGAGACCATCAGTTCCCACCCATCCATAAGGGCTGTGATCCTGACAGCCCAGGCCTGGGTCCACAGAAGGGTCTCTGCCCATTTACTGCTGCTCTGACACAAGCCAGGGACAGGCTCTCAGGCAGGCTGGTCACTGATGCTCTCAAACTGCAAGCAAATATCACTGAGACGGTTTAGAGACAGTAGAGCTTTAGAGTAAAACTAGATCATGTTATCTGTTTAAAAAAAATTAGAAATGAGGTGTTTGACTGATACTATCGGGCTTACTTAAGAATAAAGGACGGTACCCCAGAGATGCCTATATTATTCACAAAAAAAAACCCCAAACCAAACCAAAAAAACCCCAAACTAAACCAACAAAACTACTAAATAACCAACCAAACACTTTGCTGGTCACTGCCTCAGAACATTAGATCTCACAAATCAGCAGATGGTGAAACCACTATGATTCCTAAAGTCTGAGGGATGTTGGCAAAGAATATTTGAACTAACGTAAAATTGCACTTACTAAAGTGGCAAGAAAAAGAAAGGAAAAATGAAAAGCTATGCTAAACCCCAATCCTGTACACACAGCTAAGTGTGCTACAAGTTGATAAGAAAGACTAATATTTGAAAAATAAAATAAAAAAAAGCTTATAAAATAGCTGCTAAAGACTGCTTCCCCTCTAGGAGAAAAATTGCTTTTGTTTAAAAGACATCCATTTCTTATTCTTGAGCTTTAACTACATTTCTGCTTCTCAATAGTTAAAATGAATTTTTACAAAACGCCTACATTAAAGTGGTGCAGCAAGAACACTCCTTACTGGGAATTCTGCAGTTCAGCCCATCCCGTTGGACACAATGCTATGAAAGAAGTGTGTGCTGAAAATTCATCATCATTTGGATACCAGCAAAACCCAAGTTTTGTAATTTGCAGCTTTTTAAAGCCTCGAATTGTTCCTTGCTACAAATCCACTGTATGAGAAAGAAAACAATTATGGTTTTATTTTCAACATCCTCTTTTCTAAAGCACCTGGCTCAGGCAGTCAGGTGTCCAGGTACACAAACTCACTGTGGATCTGCACTGGTAAAAGCCATTTCAATATAGCAGGGGTTGTCTTAATGCACAATTGAATTGATGTAATGTGCAGTTTAGAAGGAAATTATTTTAAATTCAGGGCAAGAAGCCAACTGAAATCATAGCTACATTTAATGCAATCATGTTTGTTCCCATAAACACGTGGCAATTTAGTTTAAAACAAACTTCTTGGGTAGTGAGATCTTAATCCTGTTCTCCTGCAGCATAAAGATCAGCTTTTTTATGTAACTTCTGGAAAGCAGTATGTAATATGACCCAGTGTGGATTTAAATTCACCAGAGCTCAATTCCACTGATGATATCTGTGGGTTTAATTATTCTTGTCTCTTCTCAAATGAACATTGTAGGTTTTTTTGCCCTATTCTAATTTTTTTTTTCAAGTTATAATTAGAATTTAACAAGCCCAGTGGTATAGCAGCAATGCATAAAGCTTCCATGCAAAACACTGTAGTTCCAAATACACCTTTGGGGTTTTATTACTGGCATTTACAATTTGAGATTTTACGTTTTGATGGAAGGCAAGAAAATCTATTCCCTGGCCCTTTTTTTTTTTTTTTTTTAATTCCAGAACTCTGACTTTACCACTCAAGTAGCAGATAACCACTCCTGCACCTCAATATTCTGGACTGCTGGCAGCAAACTGCCTGTCCCTTGGATCCTCCCACTGCACAGGGAGCAAAAAATCCATAAACCTGGCCTCACCCACATATTTTGCTCAAGTATATTGCTAAGGAACTCTGTTACATATCTTGTATATATTCTTGAAACTTCAAGAGCAGGTTTTAATCTCATTTACCCTTACTTAAATCCAGTTTCAATTCACTGTGACAATTCAAAAGGACCAAAATTAGACTGCAGTTTTTATTCTGAAGTTTGTTGAAGAAAAATGAATGTCACTTCGGTTTCTGGGAGAGTTCCCAAACTTATATTTTCTTTGGAAATAAAAAATGTAACTATAGTCTAGATATTTTGCAAAGAAAATTGAGGATTAATGATGAAAAAAATCACTATCTATAGAGATTTCGTTTTAAAAGAACTATGAGTTTTTTCAGATATTGCACATGTTTTTATATATGCATATTATCTTTAAATTTTAAACCTCATTTGCATTTTAAAAATGACACTGTAATTTGCTTTTCCCAGATGTATCACTCTTAATCCTAACAGCTTCCCAGTCTTTTTTACATTTCTATTATCACTAAAGTTCAGAAGAGACTTCTAATTGATCCAAATTACATATTCAAATTAGACTTTTATGAGCTCAAATTAACATACCATAGACATTTTATTTAATTTGGTCCCCAAAATGTCACTGAAGTAATTTGGTTGTAATATATTAATTAGCAAAAATTCAGAAATTATTGAACTATAATAAATTCCTCTATCTGACTATTCCTCTTGAAATAGCACCTCAAATTAATTTATAGCCCAATATGGTGTTATGCATTCACAAGTCTTCCTGCCTCAGATCCTTTAACATTTATTTATGCTGATGCACTTTTGTTCACTATCTCACAAGAACTAAGGAATTAGAAAAAGCCATTGCCAGTCTCTGCCTAGGGGAGATAATGCCTCAGATCCAGGTGTTCGAGGCTTTTAAAAAACGTTTTATTTGCATACAGAAGCCTGAAAAGATCAGAGAGATTGCTAAATTCTTGCAAAACTGTGTTATTTTAATTAAAACATTTAATTTGGGAATTTTGTATTCTTACTTTATAAGTCCTCCTGCAGCAGGGAGAACCACACATTATTCCCTGCCGTCGCAGAGCTCCTCTTCTGAGGAGCCCTAACAGAACACCCGAGGGATCTCCACGGCAGAAGCAGAACCCAAGTGGCTCTCCCACCTCCCCACTGCCACCCACCCACCAGGGTAGCATGTTAAGTTAAAAAATGTCACTTGCAAGACTAGAAATATATGCCTGCTCATTTTTAAAAGTTCCTTTCCCCCCATCCCACTTCTTATTACTGGAAATTTAAAGCGTTTTAGAGCCTGTCCAGATCAGGCTCTGGCATTAGTGCAAACACCTTTGCATTCCCCTGGGTCTAACAAACACAATTTCACCAGTTCACTGACTCTTGGATCCAACCCTTCCTGACTGGAAACAGTGCCCTGGATAGCTGCTGCCCACACCTGCAGTGGGATTCTCTGCAGAACAGCAGTTACTGTTTGATACACCTTTCCAGACACTTATGTCTTTGTTCAAAAGACCAACAACAAAATCCAGTCCTGGAAAACCGAGAATCTTAAAAAAAAAACATATTGGCTACAATCTGCGTCTGATGAAATGCCACAAAGAATGTTTTACATTAAAGTGTATGGCTATAACTGTTGGCAGCTTGCTTCTATCTGTATTCAATTTCAATATTTGGGACTAAGGTCAGTTTTCACACAGTTATCATTTTATCCCTGGAAACTGTCATTTTCTCCTGGTTTTCCCAAAGATTTGAATGATGTATTTTGTTTAGCAGTTGGCTGAGCTGAGTGATGGCCTCATCTGTGTGAGTTATCTGCTCCCAGAGATGAATCAACTGTGCTTTCCTCATTAAGTCAGTCATCTGCAGAGCTTCAGTCTCCTTCTCTTCACTAAAAGTTCAACTGTTCATGAAATAAGACTCAGAGTTTTCCACGCTGCTCACAAGTGCTGGAACAGCTTTGTTGTGGTTTAACCCCAGCTGGTGACACGGCACCAATGCAGCAGCTCACTGCCTTTGGGATGGGAGAGAACCAGGAGAGTGAAAGTGATGAAACTCATGAACTGAGATAAAGTTGAATAAAGACAAAGCTGCACACACAGGCAAAGCAAACCAGAGGATTCTTTCACCATTTCCCATGGGCAGGCAGGTGTTCAGCCAGCCCCAGCAAAGCAGGGCTCCATCGTGCTTGGTGGTTACTTGGGGAGACAAATGCCATCACCCCAAACATCCCCCCCTTCCTCTTCTTCCCCCAGCTTTACATGCTGAGCGTGATGCCAGATGGTCTGGACTATCCCTTTGTTCAGCTGGGGTCACCTGTCCCGGCTGTGTCCCCTCCCAAGGTGCTGTTCACCCCCAGCCTGGATTATCAACACTCTTTTCAGCACAAAGCCAAAGCACAGCCCCATATCAGCCCCAACAAAGAAAATTAGCTTTATCCCAGACAAAACCAGCACGCCAGACAATACTGATGAAGGTTTTTTTACTGAATGTAATCTTGTTCTTACAAAATTAAAAGGTCTGGGCTTTTTATTCTTTAGCTGAAGCATCTATGCATGTTAATCACTGCAGACAGTAATGGAACGATGGCACAGGAGTGCAATCTTCTGTGAAGGAGTCTTTCTGGAGATGAAACTGGCCAGAATTCTTCATTGATAGCAAAACTCTGCCTGAAATTTGACTTCTGTTCAACTTCAAATTAAATCAAATTTTTTTTGAAGCTTATTTCTTAAAGGAAATTCTATATGCTCTATGGTATACGGAGGCCAAAGGTTGAAATTTTCAAAGCAGGGGATATGACACAGAGCACGAGCTCTTTGGACAAGGAATGTGTCCAATTCAGACCTTTCCAGCACCAAATCCCGTGGCCCCAGTGACCCTTTCTCAGTTTCTCTGTAGATAAGTGTCTGGGGAAAGGGAAGATTTTCTACATTTATCCAGGACTCCTGGAACTGCAGCTCCACAAGCCTCAAGGCACAGTGCAACATGAAGTTTACTACAAAATAGTTCCTAGTTTGTAAAGTTACTAGAGAAAAAACTGTTGGTCCCAAATTCCCTCAAAATACTGTCCAGATATGGACTGACCATCACACTGAATTTAGTATCCTGTGCTGTGCATGCACAGACATTTGTGTGGGAAACGCTGGACAAGTATTCAGGTAGGGTTGTTCTGTGCCATTTTTCACACTGTTGGCTGTGCCGGGGCTTGCAGAATTTCTGATGCATTTTGTTTAAAACAGAAAATGTTACACAGATGTAAATGCAGTCCACAAAAGAAGAAAAAAGATCTCTTCCCTTCAGTATTTTCTAGGCTACTCCTCTTTTTCTTACAGTAGAGTCTATAAAGTGAGCAAACATGCTCTTAATGAAAATAATCCTGGAGACAAACATTTTTCCTCAGTTAAAAAAATAAGTAGCAATTAACCCTGAAGATGACTTTCAATGGCCAAAAAAAAAAAAAAAAATCTATTAACACTGTATTGTCAATCAATTCCATAATTCTTTAACAGCCCTTTCCACAGTTCTGATTGTAGCACAGAATCTCTGCAACAGCCACATTACCTTCCATACAATACACTGACAAACAACCTTGCATACAGTTAAAACAATATCTTAGTTTAAAGTTGAAAAGTTTTTCAAGTTCTCAAATAGACTGGATTTTACAGCAGAATAAGGAATACAGGCAAACTGTATCAAATTTTCACATTTTTGCTATCACTGGATCATAACAAAGAAAACCACAGTTCTGCTGAAGCAAAGTACATATGCTCAGTAACTGAGGTGAAAGAAATTGTGGAATATAAAATCTACAATGCCACAAGTCTATAAAAATCAATAAAAACCCCTTCTACACAGAATGAAACACACAACAGCTGATGCTTTTGAAGTACAAAGGTAGAAAGTTATTTTTTATAAAAATAGCTCAAATGAAAAAATATACTTCTCTGCCCCCTTGAGGATTATATTCTAGGTTTCTTGAGTCATTGCCTTCGTGTGTTGTTTTCTGGAAAACCTTTCTCTGGGGACCAAATCTCAGTCCCAAAATGACCCATCTTGATTTCAGCAAAACTTCTCCTTTGTAAACAGCGTTGGAGAAAAATTTTACAAGACAGAATCATTCAAAAGTTTTAAGGAGGAGGAGGAGGGAATCAGTGAGGTAGATACTGCCACAGGGGAATGCAGTGTGTGAACTTGTTCACAGTTTAAAAACCATTTTTGTGTGTCTTTCATTATACAATCTATGTTACAAAGTAAATGAAACACAAGAAATCCATCAGAAAACTGTTCAAAAGAAACACTATCAAATATAAAGCCATCGGGTTCAAACCCATCTTTGATTGGTGCTTGGCTATGGGTTTTTGATAGCTGCACACTGGAACAATTTGAAGAGAAACAAAATTCTCTTAGGCCCCTTTGTAGACTCTTAGCTCTGCTCACTAGTGAGGAGAGTCACTGAAGTAGTCCAGAAAGATGGAAAGTACATGATCCTAAAGAGTAAATCATCTTCTTGCCATCGCAAAATAACCCCTTTGCAGGACAGTCCCTGAGCAGGCTGAGGAAATACCCACGTGGCATTACAACGTGCTGCTCCAGAGTGGAAATGCTGCAGTTAATATCACATTTCCCCAACACCTAAAGTGACTTATAGAGGACAACCCAAAATTAATCTTCCCAAAAAGCCTACCTTAAACTTTTCCTAGCAAGCTCATATTACATACTTTTATTAGCTCACTATTCCCAAACTAAGGAGCAGTTAAGAAATGGAAGTACTGGCAGGCGTTTAGAGTAGAGCAGACTGAACTGTTTCAGTTGGGAGGGACCTACAGTGATCGTGTCCAACTACCTGACCAGCTCAGGGCTGAGCAACTTAAAGCATCTTCTTAAGGGCACTGTGCCTTCAGACACTTCCACAGACATAGATATACAGCAGCATTGAAAACAGAGCACGTACAGTATAAATACACTGTATATTCTTACTAGAACATTGCTTTCCAGAAGTCAGCTGAGCAACAATAAGCCTTTTCAACCTTGAATTTGAGCAGGTAGGTAATAGCAGTTAATCTGCAGTAGCAAAGCTGACACTGATTATAAAATGATACATATCTAATGGTCATTTTATTTCTTATTACAGTCTGTTTAAAATTAAATTTTCTCCTAGAAACTAAATTAATCTAAGAACTTTCTCCTTGGACTACTTTTGGATCTGGAATTGCTATGAAATATTATGCAATTCACATTTAAACTCATTTATCAGAAGCCACTCCTGCCTGCTCCCTATGACTGGGAAAGGCTGGGGGCAAGGAGTCTGTTTGTTCCTTGTTCCTGATGCTGAGCCAAGCCCTCTCTGTTAATGCTTCCTGGGCTGGGAAATGAGAATCCCTGCTTTATTCAAAAAGACATACTCACAGGCAATACTTGACTTTGAACCCAGATAAACAAAAATTCAGAGATCTCAAGCAGTGACTTTGCGGCGTTCGTATCTTCACGTATTTACTAAATGTATGATGTTCTGCACCAAAATAGCACAAGGACAAAATGCTTCAGACATTAATTCCTTTCATTTGTAATACATTTCCTGAGTGGCAGAGATTGCAGCTGCTGCTTCCATATCTTATAGGGCTGCACAGAGGGGATCTGCAAGGAGGGAAAGTTAACATAGCTATGGCAGTTTAAATAAAAAAGGATTAGTCTTCCCCTAGATGCATGAAAGCTGCACCTGGAATTTTAATATTGATCAAAACATTTGCCAAGTGCCACACAGCCCTTCTGAAGCTCTCCAAGGGAATATTTACCGTCAGCCAGACTCCTAAGGAAAACAGTATTTTCCATTGCCGGATGTTACCGGAAGGCGTGTTCCGGTTTTCTAATTTCATAGGGCAATCCAGTCCATGTTATCAATTCAATTATGCCAAAAGCGGCCTCCAGTAAATCTGCCAAAAAAGCTTTGAACAATGAATAAAGCAAAAAAATCAGCAGACCTGAACAGGTTTTTTTTTTTCAGCCAAGAGCTCAACAGATGAAACTAAATCAACTTCTTGTTACTCAAATTGCCCCAAGGTCTTAATCTCTTTCTATTTTAAAGGGTCTGGACAGAAAAATAGGTCAATTCAATATTCTGACTGAAAATCAGGGGTTATATAGAGATATATATATCTATAAAAAATACTAAACCATCCCATCTTTTATTAGTTCGCTGTTCCAATACTTAAATGTGCATCAAGTAAACTTCGCTCGTTACTTACTGTAACAGCATATGGCCAAATTGATTTACAATAAGCCATTTCCTATCCTCCTTCCCAAAAACTTGGCAGGATCTCAGAACTGCATAAAATTCTCCTTCCTGCATTGGTTTCAAGCTAGACTAATGAAGTAGTGCCGGATTTATACCAACAGACAGCTCTGAGCATGCACCACAGATGCATCAGTTTATCGGAAGACATTGTCAAATTAAGAAAAGCAGTTTCTGCAAACTCTCACACATCCTCTTACTCAAGCCAGGCTTACATGAGTCTAATCCACTGGAATCAGCAATTTGTGTGATTTCCTACAAACACTACGGCACTCCAACAAATTCGCAGCTACTGGCACAAATAAACATAACTTTGTCAGTCGGACACGGCACTCGAGCCAGCAAGGAGAGCTTTGCTTTGCTGTGCCAAGGGCTGGATTTCCACTCGGTGCAGGAGGGCACAGCCGACCCTGCCTATTCCCCCCTCAGCTACTCTGACAGTGCTGCCTCGTCACTTGGTCTGACCATCACTGGGGGAGGTTGTAATCCACACCAAGCCATGGATTGCGGCTAAAAATAACCTTAGCAGGAAAGGGGGGCTTTCGTACGGGACAGACGCCGAGGGAGGCGGAGTGGTTCAACTGGGGCGGGCGGAAGGAAAAACGCCGGAGCGTTTTGGAAGCGCAGCACATTTCTCAGCAAACCAGATGCAGTGCAGCTCCTGCTGCACAAGAGGCCTCTGTACCAGCTGCAGAATCCCCCCTCTGTTTGCTTCAGGAGCTGAACAGCAATTCTGTCCCTTCAATCTAACAAACAAAAAGGCAAAGGAGCAAAGAAAAAGTCCTTAATAGCCTATATACAAAAGACACTTTTATCCTGATCGGTTTGATTTCATATCACTGCTTTTGATTTATACAAGCTGATTTTTTTCATTCTCATCATGCATCCTCTTCAGTCACAGATTTAATTAAGATTAGGAAAATGAAAAGGTACTGAGAATTAGTCAGATCTTTGAGACAATATCTGCAACAGTTATTCATTCAGGACTAGCCAGAAAAGATCATGCATATAACACATAATGAGGAGAGAGAGTATGTACCATACCATCATTTCTAATGTATGGAACACAATGTAATTTTCTGCTGGACAAATGTCAAACATGACTAATAATTAATTTTTGTGGAATCTTGTGCTTCCCATTTCCGAGCTTGGTTTGTTCAAGACAGAGATCTACAAAACCCTTTGGATCATCTGGCTAAGGCATACTAACATTTCAAATATGTTTCACATTCATGACTCTTCACCACAGCTTAAGGTCTCCTTTTCCTTACACATTCTCTACAGTTTTTTTTAACCAAATGTAAGACTGATGGTGAAAAGAAAGCAACTAAATAAAATTGATCAAAGCTTTTGCAACAACAAGTGACACTGCACCTCCTGCACTGACTGAGGATACAGCTGGACACAGCCTTGGTCAGAGCAAGCTTCTCATAATTTTGGAGTCCCTGTGGCAGACTCAGTGTGACCGGCCTCAGGAACAAGGAGCACTGGTAAAGTATCATCCTCTGATATTTACTGACACTTACAGGCAGCATTTAGCTCACTCAAGTATTGCTCTAAGCAGTAAGACTTCACACACTGACACTTTGCTCAGAAGGGTCCCTTTTGTCCCCCCACTCACATCATGAGATCATTATTATTCACAGATTCAATTTAGATTAGAAAGAACAAAAGATAGCAAATGCTTGTAAGTGTGCTCAATTAGGAATGAAATAATTCTACATCATCAGTCATTTTCATGCATTTTTTAGTAAAGGGGGGAAGACTACGAAAAAATAAGTGTTCATTAAAATTACCCTTTTCAAAGTTTTCCTTTGGACATCTGGTTTGTGGCACAGCTTTTCCTTCCTGGCAGCAGCTGAGACCAATGGTGGCTGCCTGAACTGGTGCTCAGCATGGGGGACTCAGAACAAGAGGGAACGGGCAGAGGCTGCCCCAGCAGCAATGGGAGTGGGGAGGGAGGCTCAAGGCACCTGTAAACTCTCCCAGCAACACATCCACGCCACAGGGCAGGATAGAAGAGCACAGTAATAAACTTGATAATTGCTTTGTTTCCTGCCTTGCAGCCTGTAGATACAGCTCCTCTCTGCTTTCTCCCACTGGGAAGGGGATGGCTTTTCCTGTTAAGTGCTGAGCTCACCAAGGCCATTCCCACAGAGCCTCCAAAGTATGGATGAACCCTCCTCAGGGCAGTGTCTAGACCAGGAAAGTAAAAATCACTTATATTTCCCATTGCCTATTATCCTGTCCAGTGCATGCACAGCAGTGGCAGACACAGGCTGCTGGTACAGATCCTTCACCTCCTGCCATTTCTTATTCTCTTGTGTGCTATAGAAACAGAAATGTTGCCTCTAACACAGGGAAATGAAAGTTACTTAACACAAGATCAAGCACAGCCAAAGAGAGGAATAGGAAAAGTACCACAAAATGCTGTTGAAAGAAGAAATTGTAGAAAAACTCAGAAAAGAAACCACAATGTATTACGAAGGCTCTGAGGAGACGTTATGGCAGCCTTTAGTTTCACTGGAAACAGGTTGTGCAGAGAGGTGGTAGATGCCCCATCCCATTCAAGGTAAGGTTGGACAGGGCTCTGAACTACCCCATCTTATTAAAATCCAAGGGAGTAAACTAACTTAACTACTGAAGATCAAAAGCTATAATTGAATGACCATGAATTTTAAAAAGAGTATTGAATTGTAGCAAACATCCTGTTGAAGGCTTAGGATAATGACGACTGATCAGTAGGCATGAATGGGTACAGATCTGTATCAGAACACAACAAATTAGTGTAAAACAAACATGAAAATAAAAATATAAATCTCTACAGTTTTTAAAAATACACTCACAAATATTTATTTTGTACAATCCGTAGCAATTTTACATCAAATTGCTCATAAGCATGTTTCCATACTACAGTGCCTCTTACTGCTGTTTCCTCGCTCTGCTCCTCATTCCACACCCATAACAGAAAGAGCGTAAAAAGGAATTAAAATTCACAGCACACATTTGAGATACTTGTGGGTTTGCAACTCAGATTATGCAGTGAGTCACGAAAGACATCCCAAAACGCTTGACAGCAAACTGCAAAAGCCTAACCTCCAGCCAACACAGATTTGCTAACATGGGTTTTTAAGCATGATGATACCACATGTGCATTACTAGCAGGTTAGAGACATTTAAATCCTTCTTGAAGTACCAAAGAGAAAGACCCTCAGGAAAAATAATTATTTAATCAGAGCAGGCTGCTTAGCTGTACATTTAAATCTGAAAAATCAGTGTCTTGCAGTAGATTTTTATAAACAAAGGGGAAGAGCACTCAGCAAACTGCCATGGAGAGAAACGCTCATGTTCAGCAGGAACTGAACGAAACAGGCCCTTTGCACTGTGCAGCATTGCTGTGCTCTTCTGGGAAACAGCTGCTCTCACAAGTTAATTTAAGGTCTAATATTTTCTTCTTAATCTAGAATGTTCTGTAATAACTTTCTAGACATGAATTACAACGAGGCTTTGTAATCTACCTACTCACACGAAAAGAAATCTTCTTCTAACCTTGCATACCACAAATATTCCTCACTGTGACAGTGAAATCAGCAATATTTTCCCAGGAATACATTTCAAATTGAAAAACTGTAAATCCTCTGTGGAGGAATAATCAAAGTATCAAACCTAAATCTGCAGCCTTAAGGATTATAGGAAACCCATGTACTCTGTGGCTAGAGCAGAGACATATAGCACATGTTGAAAAGCAATTTAACTCAAATATTTTTGTATTATCATGTTTAAAACCTGCCTCCAAAGAAATACTGTGAATAAACATGAACTGTATAAATTAAGTGTCATTTCCCTTCAATTTAATCTCAGATTCTCTGAAGTTATATATTAGTAGGTAAAAGCTGCTTATTCTGGGGTTCAGTAGTAATAGTTCAATATGAAAGACAGCACCCTATACAAAACTTGTCTCTGTGTCTTGGGGAAGATTATTTCTCTGTATTGTAGTGCTACATAGTGCTAAATCCCTCTCACTGCTGTTAATACTGCAGAAAAATGTTTCACCTTCACACATCAAAGTGTGCCAGTTTAAGATATCAGGGGCTCTGTACTCTCCAGAGGAGAAAGCAAAGAAATATTAAATTTAGATATGAAATGGAAGCATCTGAAAAAAATTGACCGAGAAGAGCAATTTTTATGAACAGAGAGATGAACAAAAGAAAAGGATGAGCAGAGTCTGCAGACATCTAAAACTATCTGCTAAGTATCTTCAGGAGCCTTTTATATTTTTACCAGCACTGGGAACATAATTAGAGAAAGTGTTTCACAAATATTTAGGCAAGTTAAGATCCAAGACTGATGCCCACAACCTTTAGTATTTGCTTTTGATCCACGTTTGCCTGATGATTTGTTTGCGGTGCGCAGTTCGATCCGGTGCAGTGCTCCGCACACGGGGGGAGATGGATCACAGCAGCGACAGGACAGCTCAATACAGACACCAATCAAGGGGAGACGAGCTCATCGCTGGGCAGATTAATTTTGGAACGTTTTTGAGGATGTAATTCACACCTGCTCTTGAGGGGGCAGATCCTGAGCTTGTTAAAACTCCAATTATATAAGCAGGGGCACATCAGTGGGATTTGTCTCTTGCTCAGCATTGAGACACACATTTTTTCCAGGCTTCTGTGCTGCTCAGTAATCCCTCAGAGCTAAGATGTCTGACAGATCCCAGTTTGCTGCCTGACACCAACTCAGCAACACTGAACAAAACCAGCCAGTCCATAGCTCAAGTGTTGGCTTACACCAAAGCCTCTGAAACTCAGCACCTCCTTTGCCTACCTAGGGTAATATCAGCCTGTAGCCAACCAGGCTTCTTCAGCAGGGTCCTGGAAATTCATTTTGTAATGACAAAGACAAGTAATTGCAGATATTTTATATTACATCTTTCCTTGCCCTCTCCTCCACTCCCCCCAAGCAAAAAAGAAAAAAGGAATCTTCAATGTTTGGAGAATTAATACAGTGTTGTGAACTGAGTCAATGGGGAAAGTCACATAACAGAAAATTCTCAAGAAAAACTGTATTTGTATTTCTGTTTCTACTTTTAAACTCTTAAGATTCCTCTTCTCACTTCTCCTGGACAGGTTATGTGCATTTTTTTCCTTCCAGATTAAATTGCTGCACTGATTTCTAGGAATTGTACAGCAGCATGTTGCTGGGGGTTATGGTGTGTTCCCTCAACCCCGCTGCGTTCTCAGAGAGCTGCAGCACTGTCCAGAGCCTCTCCTGGGCTGAGGCAGGAACACCCTGCCCCACTCACATCACACCCCTACAAACTTCCAGTACTAACCTGGCTCAGCAGCAAAGGATGCACACGAAACACTGAACCACCAAGTTCACCAGACCACTTTCCCACTGAAATTTCCCTTTAATTTCTGTGACGTGAACTCTTTGGGGAACTCACTGCTCCAAGTTCAAATTGGTTCTCAGTCAGGCTCTACAAAATAATCTCTTGCTTGCACTTTGTAAGCTTTATTGTCAATGCCATGGGTTTTGGATTATTCACAAAATCCTTTTGCAATTATCATTTCTATTAATCTAGTTGTAGTGGCTGAAGGCCTTTCTGAAGCATCCTGCTCCCAAGATGTCCTTTTTTAAGCTTGGCAACCACATGTATTTTTCCAACACAATTACTTCTTCCCAGGATTTCCAAATTTCTCCTTTACAAAATATTTTCCATGCCCAGCCTAGGGTTTCAGAAGAAATACTTCTTTCTGTTCTATTTAAAAGTAATATTTGGTGATCCTCTAAGCAAGTCCTTTGATGTGTCTCTGGCTTTTATTTTGGCTGAAGGCCCAGACTCAGAATGAAGCCTTGCAGGCAATCTACCATAGCAAACACCCCAGGAAAAGAGGAGAAGCGTTTAGTGGAAGTGGCAGCCCGAGCAGCTGCACGCACAGGCCCTTCAATGCTTCTGCAGACGGTTCAGATGCTGCTCTCGCAGGGCAGAGCACGAACAGGAGGCTGTTATCACACCTCAGGGAGGGACACAGACAAGGTTACAGGTAAGGTTTTACTGGCCTTCTTGAAAAACGTTCTGCTCTGGGATTCAGTCTATGTTAATATTGAATTGAAACAACAACAACAAATTTATCATATTTATAGCATTTTTAGAAAATCTATAAAAGAGAGCAATACAGTATCAACAGGGGAAAGAGGAACCACTTGAATGCATACAGGAAATGGGCGTAGGGCTTGTCAAACAATCCAGCACTCAAAGGATGAAGGCGTCAGGAAATGAAGACTCCAGCCACCAGCCAGCCACAGAACCATGAGTGTGCATAACCATGCAGAAATCTCTTAATTCTGAATGACACTTCTATCACAAAAAACCCCATGTGTTTTTATAGCATCATGTACACGAGACAGCAGGGGGAAAATGGAACAGACAGCTATTAAAAACGTCCTTGGAACCATCATAAATACCCATTTTCATTTTTGGCTTAAAATTTCTCTAGCTCCGCTATCAAGAGGTGATTTATCATCTTTCATTTTTCACATTATCTGTAAATAGGTTATTCCCACTAGCGTTGCTGTAAGAAACATTTGTCACAGCTGTAAGAGGAGGGAGCCTGGCTAATTTCTGGATCCAGAAACCAAGATGAATAGACTTCCTTCCCCTGCAAACAGCTCTGAACATCAGTCAAACCCTTTCTTCTGAAGTTAAATAGTATTTTCAAATCCTACAAGTACCTTCAACCTCGTTTTTCTCTTCATATTCTGATACTTAGAATAATCTGTGACACTACATTTGTTACTAATTATGATGTAAGCTTGTAGAAAAGCAACTGTTTTAAACGTATGGAAAAATATGGAAGTATGTGGAAAAAAATCCTAGAACACAGAAGTCCATTGTTAGAATATTAAAATTTATATTAGGATATAAATTACCATTTCCTCATAATAAATGTTTGCCAACTGCCAGTTGCACTTGATTAACCCCCTCTTCTCCTTTCTAGCTGATTAATTTTCCAGTGTGCAAGAGATGTATTCTGGCCTACCTGGACTACGAACTTGTTCTAAAAGAGCATCTTTCCTAAATGTCACTGGGTCCCTGCTCAGCTGAAGCCACCTGTTTGTATCACTCTGCACCACACAGTGAAGAAAAAGCACATGTAAGAAATGAACACTATAATAGGACATCAGGATGAGACCTTACTACTGATAAGAACCCTGCTCAGCAGTGGTTTTTTTTTAAAAAAAAAAGCTGGGAAATACTCAGTGATTTGATAATCTACTGAGTGTCAAACCTTCATTCAACACTGAAAAACTAAGCACTGGATAGAAAGAAGTGATTAAAATGATCCTTTTTAAGGCTCACCCTACTGCTAATTGGTCACGACCATCCTGCAGAACTTCATTTGTGACACCAGTAGAACAGAAATTATAATGCTACTTTAATAACCTGAAAGAACTTTGCCACTAAAAGACTGAATCATTTCTTTAATATTAAACAGTACATTTACTCTGCAAATGATGGACCAGTATTTCATTGGAATGCACCATTTTTAGCCAGCCAAGACTTTTCTGTATTAAAAAAGAACAGAAATCACTGTGAGCTGAATCCCCCAGTCCTTTCCCCTACAAAGCTCTCTTTGAGGTCAATAGAAAATTTGGCTATTAAAGAATATTGAACTCTGATCCCTGGAATAACACAGCACAAATCATATTCAGTCTTGAAAATGACCTCCCGTCCTAGGTTTGGAAAGATTCTAAACAGGAGAAACAGGACATCCTTTTTCTATTATCCTTTACTAAAATTCACAATGCCAGAAAGGTTACAACTTAGTCTGGCAAACCATTTGAGCCTCCTCATTCACTGGCCTTTATTGCTTACTGCACACTTATTTCTTCTTTTAGCATATACAAGACATAACAAAGACCGTGAATTTAATCTCTTGAGAGTGAAGCAGCATTTATCATTAGACACATCAAGCACAATAAGAAGCAATACTGTCAATAAGCTTAATGTGCTTTTCCAAACTGCAGCAGCTGTGGGTGATGATGAACAAGGAGAGAATGTAAACACCTTCCTTTTATTATGTGGGATATATTTAGGTGAGTAGTGTCTAAAACCAGAGTGACAAAAGCTCAAAGGAAAAAGACTGATATAGATGTAATATTCTGCCAGAGAAGAGCTAGTGGTCAGTATTCACAAAAACATTTCATTCTACCAATGGCATGTTCAAAAATATTACTTTTAAAACTCCTGTCATGCTTTCCAACTATTTTTGCCTACCAATTTCCTGTATCTATTAAAATAGAAGACTCAAAGTCTTACATAGCTACAACTCTACTTGACCACAACAATCATTGTGTGTAGGTCATTGTTTGGAAACATTAAACTTACTTCAGATCAAACAGCCACTCTTATTTCACATTCAACTTGTCTTTGGTCTTTTTTTTTTTTCTCAAAATATATTTTCATTTTAAGTCAGTCCTTCACTTTGATAGCTTTGAGAAACTTTCCCATCGTCTCAAACTACTTTCATTCTGCTCAAAATAATAACTTTTACTTAACATGATATGATAGAGAAATTTAACAACTCACTCTCTTCTCACAGCTAGTTATAGGTGATTAATCTTAGTCCTATTAGGTCTGAAGAGTCCCTGAGCTCATCAGTCGATCCTTTCTAGGCACCTAACCAGCAGAATACATGAAATAAACACCTGAAACAAGATAAAGATTGACCAGAATATTTCATGCTTCAATCAGATCTGAGTAGTTCACTTTCAGTTTAGTAAAAGATCAAGTACAGAAAATATCAGAGCAGTCTCCCGTCCTGGCTGGAGACCTGTTCTAACCCAGCAGACCAGGACTGGCAGGAAATGCCAGTCATGTTACAGTAAAATAACACACAGCTTGTGCCCATGTGCTTTGTTCCATCAGTCTCCAGTCCTGGAGCTGGGGTTTCATTGAGACCCCCACTGCCTTCCCAGAGGGAGACAGTTTTTATTATCCTTCCACACCTCAGCATGAAGGTGTTATTATACACCAGAAGTAAAAAAAATTCCGTACTCTTTCAGATAGGATGGTTCACCAAGGGAGAAATAGGTCTTTGCCTCCTCCTTTCTTTCATAAATGCATTTTTTCCCCAAAAATCACAGCCCTCACATTAGCATTTTCCCTTAGAAAATGCAAGAGACTCAGCCTTGGTGCTGTTCCCTCGGCAGGTGAATGTACCCTGACAGCCTTTCTTCAAATCCCTTCGTTTGGTCCTGGCAGAGTCAGATCCAGTGTCAGATCCAGTGAAATGCTTGTTTTAGCAATCTGCAAGCTTGAAACAGGCTGTAGTACGGAAAGACTCCAAATTTCATCCTCAGTAGGGAAGATAGTTGTTTTTCTTGGAAAAAATTTTTGATTATATAGACCCATCCTGAGGTCTGACATCAGCTGAAAGGTTTAAAGGCAAGATTGAGGTTTAACAGGAGGTGTGTGCCCAGTTTTATCTTTTCAGCAGTAAAATTTTAACTACTGTGCTATACAATCATCATACTGGTTTCCTTATTGCCACCCAGTATGGGCACATTAACAGCAGAGATAGAGCAAGACACTCAATATGAAATACACACGTAAGATAAAAAACAAATGGGCTCTTCCTTCCTCTGCTTTGCCCCTTTCCTCTCCCCAGCCTGCACTCCAAGCTTCACTTTTCCACGAGGACGCTCACCAGACAAAGCTTTGGAGATGCCGGTGGCACGCACACGGTTCCACGCGCACTCGTGGGGTGAGGTGGAGCCAGAGGATGCTGCTGATGGCCCGCGGGTGCCAAGCCCTCCAGGCCGGCCCCAGGGAGCAGGATGCCTGCCCTGGCAGGACAGAGCTGCCCACAGATCCTTCAGGCACCCCTGGGATACCAGAACCAGCAGTGGAAAATACCAAGGGCTTCAAACACCTTCAGCAGCAAGTGCCCAGTTACACCAGGAATAAGCCTGTTCACTTCTTTATGTTTTTCAAGATAAATGCAACCAAAATCTTATTGTAGAATATTAAATACAAATAGTTGAAAACTCATGCTACTCATTATGCAAAAACATTAGCTCGGTCAACCTGAGTATAAATAAGTCTTTCAAATATTTTTATGGTTCAGAATGCACTGCACTGCCATGGTAATTTATGCATTTGTTGACTCATTTTAAATGTTGAGCCATAACACCGCAGCTCTGTGCTTGCCATAATTTCCTACTCCTCCTTCTGCCACTTCTATAAAGAATTTTATTGACTATATCAGCAAGAAATAATCTCTATTCTAATAACCACTTCTACATTTGAGTGGTTATCTTATATCTCATCTCCTACTAATTTTGTTGCCTGTGCATGTCTATTAGCCCCTCCTGTGCTCCAGCAGGCAAGGAAGGGTGCAGGACAGCCACCCAAGGGACTCTGTGCAGAGCTGCCACGGAACCAACACAGTCAGGAGTGTTTGCAGAGCAAAAGTAGCTGTGAGATTCTCTGGGCTGTTCTAAGGGTGACACTCATGCTGTGCTTGGAAGGGGCTGTACCAGGACCTTAAACCCCGGAGAGCCTGGGGAGGGTGTCTGCGCCATGGGCAATCTGCAACCCACAAATACTCAGAGGTACCTGAGCACCACATCCAACGCTGCTCATCCTCTCGCCCTTAAAAAGGACAGGGCTGGGTTATGAACCTCCTGCTATACTCAACAGAAGCCAGCTCAGCAAACAGGGTGTGCTTCAGACATAGCTACATTTATATCAACTGGAATCAAATGTTACATTTATGAAAACTCATGAGGTAACCTCACAGCCAAAGAAAGCATTTCTGTGCTGCACATGGCCTGTTAGACTTCAGTCTTCATAATGTTTGCTTACACATCTAATTAAACAAAAAAAACAAATTCTATTTAAGTCAAAGATCTGTCATGGATTAGTTCAAAGAACTAAACTTACTCCAAATTCAAGAAGGGAGGAACTTAAACAAGTGCATTCAACATGCAGAAGTTTTAAACTGTCAAGAATGATTTAGGTGTTCAGGAACCTGATTTCAGAAACCTATTTGTCTCCTGACACCTAAGCAAGCTAAGCTGCTTTTGGAAATAGAACCGTGTCAGCCTGACAGTTTTGACAATGCTACTCTCTGACTTCCTCCAGCACCTCATTCCTCCTTGTCCTTTCAGAAACTTCACAACATTAAAATCCAAAGAGAACAGAGACTTCAGCAACTGATAATATATTCACAAAATGGTACAACAGTGTATGAGACCAACCAACCACCCCAGAATTGTCAGGCAGGCAGCCTATAAATCATGCAGACAACTCACTGCAGCTGTTCAACAGACATGAAAAGGAATTCATTGCTTAAAGAATACTCAGCAGAGTCTTACAGGACTGTTAAGAGTAAAGGCATTACTTTTCCTGCCAGATTCTGCTTCATGACTTTTTTAGAATAAAAGTTAAGTTATTTTAGGCTGAAATAATTAATCTAAATATTCAAAGGATGAAAAGGTTCTTATCTAAATATTCAGAGGATGAAAAGGTTTGTTGTCAGGATCATAGACACGTCTCCTGAATATTCCCGCCACCTTCAGCAACCAAACACCCTCAGAACATGGAAAGTTGCTCAAAAGGAAGCTCCTCATTCTTTTCACTGCTGAATATTATTTGTAAGTCACTTCTGAAGTAGCCTCCTCTTGTAAATTCACACCACACAAAGCTCTTACATATGGGATGCTGTTTGCTTCCTAAAGAAAACAGGTCAAACTTTAAAATTCCACTTTTTCTGAGTAATTCCTGGAAACTTTCTCAGCCAAAAGCATCCAGGAATTCTAAATAATATGAGCTGAAATAAGATTCATGGGCATGAGAAGGGTGCACAGGAAAGCCTGGTGGTCCCTGCCATTGTACATCACTCTGCTGAGGACAGAGAAGGACGGTAGTGCACACCTCAGAGCCAAACAGGCATCAGGAAACATCCCTTTGCTGACAACCCAATAAACAAGCCTTCACTTCTCACATTTCACTGAACTATTAAGATCTAAACAAGTTTACTCCCTAAAAACTTAATGAAAGGAAATATTTTTGTTGTTGTAAGTTATAAAACTTGGCTGTTTTTTCCCCTCAAAAGATTCCTGCATTATCATCTACCATATAAAAACACTCAGTGATGGAAATATAATAAATTAACTGCTGTCAGGATCCAGTTTTAGTGGAGAAAGCAAGGCAGGATAGGTATAATTAAACAAACAAACACATTACAGTAGAAAGGACTGCATTTGGTGACCTCTAGCTTCTCTATAACAAAACTCAATAAGGTACTACATGAGTTAATTAAAAGTACACTGGCCAGAGTGAACAAAACCCAAGAACAATGCTACAGGCTATTAAATGAAATGATGATTCTGAATTGTAATTGCTTTATAGACCACTGAATTCCTTCAGTGGGGAGAAAAGATTTACTAATGATATCAAACATCTCCTGTGATAAAAGTTTAATTATTAAAAGGTTTTATCTCTGAAGGCAAAGTCTGTTTCTGTGTTTATGTTGCTTCTATTTTTTCCCTAAATTATTAAGAACAGCCATCACCAACCCTACCCTCACTTTAACCCCCTTGAAATATTTTATGCACTCTTAACCACCTTAATGTGATGTAGTTCTCTGTGGTCTCAATTCAGGAAAGCAGGTAACTATATTTTAAGTGCCACAGGGACAAATCCTCAGCTGATATATATCACATTTATAGAGCTTCAGCATCCACCTCAGTGGGACTTAAATGCTTTCTCAGTACATTGCTGAACCAGGTTATTAAAAAGAAATTACAAAAAAAACCCTGTTCCTGAAACTGCCATGGAGTATTGACAACACAGAAATGAATACCTGTATCTGGCATTTCATTATCATGATTCTTATGCAAGATGAACATTTTGTAGTGTATGTTACTGTTACTGTGCAGCAGCAACATTCTTCAGTCCAAGGTAATGCAGAGCTTCCTAAAAGATCATTAAAGGTTCTTGTGGCTAGGCAGTCATTTAGTTGGTGATCTCATTTTGTAGCCAAAGCCATTAGGACAATATAAATCTGGTTTCAGGAAAGCACATTAGTTAATTATAAAGCAATCTAAAACAAACCAAAAGGAGAATATTTGATTTATTCTAAATGTTTATAGATATTATAATGCTGTGGTTCTATAACTTGGTATCTTGTCCAGGGAAAATGGCAAGATTTTATAGGAATAGTAACATGGGGTTTAGACTTCTTGCTTTCCTTTTAAGCAATTTTCTAATAATTCACTTCCAGCTTCTCCTGACAAGAACTGGTCCAAGTTTTATGCCTGATTTTGCACATGTCGATACCAACAACCTTCATTAGGTGCAATATGAAGGTCACAACAATTTGTGAACAAAAAGAAATTACAGTTTTACAGCAGCTTTTGCCAGCTGGTCTGCACAAACTGCTCCCATGAGCTAAGGGTGCAAAGCCCAGTTCAAACCTTTCTTAAAAACACAGCAACATGTCAAGCTCCCCAGCTGCCTGCACTGTTCCTTTCTGTTGTTTATCTTGTTTGCTTTTCTTGCATTCTCACCAGACCTTTTAGACAGCATTAGCACTCATTCTCTGTTCTTCAGCTGCACGTAACAGCGGGGCTCAACCTGTTTGCAATCAGTGTAAATGTTAAATAAATCATAAATGTGTTCATACTGCAGCACAAACTGGATCTGTCTCATTCACAACGCAAACATAATGATCTTCTCAGAAGAAAATCTCTTTAGGTTTTGCATTTAAATAGAACCTACCACAGTGAGGTCCCGGGATAAAATTTGCGCTCCTATGCTCAGGCTTAAAAATGGATGATCAATTCCACTGGCTTCTGTCACTGTTCTGGGATTGCTCCTAGGATCCTGCTTTAACGTGTACAGATACCAGCTCCAGTGACACACAATTGCTGATTGCATCTTAAGCTGTTAAATCTCACCAGACTGCAACAGCTATTTATTCCTTGTCGCTGCATTTCCTGTGCAACTTGAGGCCCTCCCTTATTCACAGGCATCCATTATACTCATCAAAAAGTTTATTCCTGTCTCAAACAAGACCAAACATATCTAAAGAGATGTCGTAGGCTCCACAGTAGATTCATTACAAGTCAGGCTTGACGTATTCATTGCTAGTGCTTCATATATTGCTAGTGGATAGCTTATAGCTTCTTTCTCTAATGTTCAGTTTCTGCAGGCAAACAAATTTCTGCCTGAGGCACCTAAGTAAACTAGAAGCAGCTCCAGCGTGCCCCCAATCTGCAACTGCCATGAAACGTGTCACAACATCTTTCTCAAAGTTTTTTTCACAGCAAGAATTATCAGTTCTTCCTTGGCTTTATCCATTGCTTCCCAAAAATATGTGCCCCAGATATATTATGCAGATTCTGTCAAAGACATCCAAGGTCAACAGGGATTTTTGGTTGGTTGGTTGGTTTGGGCTTTTTTGTTTTAGTTTTTTTTTGGGGGCGTTGTTGGTTTTTGTTGTTGTTATTGTTTGGGGGTTGGGGGATTTTTTTGGTTTCAGCATTTTTTTATGGTAGTGGCGTTTTGCTAGGGTTTTTTTTTAATGCTTTGAATTTTATTAATAATTGGAGAACATGGGAAACTTGGGGCTCTGAACTAAACCAAGTGATTGTGAGTGTAGCTGCTCCTATTGCTTGAGACCCCCAATAACACAGCTCTTCAGCCACTGCTGCCTACTGCAGCAATCTCAGTGGTTTTAGCATAAGGGAAACAGTCTACAAACCTATTTAGCTGTGTGCTTGGTGGTCCTGCTTCTATCACAGGGAGCTATGTTTCCAATTAATTACAGCAGAGAAGATTCCTACATACAGCTTGTTACTGCAGCAATGGCTGCAGGAGAGCTGATATTCCTCACGGGAGCAGTGCTAATCCTCCCATGGCAGGGCTTGGCTCCCAGCTCACGTTCTTCACGTGGAGGTCTCTGCTCCAAGCAGCCCAGTATTCCCGAGCAGTGACATTTTTCCACACTCCCTTTCTGCATTCCCCACAGGGCTGGAAATCGTCCTTTGGCACAGAGTTCTGAGGCAAGGGGAACCTGCGTTATCCTGCTCCGTCCCACGAAGCAATTCTTGGGAAACTTGCAATTAGCAGCTACCTTAGGAAACTAAGTTTGGGTTGGTTTTTCTTCCCTTTTCATCCTCCACAGATGGGCACACTTGGCTTTATTTAGATAGAAACCAAAAGCAACGTCACAGGGAAGGTGGGCAACTGCAAAAATATGCTGAATGACACATAGCCTGCACTACAGCTGTAAGGAAAAAAGAGGGAGGAAGGAAGGGAAATTAAGGGCAAAGTTTTCTCCTCACTTATCTGATCAGAACATATATATCCAAACAAAGTCTCTTCATGCAAATTACTTATAAATACATTCTGGACCCCTGTAAGCCAGTGTTCTCGTATTTTGGCTTGATATTTTTATGCTGGGGATGGATACACGTACTTAATGCCACTAGACCTGTGAAGAAGAAATGCACTCCTTGATCTTGGACAGCAGCAAAGGCACAAAATGTGAAGCCAGTACTGTACAGCCCTGGAATAGCTTGGCCACAGGAAAGTATCCTTTTAAACCCATCGGTTTTTTGAACCTGACGTGCTATGAGCATGCATTGGTACAACTGCAGAATGAAGATTCTGACTGCTACCTAGGCTTTCCATAGTCTTTACAACTTTTACAGGTTAGTCTTTTCAATCAAGTTTCAGAACACAGTGGCAACAAATCTAAGTTCCACATGCCCCCCACTCCTCGTGGCTCAGGAAGAGCTCCTGATGGCATGCTGTAACCAGTTTGGGCTCAGAATTAGCTTTCTTGGCCACTCTGTATTTGCATGAGCAGCACACACCAGCACTTCCCTACTTCTGCAGTCGCTTCCCACAGCAGAGAATGTTCACATTCCTTCCCAGATCCTGAAAGCGTCTTTGAACTGGCTTACCTTCCTCTAGAGTTTCTAGGAGGTGCAAATACATTATTATGTCCAGCCATTGCCTGTCATTGATCAGCCCTGATTTAGCAGGTGTGAAGAAAACTTGGCACAACTTAGTAACTCTGTGAGGGGTAAAAGGTCACAATTTCAATTATAATCCTCATTATTTACTACGATTAAGTGAATTTGTTAACACCAAAGCTCAAGTTGTTTAACATAACTAATTAAGCAAGTAACAAACTGTTCAATCCATTAGCACTGCATTGCTTCTGGAGTTTTAAATTTTTGTTAACTGTTTCTGCAGGAGACTGTTAGCAATTAAAAGCAAAGCAGGGGAGCTAAAGTCTGGCGCCATCTGAAACATCTGTCATAGGTGAAAACTCAGTACAGGATGTGAACATCTAGCCCAAGCCAAGGCAGTATTTTTCTTTTCCACAAACAACAAAACAAATTAATCACGATATGATGACAAAACATAAATAGTTGTTTTGACATGGTCACTATGTTCTTCTAAGAGACAGGAAGGCGAGCAAAACATTTTGTACAGAGGAGGTAAAATGCAACCCCTGCTGTCCTCCCCTGATGTTCTTGTGGCAATGCGAACACCTCGGCTCATAGCCCCAAAAGATGTCTAATTCCCTATGACTTCAAATAGACATACAGTATTGCATAAAGGAGAAAAGACTCTTTCTGTTTTGATATTATGGATTAGTTAGAACGGAAGGCTTAAATATCCTCAAGCTGAACGACTGTGAGGTCCAGAGAAACTGATTCCTGCAGAAACCAGGCGCTGAGGTCAGGGCCTGCCCTCCTCCCCTCGTGGCCTGGGGGACACAAGGGGCACGAGCGGTCCCCAGGTGCTGGGAGCGCTGCTGCTGAGGGAGGCTCAGCCGAGCGCAGGAGCTGGGGCAGCTGCTCCTCGTGGCACAGCTCCAGCCGGGCGAGCGCAGGCTGGGCCAGCCCACCACAGCTGCCTGCCCCCTGGACAGGAACGCGGAGCTGCTGCCAGGACACGGCTGCCCAGCAGTGGGACCAAGGATTTCTTGTAAGTGTTCTGGGAATACTCGTGCAGGCTTAGGAACAGACTGCAAGCTCTGCAGGGCAGGCACCATCTGGCTCTCCTTCGGATGGAGGAGTCCTGCTTTTTCACTGCGTTGTTAAGGCCCCGCTGCAGTAAAGCAGAGTGAGTACACAAACATCATCCTTTCAGGACTTGAAAACTGCAGAACAAAACAGATGACTCAACTGCAAGAGTGACAGGCAGGCAAAGACTAGTTCCCAGCCAAGCAGGGCATTGCTCTACACAGCACATTATGTTCCCCAAATACAGCAGACACTGACGAGCATCCTTCAGGACTGCACCTCACTGTCAGGTTTAGCACATTTTTTGTTTTGTGTATGGAAAACAAAAAAATCAACCAAACAAAACCAATAAGATCGCTTCCCCTCAAGAATGGAAAAGGCATTAAAAAACCAAATAAACTCTCAGGCAAAAAGTGACTCCTGTTCAGAATATCTTCTTGCAGCTGTTTGTTTCCCAGGCAGTTTAGTTCATTATATATAGCCACACTAAGTATTCAAATTCTACAAAAGCTATTACAGTCCATCAAGACAGCGCTGCAGAAGAAAATTCTAAACCTAAATGCCACTAAACACAATCACAAGAATGAGAAATTTGGTACTTCTTGAATCAAAACCTGATGATGCTTGAGATAAGCACCTTTCCTACCCCTTCTTACAGCTTTTTCTCTTTGGCTCAGAATTTCATTTGAACTTCTGTAGTCTCTAGCTTGGCAAGTGATTTGATGATAAAACTGCTGACACACAAAGGAAACTAAATGCATTCACAACATATTCATCTTCTTGTACACAGGCAGATACACATTCATGCAGTGAACCCACCACCTCAGTTCTGCCTTAGACCTTGCCTATAACAAATGGTTAGATTATATATGGAGATCGAGAAAGTTAGAAACAAATAATTCAAATGAGAAAAATCATTAAGTCCTAATTACACCAGGGTTTTGTAGAGGACATGCTGGAGCTGGTAGCTTTTCACTAATATGGCAGTGAATGGTCCACATACCATAGCTCTGTCTTTCCCACTAATTAATTGTAATTCTAGAAACTGCCTACAAAATATGTTTCTCCTAAGTACCATTTGGTTCTCCAAATGGAGCCATAGCTCTATAGTGCTGAAATTGGGACTCTTATGCTGTTCTAAGCACTCAGAGTCCTGAGGGATAAGCACCCAACACATTACATCTGTGAAGATTGCTCCTATTCCTACCTTCCCCTGCCCTACAAATAAATATTCTGACACTCTCTCTTCTCTTTCCCAGATTTTTTAGAGGCTCCTCCTTCCTTGAAAGTCACTGCCTTATTTTCTCCCAGGAATCTCTTCATTTCTACCAGCTCATGGCTGAAAGTTTTGGACAGACATTTCCTCTGCTTCTGGCAGAGACCCAAAAATAGCTGAAAGAACACCAAAGCCTGCAGGAGTGATTGCATGGCCCATTTTGTCCTTCTATATATATATATGAAAAAAAAAAAATCAGAATTGATTTTCCAGACAGAAAGCAGCAATAAGAGGTGCTGTACCTGGCACCCTGTCCTCTGGTGCTCACCAAGACATCCATAAACACAGAATTGTGACAGGACAGTGCTAAGCCAAGGGGCTGCAAAGCACACTGCCTGCAGTGCCTGCTCTGAGCAGTGCACCCTCACTGCTCCACAGGCAACAAGAACTGGATGCCCCAGAGTAAAAACTGACGTCCAGTTATGCCCTGCAATGCCATAAACCACTCAGAGGGACAACAAAACCTTGGAAAAGCACTGGCAAACATTTTGGTAAAGTTCCAGCATAAAAAGCAAGGTTACCAACACCCAGCTTTTATCACCTGTTCACGTTTAATTTCACAAGCCCTTTTTAGGCTGGAGAGAATCATAAGCTTATTACTCAAAGTCACAGATACTTTGTGCTTACTCTCAAAAAATATGAGATAATGCTGAACAAATTACCAAAAAAAAAAAAAAAGATTAATTTTAAAAATCTGTTTCAATACCACAATGTTTCCTAACTATGGAGAACGCTGCCAATACTATATGTATGTAACAACAAGATTTAATAAATGAAATATCTATTTTCTATAGCAAAGCTGCAAAACCTTATCTTATATTAACTTCATGAAAACCAATTAGAAAAGTACCCTTGAGCTACTATGAACTTCTCTGACATACAAAGAGAACTAAAGAAACCATCAGAAGTATTTAATTGCTTTGACTTACCTAGCTATTGCATAAAATCATATCATTAGGTCATTTTCTATGATATCTCTATCCTGCTTGGAGGAACACATGTGAGATGGGATTTTATTCAGTAACTTGGCATTGTCCATCAGTAAAGAAAGATAGTGTGAGCTGACCTTACTGCCCCAGACTGATTATCTCATTTAAACAGTGCAGAAATGTGGATGTATTTAGTACATATTTTCTGAGTTCTTTAGAAAATATCTCAAGAACCTAACAGATGCTAATTTCTATTACCCAAAATAGTCCCTGAGTTCAGATACATCCTTCAGCACTTTGGCCTTTTTCTAGCCCATGCAATAATCTCAGGAGTGTAATGTGATTAGAAAACACAAAACCAACTGCAACTGAAGCTTAACATGGGGGAGTGTTGAGCGAAACCACAGATGAGAGGCACTGCAGAAACACCTTCTTATTAATAAAGTGGAAGAGCCCACCAGAGTGGTAATGAGAGAGAACAGAGAAGAGTTAAATGTTTCAGCTTATAGTTCTCATAAACACAAAGATGCAATTTGAATCTTGATCTTTTCATAACCTCTGAACTTTTCTTCCCTTTCCTTATACCAGGCACAATGCTTTGGACACATTTTTTCCCAACAATCTAATGAGAAAGTCTTTCACTAAGGATGAGTTGATTTCCAGCAATTGCTATGGCAACTTCCACCCTATAAATCACTCACAAATATGGCCCATTGTATTATCCTATAAAAAAATCAGCTGCACAAATTTTTAACCAAAACCTGCTTAACTGGCATTATCTTTTGAATTGATGCACAATCCTATACCAAGACATTTGCATTTTCTCCTTAAATTCTCTGCCAGAATCAAAGCACCTTGACTCAGTGTTTATGCTTATTCCAGTACATTAATGGCCACGTTTATGCACTGCTTTTTCCTAGTGGGCAAACTGAAGCTTATAAATAACCTAGTTTGGGGTTTCCTCTGAGAGTTCAGCTTAGTGTGTGACAAGGTGTTCAAAAAGCAGGCAACACTGACCAATGAGAAATGGTATTTCACTGGAAGAATAGAGAAACATTAAAGTAAAAATCTGCCTCGCATCTTCTCCAAACACGTACAGCAGAATCAACATTTAGTTTGGTGCTCGATCCTCTGATATTCAGTGATTTGTTAACAAGTAAAGGAATTTGGACTCTTATAATAAACACCAGTAGGTATTTATAATCATAGCAGAGCTCATAAACCAGGAATCAGATATGCAGCATGAAAGATGACCTGGAAGGCTGCAGCAAGGTCAGCTCTGTCCAGCCAGGGAGAGCCGGAGGAGCCTTTGGGGTGACGGCACCAGCTCGGCTTCCAGGGGTGAGCTCAGGCCAGCCGTGGCTGTTTGCCTTCCAGCTCCAACAGTGACTCACTTCCTCACAGTCTGAGCAACTGTTTGCCCTCTTATGAGAAGAGTCACATTTTGCTAAGGTGGGAGGGACTCACTGTCACATCCCAAGGCTTCCCCATCAATGCACACTTTCATTCTTCAACATTGAGCAGGAAAATAAAGAACTGCTCACTCTGTGCGGGCTTTACTGCATGAAAGCCTCCTCTGCTGCTGAAAGGGAACATCACCTTCCTCACTTCAGGTTTCATTGCACAGACCCATCACCCTCCAGGAGTTCTCCCCCACCTTCAGCTCTCCACCCCCTCCTTTATTTTTAAATAAAAAGCACCACCCCTTGCTCCCAGCTGATTCAATAACTGAATAGGGCTGGTTGAAGCCAGTAATGTCTCTGCTGTGTTGTATTAGTGACTTACAAAACACAAGGTGACAACAATCTGTGCTATTAATATGGAGAACAACAGTGGAACACCCTCCTCCTTTGAAAAGCAAAGTGAAATTTTCAGCTGGAGGCTCTTATAGTTTCAGTGTTCCTTATCTGCCTCTGTCCACAGCTGCTGATGACAGCTAAACTCCTGCATCCATCCCAGCAAATTACATGAGTTTAATCAAGTGGCTGTGTGATAGATTTGGTGACAGCAGATTTAGTTACCCTGCTGTGATAAAGGGTTGATCAATGTACTATTATTCTTTCCTTTATTGGCTTCTCTTTCTTCCCAGCAAGTATAATACTACAGTATCACAGACCAAATTTCCTGCACTTGAGAGCATATCACCCACTTCTAAATCCAAAGACAATGTTTCCTGCTTCAGCAACAAAGGCATTTGCTGCATCTTAAAATTAATGGTTTTCTAGCAATCCTTTTAATTTCACAGAACTGAATTGTTACTGAACTGAATTTTGCATACTGGACACAAATATTCGAAGATTTCTTTCCTAGCTAGTTCAAAGGAATTGTCCTTTTTCAGCAACAGCCAAAGGATTCCTGCTTTATGGTCTTCAAATAAAAAAATATGCCAACAAAACAGTAATTTAGTCTTTTGTCACATTTACGTTCCAGCCTTGTCCAACACAGTTCTTAGCCCAAGACCAAGGTAACAATGGGAGCTCCAGGGATACCATCTTTCCCAGCAGCATGGGGTCAGATAACACAATCTGGCTCCTGTTCAATGATCAGATGATTCAAACATTTTTGGCTGCCTTCTGTAACTGTGTTTGAAAAATTCTTCCTGGAGGTTGAAGATTTCGCTCTCAAAATGCCTCCTGCGAGGTTTGGTGACACTGGTAAATCACTTTGTTCTATGGCTCACCTAGAAAATGTCCCTTTGGCTGTAAAAAACCACCTGACACCTAACAGGACACCAAGACAGGACAGCATTGCCTGGGTTCTTCCATTTTTGTGTTTTGGAGTTTGGTTTTTTGGAAGTCTTGTATCCCAATTCACTTTGGGGTATTAGAAGAATACAACTCTTTGGAGTAAAAGGGCAGATTTCAAATGAAAGAGAATCTCTGCTGTCTGTGGAACTTGCCCTGCCATTCATTGTGCTGTCATATATTAAAATGTGTATTAAATTTAACTTTATGCTTAGAAAGTAATTGAAGGATCAAAAACGCAAAACTCCCCTTCAAGCTTTTTGCTTTTACTGCCATTTTCTGTCTTACTAAGCAATGTCTTTATCATGATGTCATTTCTTCTAGGGCAGTAATTGCAAAAAATGCAGAGATCATTCATCTACAGTAGAAGTTTGTAACAGGCACTTAACATTGGAACTTACCTTTACATTTTGATTATAAAAGAAAATGGCCCATATGGCATAAATATCTTGCAGTGAAATGGGAGTTCATGAATTTATAGCAAATGTGATAAGGGTAAAAAGACCTCAAGAGGAAATGCTGCAATAATGGTCTTTTAATAGACCTAAGAGGAAAACTGGCTAACTCTTACCAGAGCTGGGGAAATAAAGGCACAAATCAATGAGAAAATTTGCCAGTTAAACAGAAAAGGATCCAGAGCAGAGTTCGTATAATAAAGTGATCTGCCTTCAAATGAAAGTTAAAAAATAAAATTCTTGGTGAGACAAACCTAAGAGCAACAAATTAGAGTACAAATGAAGATATCTGCGTTGGTGGATGTTAAAATCTTCTGTGTTTAGGCTTAGTGGCTGAAAGGGCACAAAACAGCTCACACAAGGGACTTGGAAAAAGAAAGGGTGGGATTGGTTTGGTTTATTTTTTGTTTTAAAATCAATATAATTTTCTTCAAATACACTATGAAATTATTTCAGTATATGCAAAATTTAAATCTGTGTTCATCAAGGTGTTAAAATACCCATTTCTTAGGGAGATGCCTTGTGGCTTCAATTACTGAGTGATAAAAATACTTCTGAACTGATGGTCTGTGTTACTAGTTCTGGAGCCACATATTTACTTCTCTGCTGCAGATCTAATTCAGGGAAAGAAATTAATTTCTGATTGGATACTACTGAAAGGACTAAAACTTCATTTCTTTTAATTAGCTTGAAAATCTCTGCTATTGAAAATTCTCATTTTTTTTCTCCAATCACCCTAACAGACCAACACCTCTAAATCATCACAATTCAGAATTCTCCTACTTGTGCATCTTCAGACCTCAAAAATTTAAGCCAAAAAGTTGTGCTCCAGACAGGCACAAGCTCTTTACACACCAAATAAGACTCCCAGTGAAGTATTCTTTAAAACACAGCCTATGTGTAGGGATACTCCTTAATGAAAAGATTACATGTGAAATAGAGCTAACAGCATCTTGGGTTTGAGTTCAGTTTGATTTCATAACTCCACTACCTGAAAAGCTTTGTGTCACACAAACAAGTAGAGTGAAAACAGAATACTACAGAGAACAAGAGAACATCAACACTGCTTAGAGTAAAATCGCTAAAGGAAACACTTCTTGATGGCAAATGTCATGAGAAACAAAAGGAAGGCTCAAACACATGGCACTATACACCAAAATCCCCAAACAAATGTCCAAACATTTAAATATAAGAAATTCAAAATGTGCAATTTTTCTGACTTAGTTCAGTCAATAAATACTATGGGTTTTTTTTCTTTTTAAAAAGAAATGAATCTCTAGAAGACAACACATGCACTGATACCTGCATACCCCTACTACAGATACCTCCTACAAAGTGCTCCCCACTACACTCACTGACCATTTTCATGTCTATGAAATACTCTACTTTGAAAGCTGTGGTGGTCACAAATAAAATCCTCATTTTCTAGTAAAGCGAGGCAGAAACTACCACCTTTTGTTGTGGAATTTAGATCCATTTTGCTCCATAATAAAATAATGTCTTTTTTTTATTATTCTCTTTTCTATATTACCTTCACAATAGCTTTGGAAGACATGAAAAAGAGTGGGCAAGAAGTAAAAAAAATTCAAACAACTTTATGTGCTGCTCAGTCATAACAAGAGAGGTAAAAATCTCAGCCAGGTTAGTCCCTTTAATTTCTCTTGCATGCAGCAGAATGTAGGTGGCAGAGCAGATGAGATGCTGGCCAGGACTATACAAACTCAGACACATTGCAGAAAAGAGAGAGTACAGACTTCTCCATGCTCAAATTCTGTTTTGTTCTAGGCAGAATTACATTCAACAAATAACATCATAAGAGAAAATGCAAGACTTACCCATGTTTTCAAATGCTAAGGTCAGGTTTATAACACAGTGCACTCTGTCAAGAAATATCTTATAAGTTCCTCCTGATGAAAACTGAATAAATGCAACTGCCCCATTTCTACATGCCAGAAAGGTAGCTGGCTTTTTTGACTAAGTGATCAATTTTAAATTATTCTCTCACATCTAACTGTTAAACGTCATGGCAATGCTTATAGTTTTGTCTTGACATGTGGTGCTAGAAAGCTCTTGTTTTGTTTCTACTCTTTTTCTCTCCCATTTCTTCCAGCAGCCACACTCAAACTCCAAAGTAGATTTGCAAACTTTTGGAGAGAAGGGAGTGGAAAAGGGAAGTTTTTTGTTATGTGATCACCAGAGGTCCAAATAATAAAGCCCAATGAGAGAATCTCTGCAAAATTAAATGCAGCTGTGATATAGTGACCAAGAAGAGGATTCAGGAGTTACTGCAGAAAAATCCCTAAAAGTCCTCACCATAATGAGCCACAGCACCAGTAAGAAAGCTATTAAAGCCTTTGGACTGCAGTGACAGTTGCAGCTGAAAAAAGGAAAAGCAGAAATTCTACTTTTTTTTTTAAAAAGCAAGCAAACAACTAGAGTTCGGCCAAAATATTGCACTGTAGATTATTAAAAGATCATAACCCTTTCTCAATTACCTAAGAAGTAAAAACATATGGCTCAAATTGACCATTAGGCTTGTAGGAGCCTCCACTGGCCCAGCAGCCTCCAGGGACCAGGGGCAGCAGCTCCCCAGAGCTGCCCCTGCCTTGGCTGTGGGCGCTGCCTTTTCCTGGCACCAGGAGGGTGCAGGAAGGGGCAGAGCCCTCCTGCCAGGGCTGGGAAACCACCTGAACCAGCAGGAAAAGTTCACCGACCATGTCTGTGTCACCAACCACCAACTTCACTGATGTAACTCCAAACCACATCGAGCCACTGATGCACACGTGCCGAAAAAGAAAAGGAACTGAGCAGCATAAAAGACATTTCTGAAGGACCATCTGAGAGCTGGTTGTGCTCAAGGAAGTACACGCATTGTGGCTCTAACTTCTCCCCACCCCTCCTGTAGTTGGACAGGACTGGCACTGTGGTGTTTCCCGATTCTGCAGTACCACCTAGTGACAGTGACCAGGGGAGCGTCACTCCGGTGTCAGCTCTTTTGGTGGTGCAACTCATGCACCAAATCCTGCAACTCCCACTTTAACCACTTCTTTCCTGGCTTGTTATGAGCCTTGTAAAAGAAGTGGCATGATAGAAGATACAGCCTAGAAAAAATACAATCATCCATGAGCCCAGACACAAAGCACTTCCTGCCTGCCTGGGAAGCAGAGGGTTCCGGTGAATGTTCAGGTGTGAAACACATCCTTTGTGAAACCACCTTTAAAATAAAATGCAACAATTAGTAAGGCACTGATGTTAATCTACTTCCACTGCCTATCAGATAACTCTGCCACAGTGTCTTGGCTGTAAGATGAATACTGTTATTAAGGAGGAGTGACTCTAATAAACCGTGTCATTGATGAAGGTAGCTGGTTCCCAGATCTTCTCTAAGCCTGCCCTCAGAGGCATTCCTGGGAGATCTAGGCAGGTAATAATTACTTCTAAGCACATCCCAGTATTCTCCTGTATATTGAATATAAATGCTCTTATCAGAGTGTTAAAATAGTGACTATTACTGAGAGTTAAAGGGCCGTATTTGTTAAAAATACTTTAGATATTGTTCTTACAGAGCAAAATAAATACTTCATTTGTAGGTTGCCTTATCTCAGATTTACTGGGGAGATTGAGTGGGACAAGGATAATGAGTTTTCACAATGTCACAAAAGGTAAACAAAACCTAAAACTATAAAATAAAATCCAATACAACAAAAAGTTTTAACACCATTTTACAGAGAAAAAGAACCCCACATCAACATGTATTTAATAACTGCTTTTCTTATTTTCCAAAGCCATTATTCTGAACTCAGCTCACAAAACAAAAGCTCAAATTCTCAACCAGAACTTTCAACACCTGTCTCTAACTACAACACCAAATGCTACAGCTTAGATAAAAACACGCAAAACCTTTGAATGGGTTTTGGATCTGTTATATTTGTTCAGGATATAGACTGTAGAGCTTAAAAAACTTATTTTACACTATTAGAAGTTGTCATTTATGCCTAATGCAGAGAAAAAATTTATGTGCAATATGTAACTTTAAGATGCATAAAATGACCTGGAAAGAATATTTGAAGGATAGCTGAAGACAGCAGGCCAGAATTACCAGTAGCTGAACTTTTTTATTATTATTATTTGTTTAATAAATATTCAAACCACGTGGGCAGATAAAAGAAGTTTTTGAAATGAACTGTGATCAGAGCCAATGCTGGACAATGACCTCTGAGGATTTTCATCAGGAGACAGGTAAAGCCATTATCTGTGCCAGTGCAACCTCTGACTTCACCTATTTCGGGAGTTGTGGGGCAGCTGCTGTCAGTGGGGCTACAGGGAGGTGACAGCAGGGTGCCGTGGACAACACTTGATGCCCCAGCTCTTGTCATAAGGCAACGACATGTTTTAGACTTTCATCTCCATGCTTTTTAAAAACTCACCATTTTCTATAACAATATGGTATAAAAATTCTGTCAGAAGTATCTAATAAAGGTTTGGGCCCTAAATAAGAAGTTTCAGTAAATGCTTGTCCACAATTCTGGTGTTAAATCACATTCAGAACTACAGTACTGTCAGAAATCCTTGGCACCACTTAGTTTGGTGGTCACTGCATTCAATGGAAGGCCTGCTGTTGTCTTCAGTAGAAGAAAAGAAATGAGTGAAGTCAAATTAAGAGCTTTTGAAAACCTTACAAGCACAGGTGCTATGGTCTGGTTGGGATCCCTGGATTTAAATTGGTATTGGGCTCCATGAATTTTAATATCAAAGCCCCAACCATACCTACTCTGCAGCACCATCTAGTGATGCTCCGTGGGCTCCACAATAAAACAGTGCTGCAAAGCTAATTGTATCAGTAATTGCACAATTTGTGTGTATGAACTCATTGCAGGCAGCTCACGCCCATCCCTTGAGAAGTGTTTTAACCAAAACGTTTAGCTCCATGCAAAAAAAACCAGAAACCTAACACCTAGGGGGAAGGATGCCTTCACTCATCTGAGCTTCCACTGGGATCTGGCTGAGCTCAGCCAGTCCATCTGAAGACCCAGATCCCATGTGTAGCCCGAGCCCTCAGCACCAGCTCCCTCGGTGTCCATCAGTGGGATCAATGACATTCACCTCCATGAGCATCAAAACAAGTCTGACAGCCCCTTCTGTTCAAATCTCAACCACAAGGAATATCAGCATCTCGAGGGATACAAGAAATGTGAATACATAACTGTAATGATCTAAAAAACCCAAAAGTATAGATCATGGGCAATGCTATGGCAAAAATGTGATGAACGCTAAAAAATAAGTCTCCTGAATGTTTAGACATCGGGACTGTTTTAGAACACAGGCTGTAAAAGGGGAGTTTTCACTCACTTTTATGAATGTTGTTTTATAATGCATAGGTTTTGTCTTTGGACACAAAACAAATATACCTGTGTATATTTTTTCCTATTCCTAGTTGCATTTATTTAGTGGTGGTTTTATTCTCCCAATAAAGCATCCATTCACTCTTCCCTAGCAGCTGTCATCCAATTTATTCATCAGAATAACAGATCTGCATTTCAACACTCATTTGTAGACAGGTTCCAGCACCAAGTTAAAATAATATTTTATTAAAACCAAACTGCAGAACAACTTGGAGAGAATATAAAAGGGACAAAAATCACTCCCAGGAGCAGGAAAAAAAAAATTTCCCCAGTTTCCTGCTGGTTCAAAGCCAGATTTCCACCTCCCACTGAGCTCTTCAGCAAACCAAGCACCCAGGAGACAGACATTCTCTGGGTCTGCTGGAAGCTGAAAACTGGACTGAGAGCAGTTGCTTTGCAGCATATTTCATAGAACAAATCTTCCCAGATATCAGTACTTGCCACATGGCACAGCTTAAGCTTTTCCGGCCGTTTTTGCCCCCACGCTTCCAGAGCATTCCAGCCCCAGTCGGTGCTCCAGGCTGGCAGCCAGACCTGAGCCCACACACGGCACAAAGGAGCTCAAAGCCACTCTCCCCTGCCTGTTCCCTCACCCCACTGCCGGCCACAAGGACAGTGCCGCTCCGGAGCTCAGCCACGGGCAGGGAGCGACTCAAAAGGGACAGATGACATCTCATTGAGGTTATTTTTCTTCATCAGGCTCCCTGGAGTGACCAGCACAGAGGATGCTTTAAGCCTGAAGAGGATTGAAGAGGGTGAAAAGATTGAAGAAAAGCCACAAAAGTTTGTTTTCTCTAGGGAAAAATTTGTTGAATAATGAATTTAATGGGGGGATGACAACACCCAACTGTTCAGTTGAGGTCTGAACAGCATCTTTAATGAATAAAATATTAGCACTAGAAAGCACGTTTATAGTCTCCTATAAGAGAGCTTATAAGCAAACCATAAACAAACTATGGCAACAAAAAGGCAACGTACTTGTAAATATTCATGACATTTTCCATTCCACTTATTTTCTTACTAAGATTACTCAAGGCTCAAATCCCTTTTTGAAGACAGTTGCATTAAAATAAAAAGGAGTAAAGGTACAAAGGTCATTCTCACCACGCACAATCCTTCTTAATTATGAATTTATTATGTGATGGTTCTTTTTATGAAAAAGGTAATGCCAGAATTAATTAGAATCCATGTGCTTTAATCCACTACAAAAAATTAATTCATTGTACAAGTTCCTTTGGGATTGCCACCATCTCTAGATTTTTTTTTTTGTTTTATAATGAGGCAGGTATTTCCATATCATTGCAAATGATTACAGGAAATGCAAGCCACCATAATGAATCAGTTTATCAGAGAAGAAGCAGACAGCCTATGGATCACTGTAGGTGCAAGCTTCTGGTATAACTTGGTACAAGGACTGGGGAAATTTCTACCTGCTTCAGAACAAATGGTCAAAACCAGCTTATGGCCATGGCTGGTTCAGTCTAACCCTAAACAGAACAGAATAACAACTACAGCAGCTACCAATATTTTATACACTCCCTAGATGATATTATAACCTCAGTAATTTCAACAGATTTACATGAATGGCTCCTTTATCTTGTATAATTTTCATATCAAGTGTTTTTTCCTGATAGTGCTTTTGCATTTCATTGTATTAAGCATTCTGATAATCTCATGCTATAAATGACTCAATTTATCTTGTCTTGCCATCAGCTATTTGCAAGCAAGAATGTTAGTTATATTCCATAAAGCCACTGCTGCACTTGTATTTCATATTCAGGGTTTAATTTCAAACTGAGGACTACAACATTGTCCTAGATCAGCCAACCGCCTGGGAGGATGAGGGGTGTTTATGGAAAAATACCATTCCACAGCTTTGAACCAATGTTGCTATGAAAATCCTTGTTTTATGCAAATGACACGTCAGAATTTTAACCCCTTGTGCATTCTCTGAGAGATGGCAAAGTGCATTACTTTGACCTTTCTTGGTGTGCTGCAGTTTGAGTCATTGGCAAATGTTTTTTACAGCCCTAACACACTGAGCAGAGCTCCAGTGAGCAGTGCTGACACACAAAACACCTCCAAAGGGGACAGTGGATGAAGGGGATTGATAGGAATTCCCTGGCAGTTACAAACTTCGTCTTGAATACTCAGCAGGAGAGGCGGAAGAACAGCTCCAAGCACAGAAAACCAAATAATCTGCAGATAAGTATCAAAGAATTTTATCCACACTGAAGTCATACTTCAGGGGAGCTCCACTGATCACAGCAAAGCCCACAGTTTTGAACAATTTTCAGAGGCTAGAGGCTGCAGTTAAAAGAGCTTTGTCATAACAACACGACAACCACCATAACCCCAGTCATTTTCCATTCCACAGACAGCAACTGCAGGGTGCTATAGCTCAGGTGGAGGCACAAGGAAGGAGCTTTGTTTCACAGAGGGTTGCTTGAAGGTTTTTTTAGGGGGTGTGGTTCTTAGTTTTTGGCTGTTTAGAGTTTTAATTATTTTTTTGTTGGTCTTGAAACCTATTTTTAAAAAGCATAAACCACTCTGGCACCTGGTGATCAGCAAGAAACAACTTCCCATCTTGGTGGTGTCAGCTGAGCCGTTTCAGGGTCACAGCTGATGTCTCAAAAACTGAGACAGTGATGAAACAGTAAGAGACATCACAGAATGGGCTGGGGTCATGCCAACAATTTCTGGGAGCAAACATGATTTAGAATAGCTTGTTCTTAGAAAGAAAACCAGAAGCCAACTGTCACAATACTAGAAAAATTAATTTAACTTTTTATAAAGTTATCAAAACTCGAAGCAGAATATTTCTGTCTGTGTCTGCATGCTGGACTCCCACATCACCTCAAGTTGTGTTTGCACCCCAGAAGTGCATACTGCTGCAGCCAATTTGATTTATGTATTCTCTGTTCTAAACAGAAAAATAATCTGACTTTCTGGGCTTCAGATTCCAAATCTCCCACATTTTCAGTAATGCAAAAGGAAAAAAGGGGGCGGGGGGAAGCAGGATAAAAGGTTAAACACAACTACTTGCTGAAGGGAGAAAAAAGCATTTTCATTAAACATTTAATTTTTGTATACTGAGCCTTTGAGGCAGTTATGTTGAAAGATCATGCCCTTCCCACATGTTACACACCCAAGCAAGGCTTTCCCTTTCACAAGAAAACTGTTCCAAGAAAACTGCTTAACAGGCAGCTCAGCTGCTCCCTTCAGCAGAGACAATCCCCACGGCCATTAGAGGCAGGGAAATATCAGATACTGAAATCCTATCAAAACAATGCAGCTTGGGAGAATTAAATTGCTTAGTGTATTTCAAGCCTGCAGTAAGGAAAACAGAAGCATATAGGGCACATCAGGGACTGCTTTTTAGGTGTTAATACACTGTTTGATAACACATGTTTCTGAATTATTCCATTAGAAACACACAGAGATGAAAAGTCTTGACAGTCACCAAGACATTTCAAAGCCATGTTTTCTTTCTTAAATAAGATAAACAAGCAAAGCCAAAGCTCTAATAAATTTAAGAGAATAATGCAGATTAAGTGACAAGCTAATCATTAAAAACAACACATTTCTAATAGAACCTTGGTATTTTATGAAGACACAGTTAGGGAGTTGTTTCCTTTTGTTTTAAATACCCTGCTCTTTCACAAGTGCTTGTCCCTGCCTTACACTCTCTGGTCTGTGCATAGGTGAACGTTATTCCAGATCAAACAACGGCAGCTCCGGTTTCTCTGGTTCCTAAATAAACTCCACTCCAAACCAACAATGGGCCTGCATTCACTTCTTCCCACAAAGAACAGCTAAGAAGGTCTTTACATGAGGAAATCAGTGTGTTCAATCCTTTTTAACATTCCTCACTAACCCCAAGTTTATTCAGCTACCTCAAGAGATGACTCAGTCCACAATACTGAAGCTGCAAGAGAGTGCAATCCTACACTGTTTTTTTGTTGAAGACACTGTTGGTTCCTTTGTGCTGGAAGAAAGGTGCAATCCAAGAGTTTCAATGTGCACAGAGCTTTAGATAACGATACTGAAGATTTTCCTTTTCTGTCAGGCTTCTGAGTCTGTAGATCTCAAACTCCCAGCAATGTCCGTAGCACTAAGGCACTAATGAGGTTCACCACACAACAGTTTCTGGGAAGGAATCAAACTCCTGCCTCTCACTGCTGCAGGGACATGGAATGAACAGCATTCCAGGACCCTCTCCATCCACGTCAGTGGGAGGACCTGAACTCACACTTTTATATACGTATATTTCACCACCAGCTGGTGTCACCATGCACCTTAAATTTATGCCAGGTTATTTCATATTTATTCTTGATCTCCAGCAAGACATAGGTGAAAAAAGTTTAATGTTTAGGAATAAGCACTGACACAGCATTATACATGCAATCACATGAGTGGCCTTATCTTCATATTTTTAAGGATCTGAATAAAGAAAGTTCCCAAAATAAAAGAATTTTGCTTTTTTGCTGCCTTTGTACATTACTATTTTCACCTCATTTGGTACATTGTTTGCACCAACAGCAACCGCCACAAAAATTTAGTCTTGTGTGAAGAAAAATTCACTTTACATATAGTTGTACCTATTGCTTATACTTGGAATCATAATTTTCTACTTCTGTGTGCACTGATTACTAACTGGTTTTTTGTTCAAGAGAGGTAAATGAAACCATTAGGAAGGAAGATAGGTTGGTTTGTTTTCTCAAACACTCAAATCCACACAGTGAGATGAATTTCCTCCTAGGATATTTAAAGAACTAGCTGGTGAAATCCTTAGAGCCATCAACAGTTTATTTGTGAGAACTCAGGAGAGATGGCTACAGTGCAAAAGGTTAAACTTAAAGAATGGACAGTGTACCATGCCTTTGGAAGAGGAATAACTGGGCAGTCAGAGAGAAACAGCAGAGCAAATAATGACTGGGTTTCACTGCATTAAAGACAGCAATGAAGGCCAAGAACAACAAGCAGGATTTATCACAAACACACATCAAGTTAATCTAATCTCTTCCTGCAGACAGGTAACACACTTTATAAAAATAAAATAGCAATAATTCTTTATCGACATCTTGACAAATAAAAGCACAAAATATATTAGAATTATGGCATCAGAACAGCCTCCAAGAAATGCAGTGTGCCACAGTCTGTGTACACGACCAGCCTGTAGTGAAGATACTGCAATTTCCTGCCAAGAGAAAGGCTGTACTGAAGGGGAGTCAGCAGCAATGAATCCTTTGTGTCAGTCCTATCAAGTACCATAATGGCCTGGCTGATGAACTAAGGATTTTGATTATTCAGTTTACAAACTACCAAAGCTGGAAGGGTCAGGAAATACAGTAAGAGCCTGTATAGAACTCACAGTAATTTTAAGTTGGAGGTGCGCTTTGGAAAACAACATATGACCAATAGGCCCAAGACTTCAGCACAAACAATCTGCTACTGCAATAAAATGGACAATTTAGCATAAGGAAGTGAAAACTGAGGCAATAAAAATCTGCTGCAGAGAACACTTTGCCTTTGTGTCCATGTTGAATGAGGACAATAGCAGCATTCCTAAATTGTGGCAAAAATCCTCAGAATAAGTAATGAACAATATAAAAAGATAACATACATGTACAGAGAGTACAGGAATAGCACAAGGGCTGCTATTTGATCCTGCCTCAGAAACAAGAGTGCTATGTCAGGGGGGCCTAGAGGTCCTTTTCCAGCCCTGCAATACTTGGGCCTCATGTTTTGTTCCCTGCCATCCATCTAACATCCTCTTCCATTTCCTTACATCTTCTTCCCCCTTCAACAGCCTTATTTCACCTTCAATACAAGTTTCACCACATTTGTGAATTAGCATCTTTTTCATATTAGCATATCATTTTCTAGAAGATCACCAATACTTTTCAAGTTAATCCACTCACTTCATTTATCTCTCATTATAGGATCCTTGAGCATAACACCCACTGAGTTTCCAGTCTTTTGAAAACTCAAGCACAGCACAAAGTCCAGCCTGCTGTGATCAGTCTTCCATATGATTCACCCAGTATTAAGGGCTTGGTAGCAGAAACCCAAACTTATCCTGTTGGGGTTTTCTTTGGTTTTGTCCCCCTCCCCTCACTACCTCTGATAGTAGCAGCTACAGATAACAGAAGTTGCTCTAAGTGTCTGGAGAGTGAGTACTGCCCTGGTTTCTCAGCATTCAACCCCAAATCCTCATTTTGTCACAAGAAGAGACTGAAACTGCAGCTGGTCACATGGGGAAGCTTGGCAGGGCATTAGCAGTAAAGAATACGGATATACCCCAAAGAGTAACAGGTAGCAAAATGTAGCTTTCAATTACAGCTCACTGGAAAATCCACAAGTGCCAGTTTCATGTTTTCCAAGTATTTTACTCCATTTCTTGTGCTCTGCTAGTTTCTATTTAGAGCCACACAGTCATTTCTATGTAAAACCACTTACATAATTGTAGTAAAAACCCTACTAATCACCAATAAAGTTGGTTGCAGGAAAAACATACAACAGCCATAAGCACAGACACAATGTTATTACCCTTTTGTCATGTAATTAGCATCAATTTTCACTTTATAATGAAGAAGTAAAAAGCAGTTAAAAACAGAGACAACAGTTTAATGCTAATAAAACCATCTGAGTAGACAAAGTGAAGGGCAAGGAAAAGCAAAAGGTTCACCAAAAGGCATTCCTGACACCTTAGCAAGGGCAAGTTCTGCCCAAATTGGGCAGTCCCAGCATGGTTTGTGAATTCCAAAGTCTTGAACAATAGGGGTTCCCTGTTTTCACTGACACTGGCAAAAGTGGAATTAATGGCATTACCATTATAGGGGGAGCTTAATGCCCATCATCTCATGAGATTGCAAAATGCTAGCCAGATTCTCCAGTACTTTGTGTTCCATTAGTTATTTATTACCAATTCAAACACCACCATGTTCAGTTCCCTGGGTTTAAACAGCTATGCAAGGACTCCAACAAGAGAATAAAGACCGTGGCACGTATTTAAGCAATCCCTATTACTGCACCCACAGCTATCTACTGTTCAGATCAAATCAATTCGCCACTTTTTAGAAGTCGAGGCTCATGAAGTATTGATCACTTTCACTGCCTGCTGTACATTTAAATAATGTATCCTATGCTCAGGCCTCAGTAGAGGGCAGCTCCCTTTGATACTTTATCATCTCTACAGCTATAGATTTTGCCATTATTGTATTTGCCTTGCGTTGCACTGGACTAAGATTGTATTTTTGATTTATAGCGCCAGACAGGCAATTTATTCTACTGTTTGCTTCTTATAGTTGTTTAGGTGGGAGTAATATATAGAAGAAGATACTTGCCTAAGTCACTGATATCTTCTATTGAGTCATGTATATATTTCTTCACAGAACAAAGACATTTGGCAATTTGTACAAAAAGGAAACAATGCACACTGCAGAAACCAGTAACATCACCGTGATCTGCTGAGGGTGATTAGTTACAGCTTTATACACCCAGAGAAGCCTTGACTGAAACTCAGAAATACTGACTTTCCTTAAGGCAACTGTCCTGCCTCTAGGAGTTTTATTAGTCCTGTTAAGGTAAAGAGTGAGACAAAGCCAGACTGAAAGGCATTCTGCTAAGCTTAAAATCAGGGCTGGTGCTTAGTTTGATGCTGTCATTGTGTGACACATTTTCCCATTTTCCTGCTTCCCATCTCATGAAGATTGATTTTGTTTCTACCTTCATATTAGCAGAACAAGAGCCCAGGCAGGTATGAAATTTAACTGGAAAAACAATAGATAAACCAGCCCTGCAGTAATAGCAAGATGACACAAAATGCACAGAAGCTGCAGTTCTGCTCAGACTATGGCAGAGAAGTGCCATGTGCTTGTAAATGAGGTGCATGCGAATGCCTGTTTTCAGCTCATTTTCTAATCATGGAGATTATCTTCAGGTGCCAGATAGCAGAGCAAGATGCAAGTGATTCCTCTTACTGAACTGCCTGAGCAGCTCCAAAGGCCCACAGAGATCACAGCCCAGAACAAACTACTGGATTTCTTGCAAGAAAACCTTGTCAGGATTTCATCTGCAGAAAACAGACACTTGATATTCTATAAACATTTTTACTTCTATCCAGGACAGTGGTGTTTTCAGACAGCCATCAGCTTTCCTCCTCTTAAAGAGCTCCCACAAAGCACCCCATTCCCAACTGCAGGCAACCTACACACAATACCTCTGGATCCTTCCCACTGGATAATCTTTGAGTTACCACAGCTATCAGCTGCAATGTTAGATCTCCTGTCAAATGAAGCACACAACTAGGAGTCCCCAAGTGTAGTCCATAAAGCATAGTCCATGCTTCCATTTTTTTTTTTAAAGATACTTTAAAAAAAAAATAAAATCACAGGAGCATTGACTGGAGTAAAAAAGGCAATGAAATAACTAAAATAATAAGAAAGGGCACCACTGAATTTAGTATTTGTATTAAAAGTCAATTAGTTTTCCTGTCCCATAGATAGATGTTCTCACACTCACTGATGCAAATGAAAGATGTGTCTGAACGATGTCAAGCAAAAGACTAGTGCAGCTGAAAAGGCAGTATATCATTGTACAGGCAACAAACCAAATCCATGCTGAGAAATTCTTTTGCAGGGCTCCAAACACCTATATAAACAACAATTTGCTTCATATACTTGCAATTGATTCCTGCAAGTCACACAGAATAAACTTCTGAAGGAGAAAAATAACACCTGAACAAGCTCTTAAAAAACAAACAAACAAACAAGCCCACACCACAGAAAAGAAACCTTTTAAAAATACATGCATGCATTTCCAAATGATGTGTCTAATAGCAAAAATCCATATGCAGTGCTCACAGGTTCATATGTTCTCAGCATATGGCTCATTTTCAAGGAATCACAAGTGCACATCTTAAAAGCCCGGGGCTTCACAACTGTGTACCTTTTGTTGTTAACGTTTCCTTCAGTAAAATAATTCCTCTGGACACTTGCTCAAATGAGAAAAGCACACTTGGGAAAAAGCCTCTGCAGAGGTCTCATGTTCACAGTTGAAAAGCTCTGTCAACTCTTGCTTTAGTCAGCAAAGAACTAAAAATGTCACTATTAAAGGAGGAAAAGAAAAAATACAGAGTTAAGAGCCAAGCTAGGGAAAGCATTCCAGTCAACTCTGCAGTGAGGACATGCTTGTTTATTTACCTATTCCCTCAAAACCAAGCACACTCTTTTCTGCATGTGAAGCTGAGGGTTACTGCTTCAAAATAATCCCTCTAAGAGATGTTAACAGACAAATCTCCAGGTTGCAGCCCCTTGAGGATAAACACTTTCCACTGCTATAGCTGTTTTTGTGGGCACAGGAAGGAACACATTTTACATCACTGAACTGCTCTGGAACAATCAATCACTACAACATTCATTCTGTATAGTTAAGGGCACAGCCACGGAAGATCAGCATCTAATAGATTTTTTTTCTTATTCATAAAATATATTTTAGAATCAGACTATAAAACATATGCGGGATGTTAGCACAGTAACACTGAATTGAAGGATGAGTCTCCTCTTATATCATTCATTTCTGTCCAGATTACCCAGATTTCCTCTTTCCCCCACCTCAGACCAGCAGCACTCACTCAGCATCCTCAGAAGGCCCAGAAAAGAAAAACAAAATCAAAAAGCACCTAATCACACACATCTGCTAAGGTCTTGCTGCTAATTGGTGATTGGGGAATTGAGTCCAGCTGCTCCTCCAGACTGGAGGGAAAGTGTAGGCACAAATGATATTAGAAGGAGAGAGGAAGAATCAGTTACACCTGAAACCTGAGGCAGCAAGGCCAAAGATACACTATTAGCAGATGCATTCAACACAGCCTAAGCTTACAGGCAGGGACAGGAATTTGTTAGCATGGCCAAGAGCACTATTATTCAGCTTACAGAAGAGGCATCTATTGAATTCGGCATTTACAGATGCAAATCCAAGCTCTAGTAGAGTCATAAGAAACACCACTGCTCACTTGCACTAACTTAATCACGTGCTAACATTTACTGGTCGGCATCACCACCACCTCACTTCATTCAACATGAGCCTACATAACTGTTACCATGACGTGAGGCTACACTGAGCAGTGCCACCGCGCAGTATGAGGTAAATAACACACCTTCGTATTCCACAGCCCAGTTTTCTGCTGCCACACACCTTGCTTAGCACTCAGCTTTCAGCACCCAGAGTGCCCAGCCACACTGGGTATACACCTTCTGTTACTGTTGGGGCCTGATTAAGTCAAGGAAAATAGGGGCAGATGAAGTTTTAAAGTTGCAAACCGGAGGTTGCATCCCACAGCATCTCTCCTCAAGACAGCCATGCCCTGCCCCCAGGACAAATGCTTCTCTCTCCGTAGTTCTTTCAGCAAAAAGGAAACTGGGAGCACTTTTGGCCTGTGCTGCTTTCCCACAGCACTGCTCACCTTGTGGCTCACAAGACATAAAAACATCTTTTACAACAGAAATATTTCTGCCCATATGAAGTTGACCTTTCAGTTGCTGTCTCAAGAGAACACCAGAGTTTTTTAGAACAGAAATCACCACTTACTTTCTCATGTGGGTACCCAGCACCAGACCAACAGCGAGGGCTCCGCTCCTCTGACTGTTCACACTCCATTTGGGGAGATTCAGCAGGTGTGTGCCATGAAGTGACACCAGATGGGACCCAGTGAGTCCCGTCCCAGGAGCAGGCAAATCAATGGCCCCAGCAGACTCAGCCTCAGCTCCTCTTTAGGACAGAAGAGCACCACCCCAAACACATCACTCTTCTCAGAACAGTGCTCTACTTCAGCAAGACATCAAACAACTCTAGAATTACTCACAGTTTCTCCTGAACATGTCCCTGAACACATCCCAGGACAGCCTGCTCAGCCAGCACAGCCCCTTCCCTTTAAACCCTCTGGTCCCACAGGTGCTGCCAATCCCAATCTGGTGATGGGGGAATTGGCTGCAGCTGCTGCTTCCCTGCCCTGTGACTGGACCCCCTTGCCCCAGCCTGGGGGGCACAGCAGGGTGTGGCAGCACCCTCCCAATCTCACCAGAACTTTCAAAGGCTGTGACCAGAGCCAAGCAGCTCTTGCACAATATATTTAGGCACAGACAGAGCACAAACCTGCTCTCACACCAACATTTGTCACTCCCAAATTCCCACCGATGGTGTGGATGTTTCCTCCTGTGGGGACTGGCAGGTGCCATGAGCCTCCAGGTCATATTTAAATACTGTATTTAAATAAATAAGATGCTTTTACTTAAGAAGATCAAATAACTCTGCCTATAATGTGGAAATGCATCTCTCAGTGCCTTGTATGCATTTCTTATTATTGCCTTCATTTCCAAGTCTCATCTCTCAGATTCTGGTCTGCTAAGACCCACACACAGAAAATGAGCCAAATGCAGGACTGAAGTCCGGAAGTACCTCTCCTTCATTCATTGCTTCAGGAATGCTCAAGAGGAACTTCTCTGGATTTGGGGACCAGCTTAGCCTAGTTTCCTCTGAGAAGCTCTGTTTACAGCATTCAAGTTCCCAGAATTTACTAGGAAAAAAAAAAATAATTTTTTGTACTGGGAAACAATTTTTTAAAAACTTTTTAGTGGAAAGCTTTTGGAAGATTGTCATAATTTTGTAAACCCTAAATAAATATTTACAATAATTCAATGCCTTAATAATTGGTGACAATGTTAATTATTACTGTATTAAAAATATGGCCTTGATGTAATGTTGTTGAGACCTTTACTTCAAATCTAAAAATAATATTTTAATGTCAAGTAGAATAAAGATCTAAAAATGTGTTCTGTATCAAATGGTAAATACCACAGAAAAACTAGAATGGAGATCATAGAACTACAACTCATAAAACCAAACTCACAATTCTCTTTGAACTACACCAACACAATCTCCAGTTCATCTGATATGGAATCAAGCTATCACAGAATTACTCACAAAGCAGCTCTGGTTCATGGTGCGGCTTTTATGTTTGAATTTCTTTTCAAGACTCACTCAGCTGTGCTGTATTGGATGTCAGAAAGAAAGTATTTTTCATAAGAAAAACCTTTGCCTCCTGCCACATGATCTTGATTTTATTTATGATCTCAGAAACTCCCAACAAAACATTCATACAAAAAAATTAAATAACACAAGAGTTTACAAGCCTCAGGAGTGCAGGCTTAAAATATCTAACTCTGATTTCAAGAATCAATTCCTCCTGTAGAATACAAGGCATCTTTGGTACATTAACAAATCTGCAGAATTGATTTTTTTCACTCCTAGCCATTATTTATTATCTTCAAAAACACGAAGCCACACAGCACAGTTAAAAAAATAAAAAAGTCCTTTTTAAAAATGGCCATACATTTCAAAAAGGTATTTTAAAACATATCTTCTTCCTATTGTAGCCAAGCACGAGATGGGAGGAGAACCATCCTACAAAATCAATTGTAAAAGCAATTAAATTGTGCTGTTGATGTAAGGCTAAAATTGCACACAAACAGGGTCTGAGGCTCACACGGACAGCAAAGTAAGGCCGGTGAGAATATTTACTGTCCTGCTTTGCCGTGGCACAGGAGCAGCTCAGCTGTCCCTGGACCCAAGGCAGGGCACGTGCTGCTGCCATCCGTGGGGCTTTGGGCGTTCTGCAGCACTGTGCACGACTGTGGCACCCCCAGAACGGGAGGTGCACAGCCCAGGGCTTTCACTGCAAGGACCAGGCTGTCCCCAGGGTAATACTGAACTTGAGCACATTTCTCCAGCAGCTCCAACCAGCAGCAGTCTGAAGACTTCAGTTAACCTTTCCAGGCACGTGTGGTCATGGTGTTTGTTATACAATAAACCCCTGGAGTTTCCAGATACCTCTGTCCTTTACTGAGGAAGGAGAACTGACCACAGGTGACACAGTAACTGCACCTGAACCTTGCACGTCCCCCTGGAGGGTATCAGATGATCTTTCCTCCACAGGCTGGTTTGCCCACACAGCAGCTATTTTTAATTTGCTTAGGCAATCATCAGGATTTAATGATCTCTCTGCTCTTAGCCCTGTATCATACCTCACATGGATTTCTAGCATTATGCAGCTAAAAGCAATGAAAGATGGCTAAAAAGCTACAAGTGCAGCAAAATTATATAGGGTTCATAATCTCACCTAGAGGTAAGGGGCAGTGCAAAGCCATGTTACCCCAAGTACCACTCCTCCATCCAGACAGGTTTGCTTCTGACCCTACAGACAAACCAATGAGAGAAGGGGGATAACACACCAGCCACAACTCTGACGTGTAATTATGTCCCCTCAAAGTATTTCCAGCATGTTTCCTCTTCAATGTCATTGAGTTATAGAGAAATTATACAAAAATACAGCTGTGATACTGGTGTATCCAGCAGTACCCACACAGCTTCCAGAATAAATCACCCTTTTTCTCCCCCATGTATTTTGATATTACTCAGTATGATGCGGTATTAATTAGAACAATGTACAATGGTATTAGTAGCTCATTTATCAGTTGCAGTATTTAATTTGAATATAGTTACCATCTCTGGTTCTGAATAGAAATTAAATTTCCAATTCAATATGTTTGGCCACTAGGAAAAGGAAAGCCAAAAAAAAGTCTCCTGAGTTTTTCTGAGAATTTTGCTGAGTAGAAATACAATGCTTGCTGCTCAAACCTTTCATGCATACCTGATGTACATAATGAAGAAATGCAGGAACATTTTTAAGGTTATATATATATATTTTGATGATCTCAACTTTGACAAAAATGCAATCAATAAAGTTGATGCATTAGGAATTACAGCAGCTAAAAATATCTTTCTGTCAAGATGTGTTGGTTTTGACATTAGGAAACCATAACTATAAAATTTGTGTTTATGTGCAGCCAGAATGAACTGATTTAGAGCTTCCTTTTCTCCTAGACAACCTAATTTATATTTTAATTTGCTGGAGGTAATTGATTATCATGGAGTAAATGCATTGTACTGAACACTCTATTAAATCACAGACTTAATGGGAACAGCATTTTTTTTTTTCTCTTTTTGGATAAAATGTAACCTTTGTAAGCATTTTAAAACTAATGTATCAGGCTCTAAATATTTTATGGTCTGTATTAAGCACTGTTTGGGGTTCACGTTCCCTTAGACTCCAGCCCAGTACATTATACCATACAAAGCAATTTGCCCAGAGTAATGAGTTCTGTAGTAGTTTCATGAAGACCATTATCAAATTGCTGGTGCTGCAGGCAAGCATTTGGTCTGATATAAAGTGTAGGGGGGAAGAGGCTGGTCATCCTGTTCCCCACTGTAACCAGCAAAGACATGAATATCTTCTAACTAATAGGTGCTGCTGGTACACAGCCCAGAGAAACCAATCCAAATTTACAGACCAGAGTGGATAAACTTGTCTTTTTAAATACTCAATATCAATATAGCTTTGAAGTGTAATCTAGTAGATAATTAGACCAAAAAAATCAAGGGAAATTGATGAAGTGTAAGGGAAATAGAAAAATCTATGCATTTCCAGCAACCAATACCCTGAAACTGAAGACCAGAACTAAATAAATAAAACCTGGAAAATTAAATCAGATAATATCTGTATTTTGTTAACCTTGGGCCTCTATATACATACAGTGCTTGCTTATACTGGTCACATTTACCAGAGTAATTTTTATTTTATGAGCAGTATCATTTTTTCCCTGGGAGTAGCTGTCCAGGTTTTATAGCTGCTTGGGTTTAGATATACATGAGATACACTCAGATGAAAAAGTTCCGATTTTTCTGAGCAGTGAGATTTTTACATTTCAGGAATATTGTTTTTCTAGCAGATAGCTTCGTCTCATATAAAAAAATATCTGCTCAGGTAATGAAAAAAAACAAAACCAACAACCACTTATGGTGATTCTTCTCCAGTTTTTTAAGTTCACACCTGTAGTATATTCTATGCCAACATTTTGTATAGCATACGTACACATATTCTCTGTACATAATAAATTCAAACCATCCATGAGTGAAACATTACTGACAATGGGTACCTAATATTTCATGCACAAGTTCACTTGCAGAACCCCACAGAGATGAGACTGAAGCCCTAAACCCCTCGACCTCCATCCCTCCTGGCCATGCCACATGGCTCGTGGACTGGTTTGGTGGCCAGGTTCTAATGGAAAGGGCAGGAACCTTTCATAGGAGGAGAAGTGACTCTTGAGACAGCATCATAGAATGGATTCCAGTTAATATCAGTGGAGCTGATATCATCATTTTACAGCCCTGCTGTAGTGCCAGCTGTAGCATGAAATAGATAAAGAGTAGCTGTACCTGATCTTTGGTCTCAGAGGCCCCTTTCTTTCTCTTCCTGCCTGTGATGGAAAATGCTTCAAAGCGATTCCTCCAACATGTGCCTTACCTTGTGTCCTGCTGCATCCTTTTTTTTCTCATCAGAAAGAGGGTAATTCTGGGTTTCCTGACCAGCTGTACTCTAACACGCTTCTGGAAAACATGGTCATTTTTCAAAGAAAGCAACTACAAGGCAAATAATGATGACAGCAAATTTCTGGGCAGTTTTGAGAATCCATGCTCCCTGGTTCTAACTTCCCCACATAAAGTGAAAAACTTCACTTTCTTTAACTTTCAGATTCAAAAACTGAACTCTCTTGAACCAGATGGTAAATGTCCACTGCAAATTAAGCACACTGCTCCTGTTATTTTTTACCGGATGCCACATGTCTGATTTCTGTACACCATCCTGATAATCTAACCCTTCTTGTCCAAGAGATTTAGAAAAAGAATCCTCTTTGGAAAAGAACTGATAGCTGTAGGCCTAATGCAATCTGTAAAGCAGAAAGACTTCTGCACCTCATCGACTCCTTCACCCTACCCTGTCTCAGATACCTCTCTGGGTATATACTTGTATTTATTGCAAAAAGCAGGTGTGATGCAGCCTGTTCTCGCAGAGCTCTGCACTGTGGCATCAGTGCTCTGGATGCCAGCAGTGGCTGATTCACCATAACTGATTTATAAATAAATACACAAAGATGGCTGCAGCACCACAACCCGCAGGCAGGGCTGAAAGAGCCTTCTCCAAGCACAGCCTGACTTATTCAGAAAGAGATTTGTTAATTTACAGGTCAATCTGAGCTGTCCTAATAGATCTCCTCTGAAAGAACTGAACAGACCAAGCCCAGAAAACTACAAAAATTGTATCTGATTATTATTTTTTAAATCCTATGATTTTTTTTAATCCAACCTTATTTTAATGCCCAACTGTTGAGCATATCTGACAATAGTAGTTATATAGGAATAAAAGCAGGGCAGCATTCAGTTCACCCTGATAAATGCAGAACATTAGGGCTTTCTGGGGCTCAGAAGTCATTAAGCCTGGAAATACATCATGTTCACATGCCCTGAAAAATCTAGTTTACAGAGAGTTTTGCTGAAATTCAGAAACAGATTCTATTTGAGTTAAAAGCCATTTGTTCACTAAAATTAAAAAAACAAGCACAGTTAATCTCAACACCAATGCCAGATTTGTACTCTGCAGTTACTAGTGTTTGTTCTGTATGAACATCTGTCTTGGTGGTTGTGTTCCTAGATACATCTAGATCCCAGACATCATTTCATACATGGAAACAAAGAGTGCATTATTGCTGCTGAATTTATGCAGTGTAATTACTTGTTATCCCATTCACAAATCTTGCTTTGCTGTCATATTTGTCAGGCCTGCCCAAGAGCTGGAACACCAAACACTACAAGGAAAAATGGCAAGATGTGCCAGTCCAAAACTACTGCTTGCTGTGACTGAAGACATGTTCACTACTCATTTATCTGGTTTATGTACTAACCCTTCTCTATCTTGGCTGGCTATTTATTTGCACGATTTCCCCCTGTGATGCAGTTATCAAGTGGACAGAAGTAATTAATACAATAAGAATATATGGCAATGAAGCCCCTCAGAAAGGCAAGAGGGAGAAATTCAAGCAGATATTAAGTGTCTGAGAGGAGGAAAAACAGACAGATGCATTAATTTTTATACACATTTGTCATATAATGCTGCTGGTCTTACCAGTTGTGAGTGTTCTTTGATATAAGTATGGCTCTAAAGAGAGAGCTGGGAATCTTGTGCTGGTAGCTGTATTATGTAAGTGTGCTGTCAGAGTAACTCAGGAAATAGCTCTTATTTTGGAAAAAAAGAAGGGAAGAAAAGGGATAAGTTTATGGTTTGGTTCAGGAATTCTCCTCTGGAGGCATAACATAGTGCTTAAAATAATGGTAATCCCTGCTTGGAGGTATCTCTTAGTAAGAAAGAGCTATAGTTTAAAATTGCAATGCTAGCAACACTACCCTAAAGAAAGTTATAACACAGTGATGAAAGACTGAGATGCATTTCTGCAACACAAGAAAAATTCTACCATGGCTCTAAACCAGTGGCATTATAAATCTAGGAACATTTGTGCCCTAAAGACAGATGCTACTACAGCACCACATAGCAACACAACTGTGGAAATCCAGACATGACAGCAGAAACAGAATATCCTGAAAAATAATTCCTCCACTGAAAGCTAATGAAAATCTGTGCCATTTCACACTTATTACTGCAACCCTCACCTATCAGTGTTTTGAGGGTTGCTGGGTTCCATGCAATGCTTGTCAGTGAGGCATTTCAACACTTTCCACATCATTCTGTGGTTTAGTAAGATGTGTTATCCCCTTATTGTGGCAGCTTTAGGAACTCATTCCTCCTGAACGACAGGTGAAAGGCTGACTTGCTGCTGGCTGCATTTGAGACTCCTCCATCAGGAGAAGGCTCAGGAGTGATGAACCCACAGGTCATGATGACTTGCACTAGAAGTCAGCCAAGGAAGCTACCTTGATATCAGAACTGATGGCATCATTCTTTTTCTAGATTGAGATGGTATCTGCAGAAAGGTTTCACCATAAGCAAGAACTTCATCATTTTACCACATCACACCAATACATCTCCCTCCTTTATCAACCAACAGTGGGTTCATGGAAGTGAGAAGATTATTGTACGACAAAAGTTAAATTCATTCCACTGGAATATGCTAAAAATCTATCTTAATTAGAAAAGTATAGTAATCATGTAAAAGAAATAAATTTGATAGCATCCTTGTGTACCTTTGATGGCATGTCTGAAATCTTGTCTCTTCTATTGGTATCTGTTGGTCAAGAAAAAAATTAATAGTCTCTTTTTCCCAACCTTATTCCACCACATCAATTCAATGAATAAACTGGAATTGTATCTTAATTTTATATTAACCCTATGGGCATACTTGACCCAAGGTTCACAGGCTTGTGAAATGTAGTTCTTTTGACATGGGATGAGTGCTTGGGGTGAGTTTGTGTGCGTGACTGTGGATGACCATAATGAAAAGATGCAAGAGGCTATACTGAAAAGAGACTGACTGTCCCAAGCCTAAGTAGGTATCCATACTCTAACATTCTAAGAAATACAGTTACCGTTTGATAAGGAAAAACTGTAATTTTTTTAATCTTACATGCAATAATGGATCATTCTTGCTCAGCTGTGTATTTGCAATTGTACCTTCAAGGACAGTACTTACACCTCTAGGTGCCTCCATCTTCATCAGTCTGCAGTTATTAGATTATTAGTCTGCAGTCTGCATCAGTATGCAGTTATTTGAACACCACCCACATGAGCCTGGTCACTGCTGTGATTCCTCATCCCCCAGTCCATTGCTAAGCATCCATGGTGATGTTTGCAGCACAGACATAGTGCCAAGTCATTGTCTGAGACTGCAGAAACACCTCTCAGACAGACAATCCCCTTACCCCACTGCCACCTGGGCAAACCCACCCAGACCCGTGTGGGGCTACACTCCCATTTCAACCTTAGCGTGAATATGACCCAAATAACTCCTCTAGCATACACACATATTTATATTCTTTACCTTTTAGTTCATTCTGAGAACTTCAAGAAAAAAAGAGGATGCATAGGATACCAAGAATTAGTGGCAGGGTAATTAATGAGAAACTATCAAATAGATGTGGTAATTACAATGCTCTCTGGGACAAGGTGTTTAATGGGACAATTCAAAGTACATCCAGGGTGTTTAATCCCTTGGAACTCATTTTACATCTGCTTTATTACAATTGAAATGTGAAGACTTAAGCATTTGTCTTGCTTTCATTGTTCAAGAAATAGAGCTTATAATTATCTCCATAAAGGGGAAAAGTATTTAAATACTTTGCATTGTATGTATAGCAACAGGGTACAGTTCACAATGCAAATCCTGCAGGAACATAAAACTCAGACAGATCAAAAGGAAAATTGTGAAGCAATTTCACAACTGAGATGTGGTAAAGTATTATATATAAAAACTCGTGCTCTTAAAAATAAATTTGCTTTCCAGTCTAGAGAAAAAAAAAAAATTAAAAAAATAAAAACTGCCTCCTCTGTTTCAGGGAAACCAGCAGTCCTTGCCAGAAGAATAAATCAGACAGTAGGAGACAAAAACTATTATGGTTTCGCTGTGTGAAAAAGTGACCTCATTGAAATTGGCTTTAGCATTGTGGATGAATGCCCGATGGCTCGAGACAGATCCAGTTTAGTCGACCTTATCTTCTTCAGTGGGAGAGGTTATGAAACACTCTACTGATAAGGTCAGCACTGCAAGGTCAGAAGCACGTGTTGTCATGTCCCAGGCACTGCATTTTTTAATGCAAACAAAATAAGAGGAATAAAGGTATTATGTCAGCTATCGAGCAGAGAGGGACCATTATATAAGAGAAGGATGGGAGAAGAAAACAAAAGAAAGGAAATTATTGATTCAGCTAATAACTGAAATCGAGAGAGCATGGATTCATGCCCCAAACGTTTCATGTGGTATTTTGCCTCCTGAAGTTTTGTTTTAGCCTGGTCTACCTCTTAGAGCCTTTTCAGACAGCAGAAGCCATCACAGATGACTGTGTTCAATATAGTAAATTCACCCACACTGCTTCAGCTCCTCTCCTCTGTTATTTGCTGGACTGGCACTGTAAATCAGGCATGACCAAAGTAGCTAAAGACTAATGGACTGGCTGCCAAGATACACCTGTGTGCCTTCAGATGCTAAAGTCTGCAGAGGAAATTCTTTTCACTGGTACCATCTGCACCCTTAAGGAAGGTGGTATGACAACCCAGCTAAACTAGTGCCTTTCTCATTTTTAGCACTCTCCCTGCCCAGTGCCTACTGAACCACAGCCCAGTACATCATTTGGAGTGTAATTAGTAGCATTAAGAGAAAAGGTAAAGTGAAAGAATTGTCATGAATGGTATTCCTACTCCTCTAATAAAACAGTAGAAAAACAAAAAATTGTGCCATCATCATGAGGAAAGGAGATAAATTAAGTTATTTCAATCACATAACCCAAAGTTCAATGAAGACACCAAAATGTGATGCAACAGCAAAACATATTATTTGGTAGAAAACTTTGTTCTGTCCTTATTGACAGAAATCTGCACCAACTTTGGCATAATGGAATTCTCTTTGACAGCTACAATGTCCTCCCAGCATTTGGGAGCATGGTGCATCTAACAGCAAGGGCCCCTTTTTTCAGAACCCTCACAATCCTAAAGCACTCTCTGCTCAAATAATCTACATGGCCTCAGACTTCCCAGGAATGAAGCTTGTGCACTGAATTTGCTCAGAGCAGGTTACTCTGCCTTGTCTTTCTTGACAGTTTACAAGGAGAAATGGGTATTTGAAATTTGAGAGCAGCACACGTGGAAACATAACTGTAGAGAAAAGTTGAACATGCTTCAGTGAATTTTTATGTGCCATGTTATCTACATGACTTTCCTGAAATTCTAAGCTAAGGGCACCCCAAGGACTTGTCACCGCCTGTTACGAAGGAAAAGACAATCTGAATCACAACACAGGAGAACAGAGCATTTCTAAAAAGAAACCAGTCTAGCAGGAATTCAGTCAGCCATCCTCCTCTAAAAAATACCAATTTTGAATTCAGTACAGCCAGACACGCACACTAGCCTCAGGCTTGACAATCTGTCAGAAAACAATGCTGGTCTCCCATGCCATTCTGCATTTGGAATATGAAATAAATCATGAAATGTTTTTTCAGGCCTGAAAAAGCTAGTTGTGTTCTAAAGCTTCTAAAAAGATAGGCACGTTACATTCCTGATAACATTTGTCTGGAAAAAAGCAACTGGATAGGTACTGGGCTTCAGGGAAGAATTGCACTCCAGAAATGCTTAAGAGCCCTGGGAACCCTCCTGCACTGGGCTCCTGGGGTGTAATCTAAAGCCTGACTTCTCAGCTCTTGTGGTACTTCCTATCTCCAAAACTACCTAATGCTTACAGCATCACAGTGAAGTTCTGTTATCTCCACATCCCAAGGAAATTGAGTTGCCTCACTCAGAGGTCTGACTCAGTTATGAGACTGTAATCCCTGGCTCTCAGTGTCTCTTTCCCTCTGGCAAGGGTTTGCTTCTCTGCTGCTTGAGCCTGGCTGCTTGACAAGACTTAGATCTTTGGGGAATGTTGCTCGGTGATAACACGACCAGGTTACACTGAGGCGGAAGTAGGACGAGTAAGAGGAGAAGGACATTTATTATTTATTATTATGTTTATTATCATAAACAATTTATTTAGTAACTAAGCCTACCTCCTTTTTGATAGAGCATATGAAAGGTTCCTCAAAATAAATCATCCTGATGCTAAAACCTTGCTTTCTTGTTTGGAGGTTTTGTTTCCCTGGACTATGTCCAGCAGTCTATGCCAGCAGGCAGAATATCAGCAGCGCACAGGAGCAGTGAATGTAGGCTGGAAAGCAAACTGCAAAGTGAAATGTGACTTCAGATTAATATTGGGTCTGTTCCCTCAGGCTCTAAATACTTCTTTATGTTCTCCCCAGCACCATTGCCAATATGTACTGTCTACCACCACTCCCAGATTTCAAGAAAACAAATTCATGAATGTAAACATGGCAAGAGCAGAGCTATGAAAATATTTTGCATTTACGATGAACAACAAAAAATATTTTGGGAACATTGCACCAATAGACCAGCACCAAAGAAAGCTGCTGCTCCTAAGCAGAAGACATAAATCTCTGCACAAACTGTGGAAGGCAATGTTTGGATGTAAGCACAACACCATTTGCCAAACTGAAGTTCCGTAGATTACCATATAGACGAAGTACAGATCATTAATCCGAAATTGTGTGTACATGGTCCCTGTACAAAAACATTTACTTAAACGAAACCCCAATTTTTTATGTTCCTTATCATTATCATGTCATCTGTTGTTACAAAGCAAAGCCTTCACAAACATTTGTAGTATTACCCTTAGAAAGATCTATAAATGAACAGAAAGTAACCTACCAAAAATATCTTTAAAATTACTTATTTTTCATTCACTTTTACTGTAAAATCTCTAATGCTACCAAAAAGATGCTAACAAAGCTTCATATGTTGTCAGTCATAAATTATGGCTTCTTGCTTGCTAGTTTATTTTAAATTAACAAACATTTTAAAAGACAGATAAATGTTTGATACTTTCTAGATGCCTTTTTCAGTCTATATTTTTTGCAGTAACTTCTAAGTTATGTCTTACTTCCTCAATCAGTAAAAAAATAAATATTAAAAGGACAGTCAGAAGATATTTGGGCATTGAATCCAAAAGGACCCAGGTTGTATCAGAAGAATTTTGTGGTTTAAAACCCCATAGCTGCACCTAAGGAAATGCTAGGAATGGCATAACCGATTTTTTTGTGTCCGTTTCTCCTCCCTGTGCCTATGGCCTGGCTCCTGTCCATACCTGCTCTGCTCCCACCAGCCCTGCAGTCCAGCCCACGCCCTCTCCTTTGCAGCACTATTTCTGTTCTCGCTTCCTTCACGTCCTGCTAATGTTTCCTTCCACAGGATCCCTGGGTTTCCTGTTCAGCACTGTTATCTGTCTTGTCACCCATCACATACTTAAGTTTTCTGTTCTTATCTGCCCTTTCCTTCACCAGCAGGTTCCTGTCTATCTTCTCTTTCCACTCCTTCACACTGAGCTCAGGCAGGTGTCTCCTGCTGCCTCCAGACTGTCAGCCCAGCACAGACACTGTCTACCCCCAGGTGCTGTGCCAGGCAATAAATTTGGATACAGCAGCACAGAGTTGCCTTCCTGATAACTTTCCCCCGCATGTTGGAGCATGCTTATTGTCTCTCAGTCCTGAGATGCTGTAGTGCAAACCCATCAGCAGGACTGGTGCTAACCACATTCAGTAAAGACAAAATATTCCAAGAGTCTAGGTAGCAGTTGTTAACAAACTTGTATGAATCATGTATGGAATGTCTCAGAAGTTTAAAGCTTGTCTAAATTCTCCAGAAAGCCTTCCCAGGATATATCCCTCCTTGCTGACTTCATGTTCCTTAGATCTAAAATTGCTTTTCAGGAAAAATGGTTCATTGTCTTTGGGAGTTCTTTTTTTGGTGATGCATAACTTCCAAACATTTCTGTGTATCACAGGGAACGCTGGGAAAGCTTCACTCTCCCCATTCCTGCTGCTTTCAGCCCGATGTATCTTAGCCCATCCACCCCTTGCCTCACTTCCCAGGATTTGACAGTTCCGTGCTTTTTCCAAAAGGACCCTGTCAGACAGGCTTTTAGAATCCTGCAATCACAGAATAAGCCGAGTTGGAAGAGACCCATCAGATCACTGAGCCCAAGTCCTCGCCCTGCACAGGACACCCCAACAATCCCCACTTGTGCCTGAGGGCATTGTCCAAACATGTCTTGAGCTCAGCCAGGCTTGGAGCTGTGACCACTGCCCTGGGGAGCCTGTTGCAGTGCCCACCCACCCTCTGGGTGAAAAATTCTTCCCTGATATATAACCTATTTAATTGTTATTGCAATGCCTTATCAGCCCTTGGAAAACCAAGATCTTATTCACCCAGAGCTAAACCGCTAAGAAAGAATCTAAGAACATCAAAATCTCACTTTGAGAAAGAAAAAAAAGTAGAGAAAGGAATAAGTAACACCTCCTGCATCCACCAGGTCAAGCACATCATTTCTAATCATTCAAATGCAAGCCATAAAACGCCACACTAGAAGTCAGAACAGTATCAGCACACCTTCCTTACCCCTGACACCATGCAAATCCACAGGCAAGGCAGACATCTCTGTCATTTGTACACAGTCTCTGGAGGCTCCAGGAGTCTGGATCTGCACATCAGAAGCAGATTTATTGGCCTGTGACTATGTGCTCTGCACAGTAAGAACCAATGAATCTTGTGTTGGATTGATTAAAATTGTAATTGTACAATCTCTGTGATCCAAAGAACAAGGAGTCATTTTTCACAGAGAAACACTTAGCAATTGGACAGACTCAAACTCTCTGCCTCATGGCATTTGTAGCTGTTCTTTACATTGCCACATAAATCAAAGGCATGTATTTTGACCCTTCTACACATAATGCAGCCAAATAGGAAGCAATGCAACACAAAAAACATTTCTAGTTGAATTTAGAATAGCTTTTCAGAAAGCAAAACAATGGTGGATATAAACCTCTTACCATTTCAGAAAATTTGATACTATCTTCATAATAAAAAGTACAAATAATAAACAATTAACAATTAAGTTGCTGAAATTGAACCAATATTCCACTTTTACTACTACATATAAAGAGGAAAAGAGAAAATAAAATTCAGACATAGAACTATGAGGTTAATTTCAAAGTTAGAAGGAGGGAAGAAAGAAACCTGAATAACCGTCACTGGCTTGATTCTGTTTCTGTAAAAGCTGTTCATTAAGGCCAAGAACTGAAAACCCTTGATCTCCATACCTGATACTGGTTTTAGGCAATCAAAATCAAAACAGTTTTGAAAGACAGTTTAGAGTCTGCTTTGTCATTATGGAGAAACATAAACCATGGAAAGACCCGTGAAATACCAAAACTTCTGCTAGAACTTCCAGGAATTCTATAGCTCCTGGGCTAAGAATTAGGTGCCAAAGAACTTGTGCTGCAGCCTTCAGCAGGTGCAGCTGCTGCCGAGTGACACAGGCCCAGGCTGCCATCTCCCCAGCTCATTCACTCTCTGTGGAATGGCTTGCACAGGCATCTCAGTCCTTGATTTTGAGTCATCTTCAACAAAGTCACTTGCACAGCTCCTCACACCTCTTGTCAGAAGTGATGAGAGCAGATAAAAATTGTATTTTGTTTACCACAATTAATATGTTTACAGCAGATAGCACAAAAAATTAAATTGTGTGCACAGAGATCTGATCACTCAGAAGCACAAAACTCAAATCCAACAAAGCAAAATATTTTAGGTAATCTGCAATCTAAGATGATAAAATTTAGCTTTAACCCACCCTTATTAACTTCAGGATGCATGTGATCAGTGTAAGTACTTGATGGAGAAGGGAGAGTCAGTCAGTACAGCCAGTATTAGAGAGAGAAACCCGTGCACAGCCTCTGCCCAAGTGCCCAGTCTCAGACCTCAGCCTCCAAGACTTCAGTTGTCAAGATCAATGTATTTTAAGCTCTGTAGAAACAGTAAGGGAAGGGATCATCATGGCCCACGGCATCCTTTTTCTTTGGAAGTCTGCAGAACCACTCTTTCTACTTAGAAAAGTTGTAGAATGATAAGTCAAACCTCGGGGCAAAATCAAGACTTCAAACTTGACCTTGACAGATTCTGAAGTATTAAAAACCTATGTTCAAAAGCCTCTCTTACAAGGTTTACTATTTTTGTACCTTAGCCCAAGTGGGTTGAAGATAGAGTTCAATTTTTCATTTCTCTTGAGAGCCCTTCCATGTAGTGGAAGAAAAGAGCTACTGCATTCCTAAATCACTGAATCAATGTCAAGGTCGTGTGTTTATTTGATAATCTGATAGCCTGTAAAAAACATTTCTTGAGATAAATGTGTCAACATGACTGGGGTTAGTGCCCTTTTTATCAGAGACAGCTACTCCAGAAGAAATAGAAACAAAGGCATCCTTAGCTTATTTGTGTTAGTGATCTGTTTTTTCCATTTGAAGCATCCTCCTGTTAAGTTACTGAGGATTAGGATCAGACTTGTCCTGCCTGGGGTTTGAACAAGGTTTATTCCAGAATGTGTTGGTCCAGCTCCTGGCATTGGCTGGCAACTTTCTTTGCCAAAGTGACACAAGGCAGCCCTTGTTCCAGGAGTCCATTCCTAGGACAGTCAGGAGGGCTGCAGGGACCATCAAGGGCTGGCTGTCCTGTAGGTAACCAGAAGATAAGGACAGGCTGTAATTACAAAATAAAGCAACAGGCCGTGAAAGACTATAGCCAGCCAAACAGGCATTTGGTTTTCCTCATAAATATGTAGGAGCTGTTTCCCTTTACTCTTTCAGCTAATGGCCATAGGAATTCTGCCAGTTTGCTGTGTCAGGTATGTCAGTGCTCGTTTGACTTTCCTAACGAGGCTTTTCCTAGCAACACTTACCAGAAATATACTACAAAAACAATTAAACAAACCCTAGATCCTTTATCATCTTTTGCACTTACAAAGGTTTTCAGACTGCTATGACAAAATGTTCATTAACACATTAACTGCTTTAAAGGTGAATGGTCAGTATTTCAAATGGACCAGCAGGAAAAGCTCTGATGAGTTTGTACCAGCCTTCAGTACTGACATTCACTGCTGTCCTTGCAGATATCACTGCAGTTGACTGCTGGCTATACTTTCACCTCTGCTTCCTGAGAATGACTTGAGAACAGAAAGGTCACTGCTGGCTTTCTTTCACATCAATAAAAGCAAAACCTAATTCAACAGCAGAGGAAAAATAAGATAATAAGAAACACCATCTCACAGTCTCCTCCCTGTGCACCCCTGGGAGGCTGCAGGAGGAATGGATCTCGGGGAAGAGAAGCCTTCATCTTTGCAGAATGCTGGTTTTGTTAGCAAATCACCACCAGCATCCCCTTAGAGCTAAAAGTTTTCCATGCAACACTTGGCAAAGTCAGTCATATACAGGGCATTGTGGAGTTCCAGAGGCTTTTCCCAGAATGACTCCCCAAAAGTGCCATCTGTGCAGGTCCAGCCCTCAACATCCCCTCCTCAGGAACTACATGTACAGATAAGAAATGTGACAGCAGCTGGACATTTCATGTAGGACTTTTCTTTTTCTTTTTCCTTCTCCTTTTCTCTTCTTTTTTTCCCTGCTTTTTTTACCACTCAAGATAAATGCAAGTGATTCCTAAACTACTGTCAAGAATCTATGAGAGGAAATAAAGTGCAAAGCAATTTATAGCAAGCATCAGTCATATGGTTGAATGCCCATAGTCAATCTGTGCTCAGTCTTCCCTAAGGTACATTCAAATACGCTATGAGGAAGAGGGACGGTGGGAATGTGTGTGAGAAAGGGCAAAACTGCCCAGCAGTGAGGGGAAAGCAGGAGGGAAAGCATGAGGAGCAGCATTAGGAGCAGTGTGAGGAACAGCAGGAGGCACTGTGTGAGGAGCTGGGTGACTTTGAGCACCGAGGTTGGAGAAGGGGGTGGACAAGGAGTTCTGGGGGCCAGGGAAAGGATTCCCCTGCAGCCTGCACGGAGACCACGGTGGAGCAGATACCCCACACCAGCCCCACACCAGCCAAGGGAGGTGAATAGTTCCCAAAGGAGCTGCGCTGTGTGGAGAGGGTTCACACTGAAGCAGAGAAAGAGTTTGAGAGGGGGGCAGTGAGGAACTGCTACAGACCAACCATATCCCCACAGCCCCTGCCTGGGTTGGGGGCAGAGCATCACCGTGGGTATGGTTCCTACATCCAGTTGCCATTCCCATTGCTATCAGAGAAAGAACTGGACAATTCTCACAGGAAAAATCCTGCCCACAAACAAGTCTAGATAACACTAATACAAATCACCAATTCCTGTGAAACGAAATCTCCCTTTACAGGCAAATATAGCGAAGGAAATTGCGATAAGTATCATCTTCTATCTAACTTACATTTAATTAATTTTAAAAGGCCTAATGACTTTGAAGGAGGATTAGATCTCTAAAATACACTTTCAAGCAGTTTCTTCACCACTAAAAGAAAGTATTGGTTTTCCTGCACAATATAGGCATGTGCAGCTACACATACTTCAGGCCTCAATAAAATGAAGCATAAATTACACTCTAAAGTTGTACAGAATATGCAGAAGATACATCCTACCTCTATCTGCTCATTACACTTTACTGCCAAAATAGAATTTTGGCCAAAATAAGTTTTTTGCAATAGCCTTCAAGTTTTAACACAAGACACTAATCCTAGATTTTTCTAAATCTTCTGACTCACATGCTAATTAAAGTGACTGCCTTTGTTAGACATGTACAAGCCAAAATAATGCTGAAATCTCCAACTCATAGTGCAGCCACTGCATTTCAAGGATCCATTTTGACAATTCTGGATCAGTGCTGGCAGCATTTCTTTGAAATCCATATTTGCCACTTCCCACTCAGGGCGAAAGAAACAGCTGTATGCTTCTGGACTGCATTCCAGTACATGATATTTTCCTTGGAATTACTGGTTAGCACGAAGCCAAGCCTGTTCTGCTATTTTCACAATACAAGTCAGAGATGGTCATATTTCCAGAGATGCACCATGTAAAGTATGGAATTATGTGCATTCTAAACCATTTTGGCATAGAAACATACATTTAAATTCACTAAGCAGAAGGGTGGATAAATTTACTGAATTTCAATATAAGTATTTGTTCAAAAAAAATTTTAACACCAGCTGGAAATCCAGTCTTTAATGGCCATACGATAGGCACCCCAAAAAACTTACTCCATCAATTAGAGACCTTTGGAATGGTACTGGAGATAGAGCAGGGCAGGGAGGAGGCAGGTGAGTGTGTGAGGGGGTGCTGGGCACTCAGCATCAATTCTGACGCACAGCCAGGGGCACCACCATGGTGGGCAAGACGTGAACATCAGGCTGGAGCCACCAACACAGAATTCTATATCCCACAGGCATGGCTTACTGTACCTCTTGCAGTAATTACACCTTAACCACTGAAAATCCCTACTGGTACTTTAAACTGGATAGAATGTGCCCCTCATTCCACCCCATTAGTGGGTAATGTGGCCTTGCCTGACTGGCCAGTGTTTTATTCTGGCCAGAAGTAGCTCATTACTGTACAAAAGCAATTTTGTAGCTTAAGTCATGTGTATATTCCTATCCTAAGACAATAAACTACAAGAGGCGAGAAAAAAGGAGAGTGGGATTATTAACTATTTCACACATAATAAAACCACTTATGTAAAAAAGTATTTGTGATGTGCAAAACCAGGAAAGGGTTTATATGCACAGAATATCATTATTATTGCCTATAAGTACTCGAATTTGACTGTTTCACCTCTAGATGTCAAGGACAATAGTTAATTTGTACAAAGCAGATAAATGAGGTGGAAACTAATCAGAAGAGGTTTGTTTATCTGTTCTTTGATGATATATTACACTACAATAATAAGACAGTAAGTGTGTGTTCTATCTGATTGAGAATAACTTCCAACATCATTTCTCATTTTTACATATCAGATCTGAAAGCACCTCCCAGTCTTTGAAGTTCAGCAAAATTCAAAACCATTAATTAAGCCCAGCCAAGTGGTAGCAGGGGATTTTAACAAGAAAAGTAACAACATTAAAATCCACCAAGCCTGTAACACGTTACTTCCCTCAAGTGACTCCTGTGCATGTCATCTCCTGTCTCCTCTGAATTTAATGGCCACATTGCATTAAAATGGTAATTTTTCTTTGTACTGGGCAACTGCAAATGCATGTGTGGTTTTAATTGCATTTTGCTTGTTCAAAAAATGTGAAAATAATAATTGTCTTTTGTTAATAAATTGTATTTACAATGTAAGAAAACAATTATTCCAGAACACATTAATATCATGCTTTTATTTAAAAGTCTGCATGGCTAAACACACCCATAACAATCCACTACAACCTGCTTGCTTTCTGGGGAATGGGAGGACAGAGAAGGTATTTAAAAGACAATTTTCTGTCCTTTGCTGAAAATCCAGGGGCTTACCAAATAGCTGATGTGGCTCAGCAGAAAACACAACTTCCAGATCAAAGACAACTGAGAAAATGGAGTGGCTCACAATTTCCATTCACTTGCCCAAAGGCGAGGGCCTCTCCTTCTCTCCGTTCTGACAAGCACTGACACGACGTGTGTTACGTGCTATGGTTTCTCTAGAACTCCCCGCAGAAGAGTTGCCATTGCCCTCCAAAGGCCAAGATCTCCAGAGCTGGAGCAATGTGACAGAACACACCGTGCCTGCTTCATTTTTCTTTCCCAATTATAAAACATTGCTGTTTGGTTTCCATTAAAGATGATCATTAAAAGCTGCTTATTAAAAAAATAATTTACAGGATGAAGAAAGTTGATGAGAAGCTACTATTTCTGACAGCAGATTTATCGATAGAGAAAATGATAAAATAAATGAAGAGGGAGAACAAGTCCATTTAGAAAAGTCAATGAGACTAGATATAAAAAATAAATCTATGTTGTGATAAGTGGTAGGAATTTGATTTAACAGAATTTATAAACCATGCATATGGTATTTCACAAATGCATAAATGCAAGTAGAGGTCTAATACAATCCCATTTCCTCACCTGCCATCTCACTTTTATAAATGTAAAAAGCACTGACAGCCAAGTAAAAATAATGTATTACTTCAAGAGTCTTTAAAAGAAAAGAAACTGAATTATTGTTATGCAGTAAAATTTATATTGTCTCTGAGTGTGCTCTACCTCCTTGTTATAAAACACACATAAATTTTCAAAGGAGTATATTAGAGCCTTGCCTGCAACACTGAGAGCTGCTTCTAGGGTAGGTCACATGAGGAGATGTGGATTCACCTTGGGCTTTTAGGAAGGCACGGAAAAACACTGAAATATCTCATTATAGAAAGAAAGATTTTCATTCTCATAGGTCATAGTCCAATTTTGTAGATTGCTGCAAAATCAGAATTGCTGATAATTTTAGATAACCCATAAATGTTTTCCTTTCTAATACAGTGTGGTAAATGTGTGGGATTTGAACCCTATAGAGAATGACCTACCCTATGTGAACTGAGGTTTTTCACTCATGGGAATGGCCAGGGCAGCCCTAAATTGAATACAGACTAACTGAACTTACATCTTAGGCTGAGCAAGGGGCATATATGTATTTTGGAAAATCAGATTTTAAAAAGCAGATATATAATGTACTGCCAGCAGATCACGTGCCAAAAATGAGGAATGCAGGGTCCAGCTACTGACAACACTGTCAGGGTTTAAACTTTTCAAGGCAAAACCAGATTATTTCTATAGGTTTATGAGGAAGACACAAGGTTGAAGTTTTAAAAATGGGGACTCTATCACTTATTTTGTTGGGTTTTTAAATTTTTCTGCAGCACAGCTTATTTTCCTAATTAAAAAAAAAAAAAAAATACACAAATTCCAAATATGGAGAGTCTGGTCCTGATTTTTCAATTTCTTCTGTTTTTTTCCAGGAGAGACAAGTGAAAGGCTGTGCTTACCTCACAGCAGTGATGGCTGGAATGGTTCGTGGGAATGCTGTTTTCGGTCGGTTTTAGCCTAAGTGGCAAGTCCTTCAGAGTGCCATAGTCATTCACAAATAATCCAGAGTGTCAGATGGGGAGGGATTCTCTGCTGCAAGACAAGTTACATAATGAAAATGCTGACAGTCTTTTAATTATCAGTGGCACGAGCGGGTGCTACTATAATAAATCTCTCTTTCCTAAACACAGATGAATCAAAAAACTAATTAGTAGCTTCATCAAAGCTCTCTAGGATCAAAGCTGGTCAAAAAGATTATATAGGAAATGCTGCCCCAATAGTTTAAATGAAGACAGTCACTTGGGTCTACTTGAGCACCCCACAATGGGAACCAAATAAGAAGGGGCTACAATATTCCACATGAAAAGATAACAGGTACCATCACATTATGGAGGTAGAAATGCACATTCTAGTTTGGATTTTTCATTTCTTTATTTCTGAAGGAAAACATGAAGTACATTAACAGGGTGAGTGAATACCACGGAACCCTGTAACGATTTACAATGGTGATTATACGGCATTAAAAGATCTTTTCAGTCTACGCTTTATAGCAAAATCATGGGAATGGACATTGAACACTGGTAATTTGGGTATCTATTTCTATCTCTCACATGAACAGCCGTGATGCACGGTAAGGTCATAAACCACGGCAGGCAGCTCAGACAGCAATTACAAGCCCTCATAAAGAACAGCAAATCAGCAGTCCAGAAAAAGCCCTAAGACAGAAATACATCCAAGTAAAATATTTGAATCGTTCTGAGCATGTTAATTATAACACATTACAATTAACATGTTTGTTGAAATGCTACAAGCATGAACAATACATTTCTCTTAGAAATTAACCTTTGTCTCTTCCCTGGAGAAAGGATGCTTTCCCAGCAGAAACGCAGTGTTATCGGTGGAATTCTGTAACACACCCTATGAGGAGCTCTAAAGCTCTGACACTTATCCTATTAAACGGCCACATACATTTCCAGAGTTGGGTAAAACAGTCTGAAATACTGCCAAAAATATTATTTCACATTTATTTCACAAACTGTTGTTCACTTCAAATGACTGAAAACAATTGCAAGTTATCTTCCAGTCTTTCATTAATATCATGAAGATAAAACAAATGCACACTCCTTGCACACACAAAACAGAAAAAATTACTCTTCTGAAAGAAAAATTACACTAAGAGTCACAAGCCCCATATAGTTAGAGAAACAAAATATTCCAAGAGGGTTTCTATGGAGATAAAACGTTAATGAGGAGATTTCAGAAGTGTGAATGACATTATGTTAGAGGGAGTTGAGTGCCAGCCTACCCCATCATGACTTCGAAAGCTTTGCATAAAGCACAGGATAACCACTGCAATAAGGAAACCTTTAGTATTGTCTAAGTAACTCTGGGGAATTTCATGGAAAATGCACGTCGAACACAATGGTGATCTGACAGAGAACCACAAAAAAGGGTTTGTTTTGAATATAAAATATATTAGACTGAGAACTGAAATATCTTGAAAGTCCTATTAAACCATAAATTGCAAAATCAGTGTGTACTGTGATTTACACGAGAAATTGCTGAGGATTCAGTTCCTACAGATTGCTTTTGAAAGCATTTGTGTAGCATTTTATAATTACAACTTTCAAAATGAGGCAAATGATCATAGAATCACAGAATGGCTTGGGCTGGAAGGGACCTTGAAGATCACCTCGTTCCAACCCTCCTGCCCTGGGCAGGCACACCTTCCACTAGGGCAGGCTGCTCAGAGCCCCATCCAGCCTGGCCTTGAAGGTGTTCTCCTAACTGCAAAGAAAGAATAGGTAAAATTTAGCTCAGCTGAAGTCCTGGCTGAGTTACAGTGATTGGTGGCAATTTTATTCCTTGATGCCTGCACAAGCTATCCCATAATACAAATGCAACAAAGCCTGGGAAGACCAACACCAACACATTGTTTGGATCCAGTTCAGCAAAATATCTCCATTTCCTTCTCAATCTTGTTTCTTTTCTTTCGTAAGAGCTGCTGTACTGCCAAACTTTCTTACTTGAATTACATTTCTAAGTGCAGATATTGTAAAAAGTTACTTTTCACTTTTGGAGTCTGATATTGAATTTTCACTCATCAAAAAAAAAAAAAAGCAAGCAATAGAAAAAGTGAAACCTGGACACCTATGGATTTTCATCAAGTGAATGCTTTTTTGGAGGCTGAAAAGGTACAATGTCATCTGAAATCAGAACATCTGATGTGTTCTCCAGTGAAACTTGATAAGAAGAATGATGAAGCAGGGGTACAGAATTCCTATGAAAACTACTTTTAGTTCAGCATCTACATGCAGTGTTTACACGAAACAGAACTCGCCAGAATTCAGTTTTGTGAAATCAAATCACAAAACAATATATTTCAGGTCCACGTTATGAGTTCAGATACAACATCTGGACATTGGTCAAGCAAAAAATACTCACCTTCAGTAAGAGATTCCTTTTCTATCTTCCAAAGGTACATTTCCTGGGAGCAGCATCTGAGAACTGCTGAAGTAATTAAGGGGGTTAAGGCTGTTGTAACACCTGCCAGTAAGTGATATACTTAGAACATTTGTTATACTGTAAAATAACTGGATTCCATTTTATCTTTCATGATGTGTAGAGGAAGATATTAATTCCTTATAATGATAAACGAAATTTGTTAAAAACAGTTTAATATCACAAGAGTAATTAAGGTCAGTACTGATACCATCAAAAGCCAGCCACCTAAGAGAACAGCAATGTTCCAAGCAAATACAACCTCCTAGATGTTTCTATACTTTCCCAGACCAGAAGCTTTTTTCTGATCCTCTGAGGTAAACATTTTACTTAAACTTTAAGATAAAACTGTACTCCCAGGCACAAAACCATTTATCCATAGTGTAGTGACAAAGCTTTTAGACTTATGTTAGACCAATAATTAAGTGGTGTTAAAAAAAAAATAGATTTTTCATTACAGAAACATTCCCTGCATGTTTCCATCCCTGCCAAAGATCTAGAGAAGATATGCAAGCTGACCTAGCTAAAAACCCCTTTAATGCCCTCAGTATGCTTCCAGCACTAACAGTGGTCAGGCATGATTAAGCCACTATTATTAATGATTGAATGGGATTCTCTCTGCAGGAGGTTTATGCCTCATCTGTTTTGCTGTATACATATTCATCAGCTATGATCATCACCTAAGTCTAAAATACAGATATGTTGAAAATTGCCCTAATCTGGGCTTGCATGGCTTTCTGTGATTCCAGGGTGGATGTCCTGCAGTACCCAGGACAAACAACTGAGATGAAAAGAAGTTGAACTGACATGTTTATTCCATTTTACTTCCTACTTTTCCTTTTGTTGGACTCTGAGTATTTTTAAAACATCAAATAGCATAACTTAACCGGATGAGGGAAGCTGTGAAAGGTGATATCAGCAAATGGGAGCACAGGTAGAAAAACTAATCTCAAGGAGAACATAAGAGAGATAAAGCTCAGAAAAATAAAATTAAACTCTTCTTCCAAAACAAACCATGGGCTGTCCTGGGGCTCATGGCATATTTAACTGGGTTGCGGGGAAGTCACATCCTAAACTCCTGTTTGCTCAGTCCCCACAGAATCCAAACCTGGAGTGAGACACAGCTTCTCTGGTTATGCATGAACACCAGCTGAAGCTTATCTCCATGGACGGCAAATTCAACTTATCATTTACCAGTCTGCATTTTCTGAAGTTGTGCAGGAATTACCTGCTGCTAATCATACCTGTAAGTTGCCAGGCTTGGCAAAATTCACATCCATCACCTGCTGTCTTTTGGTTCCTGCCATATCAAGCAAATACTTTCTAGCACCCCACGGTGCTGCTTAATATTTTTGAGATGTTCACATTTTGTCAAACACAGCTGAAATTGGTTTGCAAGCAGAGCTATCCATGGAGGAAAACAAGGAATGACACAGACAGCATTGTTTAATAGTGTTCAGGCAGAAATATTTCTAGGTATACTGTAAAAATTATAAGGACTACACATCCTCAGAAATCTTGAGCTGCACAGTTTTAAACAATTTAGCATATATATGCACAGAGTAAGCAAAGATGCAGCCATCTGATCATGTACATGTTTTGAAAACTAATTGAAATGTATACATTAACACTTTCAGTGGGGTATTACTAACTCAAAATCCACCTGTGATATTCAACACACTTCCAGGTTTTCTGGAACTCTTTGTTAACCATCTCCTTAGCAGTACTGAAATGGTGCAGAACAACTTGGGGTGCATCACCCTTTGTGTGGAAACTGAAACTGGACCACCCCAGAATTCCTCAGGCAACAGTCACAGTCATTCAGAGCAAGTCATTTTTAGATCATTGAGAGAGAAATCACCTACACACACAATTCAGGGGGGTGGGAAATCCTAAATACCACTACAATTGTTGAGATACTGATAAGCCGTTTCATCAAAAAATTGATTACAGATGCATTGGCTTTTCACTAATTTGCTTCAGCTTTCCTAGAATTCACCCCTGTCTTTTTAAGGTAAGTCAACTTTTATTCCAAAGCCAAATGCTAGATGGAAGGTCCTGAGATTCATTGCTTTTTCTGAAAATAGTCTTTCTGATCTTCCCTTGGCTGCCCACAGTGCTGCATTGGCTGTCAGTGTGATAACATAATGCAAACCCTGCAGTAAATGGAGTCCTTACTGAAAAGTATAACATTTTAATGTTTGTGGAATTTGCTGCAAAGAAAGCAAGCTGTGTCTGGGACAGGCTTCAGTTGAACAGCCAAGTAATTTGACCAGGAGTTTTAAAAGACCACTGTAAATATCCCTTTAAAATCATCAGTACAACTAAAACTGCGCATCCCCGGAGACAGTCCTGAGTTCAGGGGAAAGGGAGCCCCAATCCTGCGCCAATGCTCTTCCCGTACCTGTGAATCAAAGCTGGATTTGGGATACCCTGTGAGCAGGACACAGAAGTGTGGTGACCTGCTGATCCCTTGCCATTGCTCCCTTCCTAAGTGTGAGATGCCAGTGCCTGGTGCCAGGGTCAGCTAAAAGAGGAGCTGGCTGTGGCAGGCCAGGGCTGGTGACCAGACCTTGATGACTTTTGTTCCTGTGAGAAAGATAACCACCAGCATGAATGGACTCGCCTTCATCTAGGTTTATAAACCACTTTGTCCCCATTAGGGTTCTGATGCTCTAAACTCAAAACTCAGGTCCTTCCCAAGATCTCAGCAAAGAATTTTCAGAAATAATTTTTTTGAGGATCAGAATTAAATTTTTCTCACTGTAATACAGGAAAGTTCTTGCCACAGGAAACTCTTTGATGCCTCTAGTGAGGTAAGAGGGCCCCTGAAGTCAAGCCGTACAGATTGCTCAAGAAAAAGGGACACTGGACTCCAGCTGAGGCATTCCTTTGCTGTCTGTGAACTCACAAAATATTAACACATTCTAATAACCTACTTCTTTTAACAGAACATGGTAATGATGAGCAGGATAACCACTGAGGCTTCAAAGTTTAGGGAAAGGGCTAATATCCACTCACTGGCAGAGGACTTTGAGCTTCCTATAAGTGCAAACTGGGATTCCTTTCACCACATAGCTCCTATGTCTCAGTACTGGAGGAGATTTTAAGAGAAAAATGTGCAGAAAATTGTAAGTAAGTACTTCAGACCCATATTCTGTTATGTGCCCTTGTAAAAAGGAAAGGGAAAAAGAAGATATTATTCTTTTTGTGCCTAAATCTTTGAAGAACATGGTTAACTGAATAAAATACTAAAAATAAACACTTGGATCATCTAACCCAAGCTTATGTAAGAGATTAAATAATGTTACATTATATGTAAAGATTCCTATGGGAACACCAGAGAACTGAATATCTGCATGCTGTTGACCATGGAATTTTAAGCAGTGTTTTTCATAAGAGAGCCAAACTTACAAGGTAGAGAAATTTAAGAGGATTTGAAGGGCGAGTGCATAAGCATGTCTGAAGGAAAGTCATTAATAGCATAAAATATTCGTCGTAATAGCCTGATAAATGAGCTTTCATACATCCTCCTCGAGATTCACAGCATTTCAATATGCTTTTTTTTAATTACCAAATGTAAATGAATTGACCTTGAACACAACTTGAATGCTGGCTCATGATTCTTTACACGAAGTCTCAGTTCATTCAACAGTGTCAGTGGAGTAAATTTACAGCCATTTTCCCTCTAATGCACAAGTCAGCACAGGAAGCTAAGGGTTTCTGCACAGCAGTGTTCCTGCCAGTCTGAAGGTACCTTCCATTTTCTGTTTGTAGCCTGTGGATGACTATCCTAGATACGTGTGATCATCAGAAATGCCAATTAAAATTAATTTTGTAGAGAAAATAAAGAGGAAAATGTACAAAGAGCCTTCAAAAATAGCTGCATTTTGCTTTGTTGAGATACACCTTCCTAATTTGTAATTAGATAGAATTTATTTACCTTGGTAACTGCTGCACATTCTGTAAGTGGCATAGCCCTGAGACAGAAACTGGTTTGATGTCCTTGAGACTAAGACCATCAGAAGTTGTAACATTACACTCACACCAATAACTGAGAATTCAATCCTGAATCAGTTTGAAAAAGCAGCTTCTGTCTCCAATGTCCTTTTTATATTTCCATTTAAGATATTTTCCAGTCACTGCATTACTGATGCCTGGACTTAACTACTTGCAGTGGTTTCCCTCACTTCAGAGTAATTCCATCAAGTTCACTGTGCCTGGGAAATTAATTTCTTCAGATGCAGACAGGAGTCATCTTTATACCATGCACACAACACGTCAGGCACAGAAAGATCAACACCTTCCTAAAAAATTACCTTCACCAGGTCAGAATTTGCTTGTCTTGACCAGAGATCCATCTTTGGTGGCCCTTGTGGCTCAGCATCCTCTGTTTCCACAAAAAACTTCTCACTATATAAAAAATAAAAATTGTGCAACATAGAAAGAGAAAACTGAAAACTTTTAGGGAAAAAAAAAAAACCAACAGAGAAGTTCAGAGGAAGTATAGATGTTTACAGAGAAATGTGTATATTATCAAATTAGAATAAACAGAAAAATAATGAGATCATTGCAAACATGTCACTTTGCATTCAATAACTGTGGCCTATTGCAAATGCTCTTGAAATACCCTCTTCTAATTTGCTGGTGGTGTGAATTTGGGTTTGGAACAAGGCCATATATCTTTTCATTATGAAGCAATTTTCTGATCCTCTACATTTATTACAGCTGTAGTCCTGACAGTCTATACCTAACCTTGATTATCATTTGATGTTTATACAGTGCTAACTAGAATCTTCTGCATGAAGCTGCCACAACAATCACACCTAACAATGCTTAATTCTGCAACAGGATTCTTGCGTATCGTCTCCGTTTACCTTAAATTTTGGAATTTGCTGGAAAAAGAGAGACAGATAGGGAGACACAAAGGAGAACCATTCGGGAAGGAAATGAGAAAAGGGACCTGTCAGCTGCAATTACTGTGTAAATGAAATATAGAGCCTGTCTCAGTAATTCACACCCACACACCATTTGTGTTTGGGGTTTTTTAAGGAAATTGCAGGCTTACGTTTACATTTCTTATGACAAATGTAATTTCTTATTTAAGAATTTTTTCTCCTCTTCCAATGAAGAGTCAGAAAACTAACCTAAACTGTTGTCTTACAGAGCTTCAGCTCAAAGCTCACTTTTCTGCAAAGTTTTATGACACATATGACATTTGAGCATCACTGTATCATCTCTCAAGTTTCAACATTTTTTCTTCTAGAATTCATTATGAGTCATAGTTCATTCATTACTCTCTGTTACTTCATTTTAAGGTACTGTTACCCACCACGATTTCCTGACATGCTAGACTGAAATATTGCAATCAGTCTGATACTTGCATTATGTAGCTTCCTTGGGTTGCTTCTTTGAAATTAGTGGTTTTTCCGTAGAAATGGGCAGATTAAATTGCTGCTACATGAACAAAAGAAAATGCTGGTAATCAGTACAAGTAAAAAGGCAAAAATACTTGGAGAAAATCAGACAGAGTATGTAGTACAAGGAAGATGGAAAGAAAAAGCAAGTTCTCTAATGACAGTGGACCCCATGAAAATACAACTGAATGCTCCTTTCATGGGAGTCCTGCAGGTCAGAGACAGAACTGGCTTGCAAATTCCACTTGCCATAGATTCAACCAACATTTTTGGATATAATTTGATACCTGTGAAAGGAAGAACATTTTTAAGAACTTTTCCACTACAAGTCCACACTAGCAGCATCCTTTCCTACAAATCACTCGCTTCTGCTGCATACTGCCAGGACTGTCTGTTCTAGTTCTGTTCTCCATTCCTCATTCATCTCTTGCCTCGCAGTTACAGTCTGCTCTTTCATCCATGAAGAATGAAATCATGTCTGTCTTGCTGGTGTATTAGCAGAACAGACAGCCTAGAAATGAATTGGCTGTATTTTGAGTCAGAAAAACCAAAGGTTTTATCACTCTTGGGTCCAGATGCCCGGGGAGAAAAGGTTTTAGTTGATGATCAGATGATAAGGAGCTCCATGGAAAGTCAAGTGTGCACTTGCACTTAGTGTCTAGTCTAGTCTACACTGCATTATGGGATCAAAATAATGCTGCAAAAGGTAAAAACCAAAACCATCTGGTTGTTATTTGACACTGGGTTTATAATTGCAAGAAGAATATTCTCAGGAACACATAAAGTGGAATAGCATTAAAGCATCTGTTTCAAACCTAAAGTGCTGCCACTCCTTGAGACACTCTCCACTGTGATATCCGTTCAAATAGGTTACAAATCCACATTCACATCCTCTGGCAATTCATGGGACCAAGCATCAGGAAATACTCCACTCTCAGCTTTGAGGCTGAAATGGCAGCACGAGCATCTTTGCACACACAGTCACAGCTCTGAGTATTTTTTTCTCTGTCTTATTGCTTATCTAATGAGAGGTGAAATACAAATATATGGATATGTTATAAACATGTTTATTTCAAAATAATCACATTTTCCTCATACACATGTGTATTAGATATTAAATGCTTGATAAACTGGCTCTTTGAAAGAAGTGATCACTACTTGCATTATATTAAATACTCTGTAAATACTAGAAGAAAACCTACTGCCTTTCTTCACCAGTAATAAGATGATCTGTTTCCTGGTATGCTGAAAATCCTGAGAAATGGCTACATAAGAATTTTTTTGCTTCTTTGGGAAGCAGTGGATGTAATACAAAATTAAAGTTGTTTTTACATGACAGGGTACTCAAAAATCATTTTGAGCATAAAGTCATCATTTCCCAGTTCATTAGCTTTTCAAACGTATCAAAATTGCCAGTACCAAACAAATGGTCCCTCTTAATGTGATCAATTTTTAGTATTTCAGTATGTTGCATAGTAAAACAACATTTTCAAATTAACAGTTGCTTTGAAATGTGAAAGCTAAGCAATTTATACTTTAAAAAATGATGGTTTTATTGGAGGATTCTTACATTTTTATTTCTTTTTTTTTAGGGAATGTTTGTCAAAATCTACAAACATCTAGATCAGTAAACCTGTCTTCTTCACCAGAAATATTGACTATTTGCATATACTTCGGTGAGTGCAATTCATGAGGAATACAGAGAAGTCATCCTAAAAACCCTTACTAGCAAAGGTTCATAAATCCATTTCATTCTGCTTTATTGCTAAGCATTATTCTTTTGTTTCATTCATTTATGGCAAACCGGCATAAACTGAAATGCCTCCTTATAAAAATGTGAATCAAGATACATTGCTGCTAGCAAGTCTTGGTATAGTTTTGCAAGGTTCTGCAGATTATTTTAAGTGAGCATCAAAACAAGTTTTTAAAATATAATAGTTTGTGTCTTAAATAGCAGTAAGTACAAACCAAGTCAAAGCAGAGTGGTTTCTAATGCTTTTTTGGCCTCTCACAACATTTCCTAAAACTGATGGGGTGATTTCAGTCCTTTGTGGATCTGACCTCCAGCATGCAGCTGAAAATCTCCCAGGCCATGAGTACCATCCCTGCTGATCTAGACTGTTTTAATTTCTGCCTGTGTCAGTCTGAAGTAACGAGCCTTTCTGCTCCATCACCAAAGGAAAACACACTGATCTTTCTTAACTCACCTGCTTGAAGTTCCAGACTTTAGGCAGAGGACTCACAAATACCAGAGGCCACCCTGCTCATGCCTTGTTGAGATACTATTAAAGCTCAGATGCCAAAAATGTAGAACAGTACTGTACTACATGATCCCCAAGTGTGAACCAAAGAAAACTCTCTTATACGGAAAGGAATTTACATTATCTTACCAGACAGAAAATAAACCAAGCAGGGTGACAACACCCTGCACAGCACGACAAGGAACGAAACCCTGCATGCAGCAGCCACTGAATTACTAAAATGCATCACAGCTGTGGGAACTGAAGTCATGGATATGAAACTCCAACGGTAACTAAATCCCATAGTGCCTTAACAGAAATATTGGAACTTTATGTACTCACCTAAGGTGTTTATTTTTGTACTTCGTTTTTCTGTGCTTAGCATGGAGGAGTTTTGCTGAATCATGAGACTTCACCTCAACAACATTGCTGATGCCAGGACTGGGGTGTTTATTAATGAATGGGTTGGAGTTTTGTGCAGGTGTTCCGTGCCTTTCTCTGTGCTTACTTGTACAAACCCTGGGAAGGGAACAGAGCCATCCATCCGCGACAGTCAGCGCCAAACCTGCACCCCAACACTGACCCCGACTGGGCTCCTACCAAAACAGTTGTGGGATTCTCTGAGTGAAAGTGCAATTACACATTCATTTATAAACCACAGAGATACCAAGAAGTATTAATCTTGAAGCAAATATAAACAGCTCTATTTATGTGTGAAATACCAAAGAACTATTAGATTTGGCCTTCACATTTTCTTGTTTTGTGCTGTAGTTATGCACTAAAATATTTGACCTGTTCAGGTATCTGTGACTCTGAGTGAAATACCATCTATATTTCATGATCATTCAGTAAATAACTTCTGGCAGTGCAGTAAAAAGAGTCATAAACTGTGTGATTTATTTGATAATGGAATAATGTTCTCCTTTGCAAACCCAGACTTTGATTTATCTGCACAGAATTTTTACCTACACGTACAGAAGAGATTGATCGTATTTCAAACATACTCTGAAGGAAAACTGGGGTGGGGCACTTAAGAAGAAACTTAAATTAGAAACTCAAATTTTAAAGAAAAAAGCTTAGGCAAATGTACAATATATTGAACAGCAGAAAGATAATTTAAACTCCTCACAGAAAAAAAATATTCAACTTATCATATATTGAATGACACTGATTGAGCACTGCAATGGTTCTGTATGCTGAGAAGCAACTCTCATAACTCACATAATATTGCAGATAATTAAAAATCTGATAACTTATTTAGTGACAGGGATAATACAGAGCATAGAAAATGGTACAGATAAATCAATCTCATGTCACAGATCAGAATATAGAATGCAATTGAATAGCTTTTATTATGACATGAAGATAACTTTGCCTGACTCATATGAATATATATATTTAGACTTGTATATGTATAGTGTAATTTACGAGCAATTTAATAAAAAAATAAGTTCCTAACAAATTAATACTTGAGTACTGAATATCTAAAACTAAAGATACCTAAATGTGTAAACTATCTAGATAATTCAGGATATGTTTGATGAAACAGAACATTTCATTAGTATCAAAGAGCAGAAAGTCCCTCAGTTCTAAATCTTACTTCTCAATGTTTACATAAAGAAAAAAAAATAGTCTGACAATATAGAATTCCCTGGGCCTGACAATATACAATTCCCTGGGCATAAAAATAATTAGAATATTTGCTAATTAAAGATAACTGGAGACCAGTAAGTAAACTGAGGTGTACTTCTGATCTGTTTAAGAAGAAAATTCAAGGTAATTAAATTTCTGTTACTTAGGTGTTTCTCATTCCCTCTGCCCCCATCACAGCTGGTTTCCATTTCAGATCTGTGAGTTCTCTGAGAACAGATTCGTGTACTTTGGCATGATTTCTTTTCCCCCCATTTCTTGGTGCTGGATCATTGAAAGCATGCAGTGTTCAGATTCCCCTTGGTGCTTAAACTACTCAGCTACGCACCAAAGCAAAAAGGTCAATTTCACCGTGGCAAAATTCATCAAACCTTTTCTTAATCTGCTATTTAATAAACTCTCAGGAGGGCTTCCTGCATTTGACACCTTACTCTCAGCTCATACTCAAATTCCCAAACCAAACTGAAGTTCTGTGAGGACGAATACCCTGCCACAGCCTGGAACAGCTGTGCTAACACAACTCTCCATTTCCAGCAGCAAGTGAGTATCCTCATCATGACACGAAGTTTCTTAGTGTCCAAATGAAGAAAGAGATTCAAACTAAAGTAAATATTCATGCAGTTATTAAAAAGCCACCACACAGGCCACCCTTCTTTCCAACTCACATCCTGCAGGCTTTCCATGGTCTCTCACCTTGGAACTGCTGCCAGGTTTGTTCCTCTCCAGGGTACAGCTATGCACTCTGTGTGAACATAAAGCTACATCAGGCACCTCACATTTCACTGTCATTCGACATGGAAGCAATTTTAACTGATCATTACTCTTATACTGCACTCAGCTCATACTTCTGCTTATGCTATCAACTTTTATTAAATTCTCTATAATATCTGATTCATCCAGAAAAGATACACTTACTGTTTTGTGTCTTCATTGAGGTAGGTGGACACTTTCAGTCTCGGTTTTGTCATCGTGCCAGAACTTTGCTGCCTTCATCCCTCCTCTCATCTCCAGTTTAGAGCTCAGTAGGACAGAGAGCAGCAGCCCTGGATGCTTGGCTTCCACCCGGTGTCCTTCATTCCACCCCAGGGCCAGCCACAGCCACCTCACCTGGACTGAGTTAACAAACCCTCGCCACAGCCAAGTGCCACTGACAAAATCTACAGATCTTGCTCATAGCCCAAAGTATATTTTCACAGAAAAAATACCTTGCACAAACCCCTGAACTGCCATTAATACGGTCTATTTGCCTTCATTTATCTTCACCTTTAATACAGAGCAAGTTTCTGTCAGTCAACTTAAAAACAGCAAAGTCTAATTGCAATTTACCGACAAGGCTTTTATTTCTAAAATATGTTATGTAGATAAGGAATACTTGAAAGCTTAATGACTTCTTACTAGATCAATGATAACACATAAAGGTATTTTCCTTTTTAAGGGGAAAACCAAAGGGTTTTACGCTCCAGTCTCATTTCCTTTGAATAATTTTTCGAATTTTTCAAAAAAAGGTAGAAAGGCTTTATTTAGTGTCAACAAGGTCAACAAACCAAAGAAAATATGAAAATTAAAAGAAAGAGCTGGTACCAGAGTGGGGAGGAAGCAAACAAAAGAGCAATGTATGCTTGAGAGTCATAGGATTTTTACTATTTGAAACCTCAATATTATTAAACACTTTGCTCAAAAATCACGCCTGTTTTAAAATTTCATGTTCACTTCTCCTCAGCGGAATCTGAATTCAGCTTAACTAAGCTCAGATACTGTTTATACTGACCACCCCAACACACCCTGCAGTCACTGCCACCACCTGCAGCTGCTGCCAGGGGCTGGCTGAGCTGGATTCTTGCATTTCCAATTTTGACACCATTGCAGCACATGAGGGATTGACAATAGGACACTTCTCAAACAAGTGACAAATTCTGAAACGAGAAGGTCAGATGATCTCAGAACCATCTCAGTATCAAAATAAAAATTTATTTCCTTGCAGATTTTTATGATAGCTGTCTTTATTTCTTAAGGGAATTGTCCCAGCTTGACTGAAATGACACTCTGAGACATTCAGCAAAAAGTGAATGTGACCAGTTCTTGTACTGGTGGGTCACCCCTGTCAGACTGCCTTGATAAATAGAAAAGTCTGCCAGCACAGAGCAGAGAAGCTTTCTTTCAAATTAAGGGCACCCCAGAGAACACTTTTTGTCTGAAAGGTACTGTTGTATAAGTTATCTTCTTCATTAACAGTACAGAAAATTTTACTTGGAATTGCAGGAGGAAAACAACTAAGAGCATCACGTTTTATGTGGTTATAGAGTCTGGCACGTACCCTCAGAATTATACCAAAATATCGTACCCATTAAACACATGAGAGTTTCCTTCAGCTGTAGCCATTATTCTAACTCCTTGGGCAAGCTCAAGAAAATGTTTCTTGTAAGGGTTTGTCACATTTTCAGAAGTGTGCAGCTCACAACAACGCACAGATGGACAACATTCAAAATTTAAATAGCTGCAGGTAAAATCTTTTTTTAAAGGCCTGAAAATACAGCTTAGTGAAACTTACATATTCTTCTGTACATTTTTTCCCCAAAATATTACAATACTCACAACAAAAATTCCATTAAATTCAACACATTATGGAATTTTAAAATTCTAAATTCAGAATTAGCACTGATCCCTACTTTTAGTGGTTTACCTCGACACATTTTATTTCAGAAATGGAGAGAGAATGTAAGAAAATACCATAATGAGAGATACTGATAATGAAAGAAGTAAAATTCTATTGAATTTCAATAGGTTGTGTTGGGTTTTTTTATTCAAAAAACAAAACACTATCTTGTGGTAATTTTTTCCCTCAAGTTTGGACCTTGAAAAGCTGGTAATTTTTTTCAGTATAGTTATAGGATGAAAAAGAGTAAGAACTGGAAGTTATTCCAAATTTTTGATTCTAGAGCTCGCCAATGGTCGAAAAGTCAGATAGACTGGAATGAAAAAAAGGATTTTGAGCCTTTAGCACTACTTGGTTTATGTCTGTGAATAAAGGTCACTGCATTATAACATCCCATAGTAAGAGATTATTGCAGCAGCATCAACAAGCTGCACTTTTAGCACTTTGACTCAAATACCTATGTGTTGGCAAACAAGGAAGAAACCAGTGGAGATGGCTTTTCCCTCCGAGCCTGAATGCCAGACTGCCACTTCCAAACTTGGATTACAAAGCCATCTCTCAGGTCCAGAGGAAAATACTGGATTATAATACTTTTTAAGAGCCCAAAGTAGCTACTTTGGGCTCTTAAAAAGGCACGGCGAGGCATGCACCAAGGGCAGTACTTGCCCTTGGGGTTTATTTCATACTGGTTTTGTGCTTGATCACAAGATCCCAGCTTTGTGACTCCACAGATTACACCAGGTTACACTCTGCAGCTGTCAGGACTTCCCATGCAAAGAGCAGTAATACGATACAACAATCAAACCCACAGACAGTTTGGCAGAATGCTTGGAGGAAAATACCTCTTTGTGGTCATCACTCCTCCTTCAGACGCCACTAGAGTAACTCTGCAATTCATAAGGCTTAACAACTGGCAAGTGTTCTGTATTACTGCTGGTTTATCACTTGCTGAAATTGTTTTAATAACTGTCTCTATAAATTTATTACAGAAGTCATCTAGCAAGCTTTTAATTTTCTCTAGACATGTTAGCGCTAAAACCATGAGACTATCAGACTTTTTGTTCAGAAAGCCTGCACAGAAACAAGATTACAAATATCAAAATAACTGCATTTACTCAGGTTAGTGTAATAATAAAGTTTTCTGCTTTATATAAATTCCTATAAAGGCCAGACAGACCAAGTAATCACTGATGATATTGCCAAACACTGGCACAGAAGCATTGTCATATTAATAAAGTGTTTCTGAATTGCTTCACCCTGCAAAGAACATCAGTGGAGCATGGATGAAATAGATATCAGCATTCACCAAACTGGAATACCTAATCCCATTTTAAAAAATCACACTGCTAATTCACTGTTCTGTCTAAATAAGCAGAGAAGCTAAATACAAGCAAGATTCACTGTACATTAAAAAATGCATTTTATACCACTAATTCATATCAATCAATTTCAGCCAAGGATAAGGGGTTTTGAGAGTCTATACGATTTTATTTAAGAGCAGACCTGCTGATTCAGTGGCAATTGTTCTCAGGATTATCTCTGATTATTATGGATCCAGCAAAAAAACACATGGACCAGAACTCAGAGAAATGAATTAATATGAGTGAAACTGAACCAGCAGTTTCAGAACGAAATTGTCAAAATATCCTCCCAGAGAATGACTTTATAAAGTATTAATAGAGTGTGCCTATACACTGTGGCTATACAATATGAACTTATCCCAGAGGAATATGAAAAGGGGCATGTTCCCATAATAGGGTGAAGACAGCCTTTCTTCTGTCTTTTTACTTCCAATGGAATTGCATCCAGTGGTGAGATCCCAGTCATCAGATTGTTACTGTGGGAATACTGGTAGCAGCCATTGTTTGCAAGAAATCTTTAAATATAATGAAGCAATAATACAAACAGGGAGGAAGGGAGAGTTTCAGAGCAGCCTTGTGTGTGTACTTGTTATTCTTGCCACTTGCTGTGAATATCACTGGGAAAGGTCACTTGGATTTAGCAGTTCACAGCATCATGAACTGCTGGCTCAGATAAAGGCATTAGACTGTGGAAGATGATAATATGTTCTTCCTTCTCCAAGATATTAATCTAAGCTACACCTCTTGATCTCTAGACAAGAATTTTAATTTGCCCAGCAAGGATAACACTGAACACCATCAAAATATTTTCTTTTGATAGTGGAGCACTATCACAGAAATGCCTGTTAATGACCCATTTCAATCCTACTGTTTACAGCAGATTAGTGCAGCCGTGCAGTGCAGCCAGGTCTAAAGACTCTCACTACCCCATAATAGTAGATGCTACCAAAAATCACCTCCACAAAGCTATGTCTGGCAGAGACCTGAAAGCTGCTCATCAGCTTCACAACACTTTTTATGGCTCACATCACTTGAGGAACTGATGTGATGAATAAATTGCTGGATTTCAGCTTGTTTTCCCTTTATCCTGTACTGCTGTTTGTGAAATAACTCATTTTAATACCATCCTCAAGGGGGTGATGGCAACACCCCCAAAAGAGTGGGGAAATACAGCCTGGCCTGTCTGTGGGCATGGCCTTGGGAAAGATGTTTCACTTCTTCCACAGCTCCTCTACACAAACACAGTAATTCACGATTTAACAATACACAAGCTTCCTAGATTTCCATAATGATTTCTGAAAATGAGGCTCAGGTCACTCCTATATCCTTTAGGAATGTTATTAAGTTGAACCATATATTAAAATGACTCTTTGTTTCCTGTATATCAGCTGCAAAGTGAAATATTTTAATGCAAGACATTTTACATGTGCATCAACATTCAAAATTTGTGAAAGAGGGATTGAGGGTTTGATACATCCTTGACAAGACTAAGCCAAGCTTTTCAGTGTATGTTAACCACCCAAGTTAGCACTTTTCCTACCAGCTGCAATACTTTCCAAGCTCTCAAGAAAACATACTTCAGGAACAGCAAAATTACATGGGGTTGTGTGGAAGCATGATCCTTAAATATTAACAAAAAAAAAAAACAACCACAAAACAAACAAAGAAACAAAAACCGAAACACAAAAACAAAAGATAAAGACAACACATAAAGGAAATGTATTACGATTTTCCTGGCCTTGCTGCTTTTAGATGATTATTCCATCAATATTTCTCAAGGGAAGATACAAGAAAGAAATAAAATTTGACCTATAGCAGAGCTACATTCTGTTCTCCATGTGTGAAATTTTCAACATTTTAAGAACTATCAAAATGGGTTTTTACTATTCTTTACTTTTTTTCCCAAATCAAGAATAAATAATGAGAAACATTTTGAATTTTTCCCTTTAATCACTGACAAATCAGTCAAAAGCTCTAACACTATTTAGGATCTGGCTGTAACAGTAATTAGCATCTCAAGCAATACCAAATGCAATTAAAATGTGCTTCTAAGCATTCACATCCTGTAAAGTAATTTCTTTTGTATCTTCATGTTCTAAAAGGAAAGAAGAAAAATATTTCTGTGCCAAAAACTACCAGAGAAAAAGCAAATCATTACAAAGCTGTATAAATGAGAAACTTTGAAATGTGTTTTAGCATTTCTAGATTAACTTCTTTGAGCAAGGTCTAGTTACCAATTGCAAGGTCAAATTGGTTTTTGTTTAGCAGCTTACCCTGTTAGATAAGTGCCATTTCAATGAAATGTGAAACCAGCTAGAACCAGTTTAAAGAACGGCTATCATGATTTTCAAGAACCTTATAGAAACTATTCCCTGGGTGTTTTATATCAGAGAGATGGCTGAAATTGAAGGATTGTATGGTCTTTTTTGAACAGGTATTTGCATCAAGAGCCCTGATCATCATTATTATAAAAGCATTTGCTGGACTTAAAATCCATATAACAGGAAAAAGAAACACTAGAAGCTTTCCAGGATTCCCAGTCACACAATAGCAACAATGGCCAGGAGCAGCAGCTGTGCAGGAACTGCATAAATAAGACACAGCCTGAATTATGTTTACTCAAGATTTATCTGTTTACACTGGGCAAATTTAAGCAATGGATTGTTAAAAGTTAAAATATTTAGAATTCTCCCAGAGTAAAAATCCAAATTTGACAACTGTATCCCTTCTCCTACCAATATTTAAGTATCTGCAGACATTTGGAAAATCTTTCTGAAGCAGAGTTATTTCTCACTGCATTTCCAGCGCTAACATGCACATCCCAGCTAAACTTTATCACCAATAACCTTGAAGAAAATAAAAGAACTAATTTGATGACATTGCTAAATAATTTAGGACCGTATTCCTAGAAGCACTATAGTGCCTTAAAAATCTGATTCTCTGTGGGAAAAAAACAACCAAACAAACCCCCTGAAAGGCAGCTGACAGGCCAGTACAACAAAGCTTTGGAGGTGATAAGCATCCAAATTAGAACCACTACCCAAATATCATGTGGCTCTGAACAGCAGAAGCAGCTTTCAGGAACTCTTGCATGAATCCTTGATTTGGATAAGAACAGTGTGTGATTTCACAGAACTCATGACACTTAAGGTAAAATCTTATTGAATCACCCACAGCATTTAATAAAAGTTGCTGAGAGGCTTATTTTCAAATCAGTAGTGAATTTGACATTTACCGTATGTTCACACATGGCTTTCTTCACTGTTTGAAAAGTATAAAAACTTCCCATAAAGCTTCACTAATTAAATTAAAATAAAAAATGACAAGCAGGATGAAGAGCTGACAGTTTTCATAAGCCCAAACCAGGCTAAGTATTTCTCTTAAATCCTAATAGCACCATCTGATGGAGGATCACCACAACACTACAGCAGAGATTCAGGGTGTGCTAGACATTAATTTGAAAACGTTTTAATATATTTCCTTACTTTATGTATTAACTGTAAATGTAAGTATACAGAATAATGGCGATCTGCTAAATAAACTTAAAGCAGATTATGACATTTTAAGTCAATAAAAGTTTTGATTTAGTAGGAAGCAAATCCAGTCTGAGGTTAAGTCAAACAGAAGAAAAGCAATTTCTTTCCAGACACCTCTTTTATAAGCCTGGATAATAAATTTAAACACACCTGGTATCCAAGTCAAGTCTTTATTGCCCTTGAGCACACAGGTTCCCCACACAGGATAAAGTGAAGAATAAACATTTGTGCTCCCTTAAAGATACCAAGCAGAGCCATATTTTCAACATGTGGTTCACTACATATCAGAATGGCGTAAGAGAAGAACACAGGCATCACAAGGGCAACTGGAGGAGAAATCTGAGGATCAGAGAGCTGCATGCAAGACATACCAAGTGTCTAATCAGGAGGATGTTAGACCACAACTAAATTATATGAATATAAGGAGTTGCACATTTAATTCAGTTGGGATTACAGTTCCAGATAATGAGAATTTACTCTGCTTTTCTGTGTCAAATGGCCCTCCAACTCAAAAGCTCCTCATCCCAGCTCAGCCAGGAAAAGTAAATTCACAAAGAACAGGCCTTCCCTTTGGCAACCCTATGTGCCTGCAGTTTGGACATTCTCTCTGTGGCCAGATTAGTTACTTAATCCTTAAATACCTCCATACACATGGAGAAATTGGCCCAATCCCTCAGTTTTTCGACTTTCTGCCATGCCTGGGCAGCCTCCTTCAATCCATTGCTTCTACCAGACCTGAAGAGATTCCAGATATGATCCCTTTTTATTTTAACTCCAATTTTCCCTCTCCCATTCTCTAAAAGGTCAGGAATCTAAGAAGTTACGTTAACTTTGAAGATGCACGACTTCAATACGGTTTTCCCCTTTACTGTACTGCAACCCCAAGAGTAAAACTGTGAGCCCAAGCCATCTGCTGCACTATCAACAGTGAAAACCAATGATCTGCTGCAGGACCTCGTTAGCATAACGCTGTTAATCATCAGAGCAGTACTAAATAACAGCAGAAGAGGGGGAACCGAAAAAGCAGTGACGGGTGCTTTAGACAGACCAGACAGTGGGAAATGTAGAGGAACCTAGAAGAAAGCAAGTTAATTAACTGTTCCTACAAAGTCAGATAAAACCACGTGGATCACTGTACAAGAGTTCTATTACTGCTTTGCAGAAACACATTGGATTTTAGCTGCCCTTGTAATCAGACTAATATGCGCAGGAAGCATTTTGATCTGTTGACTTCTGACATTAGGAGTACCTTTAGTTCCTGGCATATACCCTGAAGATAAGAAACATACATCATCCAAGGAAATCCTGATATTGTTATTGATCTGCTTTAAATCAAACAAACACAAGAAGTGTCCACAGAGATTGTGAGGCAGCTCACAGGACTGGATGAATAGAGGCTATTGAGGAAGGACAGGCCAGGAAGGCAAGGAAGGAAACCGTCCCGTGTGTGGGATGGCAGCTGGAGTGTGTGGAGCTCTGCCTGGGGAGGGCGATGAGCCAGCGAGAGCTCCTGGGGCAGGGGCAGAGCACCATGGCACAAACGGTGGGAGGCGGCTGCTGCCCACAGCCCCGTCAGCAAGAAGAAGTAGGTGACACCTTCTTCAGACACCTGAGAGCAGCCTCACATTTGCAGACCTTGGCTCCCCCCCTGGATACTTTAGCCACCCTTGTATCTGCTGGAAAGGCAACATGGCACCAGCAAGCCAGGAGGTGCCCGGCTTTTGGGATGTGTTGGTGATAACTTCCTAACACATCTGACCAAGGAGGCAGCAGGTGCAGGTTCTCTGCTGGACCTGATATTTGCAAAGATATGGCTGGGGATCTGAATGTAGTCAAAATTTGAAACAGGGACCCAGAGATGCTGTAGAATATCTGACCTTGGAGAAACTCAAACTTGAGTGGACAAGGCCCTGAGCAATTCAATCTAATTAAAAGTGGTTTGGATTAGAAGACCTCAAGAGGTTAATTTCAACCAGAGTTGATTTTTTGTTCAGATAAATCTATTTTTAGAAATGTTTTCCAAAAGCATTTCATTTTTCAATAAAGTAGAAGTCTCCTAAGATATGCTTTAAGAAAAAAAAAAAATACCAGCAGGTTTTTGTCAGGATTATTTCTCTGACTCTCAGGATAGACAACAAAACAAACAAGCAAGTTTCTTCACAGTTGTACCTTTCCGAAACCAAAGACACAAAATGTTAAGAAACGAGATAACTGATTGCACACTGCTGGCTTCAGAGTATTGTGCAGCGTGGAAATAAATAACAGACACGAGAGTGAATTCTGAAGCAAAAGACAAACATAAGTAAAAATAATGGAGAGAAAGAAACGGGAAAACAGGACACAAAGACTGAAGCCATTCTAGTTATGCCTGTTTTGAAAAGTAGAATCCCCCAGTGGAATATAAAACCAGCCAGCAGGAATAGACCTTGGAGCCCAAGTGTTTGGAACTAAGCACACCTGCTGTTCAGTCGGCTCCTTACGTCCTCTCACTCAACCTTTCTCAAATAAATGCTTCCTGCTTTGCATTCACAGGACAAAGGAAAATGGGACATATTTTTGCAATAAAAATTTAAAAGGCTTGTTACAGCTTTTTTACTGCCTTTTGTATGCATTGATGTTTATGCTTCATTACTTTAATTTTTGGGTTTTTACTACTGTTGTTGCCCTAAAGTTAAGGTGGTAAACTACAAGCTTTTAAAACAAGCAGATGCTTCCTTACAGTGGAAAAAGACTTGAAGCTATGCTTTATGCCAAGAATAAATTTTAACTTTTAATAGCTTTCAGAAAAAAGTCTCTTTTTTGAAGCAGGTATAAAATACATGAATTATTTAATACCCGCAATTCATTTAGGAGAATGGAAATCCTTTCCAGACTTGCTATTAGCATGGTCACTAATGCATCGGTAAGAGCATGAACAGGTCAAAACCATCCTTGTCATGAGTCTATTGACTTTATTGAAGTTCTGTAAAATAGAATATTTATTACCTGAACAGTGCAAGAACTTAACATTTTCAGTTTGTTTTCAGCTTCACAGAATACAATATATTTTTAAATACACAAAAACATTAAAACAAAAAACAACAACAACAAAAAAAGAAAATTAAAGATCAAATCTATACTGTTCTGTGAGTTAAAAAACTGTTTTCACCTTTTAGCAGTTTTTCAGTTGTGGGGGACATTTAACTACATCACGAGCAATGTATGTTCCTATTATCAGGTTCTATTCCTTTTGGCAATGGTGTAAATATTACTATCTTTGCATAAATTAGCCCTTTGTTTATTTCTTTACCTATATGTTATGCTCTGGCAAAAAGGTTGTTTTTGACTGATCTTATTAAAAATTGACTACGGAAGAATATTAAGGAATTGCAAAGTTATAAAACTGTTCATTCTCTGATCATTATTTCTAAAAATTATTACTTACGTACTTCCAAAAGCCATTTGACACTGGACAAACAAGATTTACTGACTTTGAATATATAAAATGTAAAATAACTCAAGTTTGGAAGACTGTAGTTTGTTGATTTTGCAATTTGTAATATGTATAAGATCAAGTGTTGAAATTAATACTATCAGGGACAAAAGCCCTCAAATGGCCCTTTTTTTGTTATTTGGTGAAATTAAGATAAATAAATTCAATTTTTTAAAATAAACTACAATCCCTAATGAGAAAAATAACTGCATGTTAAAAAATGAGCAAGATCAGAAAACAATAATATTACAAAGCCAGAGAGGTGAATTTTACCCAGCATTACCTACTTCAGTCAAGAGTTCTGTAGCTCAGGGCACAAAGGCTGCCTTGACTTGTTTTCAAAGAAAACACTTTATTGTCTGTTTTCTCCCCCATTATATCATTCAAATGACTTCAAGTCCACAATTTTTCTTTCATGCAGCCCAGAATGAGTTTATGAAAGATTTACAATAATGATAAAGCAGCATTTCCCCCAGAACAGAAAGCTGAAGGAATCCAGATGATGCAGAGAAGTGAACATCCATCTCCCAGTTCCCTTAACTCCATAAGGCAACACCGACATCAACCAAAACACAGAGAATTGTCACTACAGAGCCTCAGTTTAACCACTGGGGACACTAAGCTGATATTTGGCAGTGCTCATTTATAAGATAATTTGAATTTTTTTAAAAAAATTTTGATTGCCCTAAAAGACACTATTGAGTAAATAATACCAAGAGACACAATTTTCCCCCTGAGATTTTCTAAGGACAGGAGAATACAGTTTAAGACGATATCAATTTATGGTTAAAAAGTAATAATCAGGAATGCAACTATTCCTTATGACAGAGAAATCAATTTTGTGCATTTTCCATTTTCTTTGTATTGTACACATTATATATATATTCTAGGCTTTAACATGAGACTAAGATATGTGACTGTGAAATGCAAATATTGTATTTATAAAATACAATGCCCACTTTGTGAAAAAGTTTTACAAAGATACCATGGGCATGCAGGAGTCTATCACTGAAGGTTGAAGTATCTTGAAAAAGTAGCTCATATCTTTTCAAAATTACCTAAGTATTTTTGAAGTTTCCATTTGTTTTGTCCATTAGAGATGTCTGGGTATTCACTTCAATATTCAAAAACAAAACATCCCACAAGTCAAAAGCAGTATTTACATAATTAAATTCTCACATTATTTTTCATAAATGTTGGTTTATTTTCATAAATTTCTACCCTGTGGGCCACCTTGGCCTGATACCACAGGTTTTATATTACTTATTTAATGCACAGTGGCTGATCTCTGATATACATTTATCTGCACTGCCTAGATGTGTGAGATAACTCATCCTTCAGTAGGTATGAACTCGTGCTCAAACAGATGGAGCACATTGAAATTCCAGTACATCTTAAGATACTGAGGTCTTTAATTTAGTGTTTTCCATAGTACAGTGACAAATAGTGAAAACAGTGTCCTAAAACCAGAATATTTTCAATTTCTTCAAGGCTGTAAATGTCATTTAGTTTTTTAGAACAGATCCATTTTCCATTTGCAACTCAGAGGAAGGAAGATAAGCAAGCCTTCAGAATATATAACATTGTTACAGAAAAGAAATTGCTATTTATTCTTAAAACCCTTCTGCATTTTGACAAAGACTATAAAAAAATTGTCATCATTTTCGAATTCCTCCAAAATTTCACCTGAATTAATACATGCTGTTCTGTCTTGAAGCAGGATCTTGATTTTGGGTCAAATACTTGTAGGAAACATTGAGAACAAGGCTATGTAAATAAGACCATATCACTGAAAGTGGGATGCCTCTGTCAGACACACAGAACACTGCAGTGTGCTGAAATTTTCTCTCATCCGTCATGCTTAGATGTAAATCTAGATGGGAGTATTTCAAAAGCAAAGACAACAAGTAGGAAAATGAGATAGGAAACAAGGAACAGATCATAATTTGAATGTTGCTATTCATGCCTTCAGCAGTTCACAAGATAAAAATGAAATGTGGATAGCTTGGTGACACGGTTCTATTTTACTTGAAAAAATAGCCCTGAATCTCTCTGATTAATTTACATGTCAGACTGCACGAACAGAAAGATGAGATTTTAAGAGGAGGAGCAACATATTATTAACAATTTTATACATCAACATATTTTATTTCACACGAAAGATCCTTTTTTAACTTTGGCTAATTAGTACTGACAACAGCAGAGATGAACAAGGAGATTAAAGTCACCCCTTGGCACTACTTCTAAACAATGACAAGGTCAGAATTACCATAGATTTAGGTGATACATATAAAAAAGTCTCCCGTCTCATTCACACAAATTATCTCAACAATTTTTTCCTGTTTCCAATATGCAGCTACATTTCATTTGTTACAATTTCTGTACAGCATCAAGAAAATAAAGAATACTGATTATAAATTCATTCTGTTATGTCATCTACCTAAAGATTGAGTGAAATGCAGAGAAACACTGTTAACGTACTACAAGATTCAGAAAACTTTCTGTTGGGCTACATAAGCTCTCAGGCATCCGTTAAATCTGCAAAAACAGAAAACAACTTTTCAGTTGTGGTCACTTCAACCTGAGCTGCTGAACTAAAGCTGAAAATAAGTACATGCTCCCAAAGCCTGGCCTTGAGATAACAGACAATAATCAAGACTTCTCTATTCTCAGCTCTTTAGGTTTTGTCTAATCACTTCTACTACGAAAAAATATGATTACTGTAATTGGCCAAGGAGTTTCCTTTCAGAAATACCAGATGCAATCAAATCAGTTCTGGCAATCTAGCCTTATTATTCATAAATAAATTATTTAATGGATTGTCTTTCTGTAATAATTAATTTTAAACTGGAAGAGCTATCAGCTGAAGGGAACATTACTCTGACATGACATCCAGGTGTTCTCTTGGCCATGGCAGCAGGTGACACACAGAACTGCATTCCTGTAAGATGCTGTGCCTGGAGACACTTGGAGAAATAGCCTCTTGATATGGCTTTTGGACTGCAAATAAGTTGCCAACTACAAAAGTATTTTGGTGAAGTTATAGCTACATATAGCACAACAGAGCAGAACAGGAAAAAGCTAATGGTGTTCATTACTGGATCAGTGCCCTGTCTTTTGGCCTGAGAAGTTACCTGATGCCTAAAGCCACGCTGGCTAATTTCCCCCGGGAGAGAGGAAGATTTGTCAATGAGTCTGACATTTCTTTTCTCCAGTTTTACTCATTCCAGGAAAAAAAGATGAAAAGATATCCTATTTCCCTGAGGAAAAAGTAGCACAATGTATTTCCCTTGCTGGCATTTCTCAAATCTGCCTGTCTCCTTCTGTCTCACTAGTGGAATTACCAGTTGAGGTTTTTCAAAAACTGGTTATTAATTTTTTATGATGGCTGAAGTGAAGTATAAAAATAGCTAACAATAATAGAGATTGTGATTCTCCCACAAACAAAAATCATGAAAATTAAATTTTTGATCAAACCTATTAATTTGACCAAAAATAATTATTTTGAAGATATGAGGGTTGAAATTCAGCTCACTCAGGATAAATGCTAAAGACCACCTTTTTCAATATATTTTAAACCCCTACCCCAGATCCTCCCATGTTTTAGGACTATTTCCTCTCCATATCTTCCTTTGCAGTTCCTTTCTTCCTACTTTCTGAGTCCGAAGTATTTGTATTTGGCCTTCCTTCAGACAACTTTTTTTGGTCACTGTAGTTTTATTTTCTTTTTGGATGAACCAGTGACGCACTCGAGCAGCCTTGTTGACAAGCTGCATTTTCCCTGCTCTCCCTGGCTTCCAGCTCACCTGCCTTTGACTTGTGTTACCACAACAAGCAAGTGCTCCAAACCTTGCTTTTGCAGTCTGTTCTCAGGGAAGTCTCTCGCTCCAGCTGCCTTACTTTCCGCTCAATCTTTGCTTCCTGTTGAGTGATTTTTGCTGTTTCTCCTATTACAACAATCATGCATCATTTTATTAACTTAATCCCAATATGTGAACATGAGGAAACAGGCAAACCTGAGAACAGCAATTCATAGCTCATAGTGCTGAAATCTCCAGGCTCAGAAAAGGGAATAATTAAAGACTGAATACTCTCCAGCATGACTTTAATATCCAATTGTATAGAAACATACAGAGAGAGCTCTCTTCATCTTTTCCCCACAAAAAAATAAAAAAAACATTAGTGCTCAGCACTGAAAACTGTATCTGGCTAGATAACCATCAGGAGATACCTGCAGAAGAACCTCAGTGAAATCCTGCGTTGGTGACACCCAAGGATTTATTCTTTGAGCATATCTGATCTGAAAAACATTCCACCACACTGGGCTGATTTTTACAAAACAGTAAGAGTAATACTTTTTCTATTTTCCTAGCTTGCTTTGATGACCTATTGATTTACTCAACTGGTTTCCTGAGACATCTGGGGCACGCAGATATGGCACCAAACCACCTCATGGAGACAGGATTAAAGCTGAAAATTTCAAATTGATGTTTCATTCCGTAAGATCTGAAAATAAGGCGTAGGTTTCCTCTGACAAAGGTATCAGTGCAGCCCAGCAAAGAGGAGCTGCAATGAGGAATCTCAACAGGGCTCAGGAGCCCTTTATGTGATTTTATCAGTTATCAGCTGTGACTGACTCTATCTGAGAGCTGGTTATAAAGGCAGGCTCTGTGTGTGATCTCGAACAGCTGCTTATGTCCCAGAATGTAAGAAAATGAGTGGTGAGCAGCTGGAAACCTTTATGATCAGAATATGCACAACTAACACGGACAGCAGACATGCAGACTCACCAATGTTATCCAGTAGGTCAGTGGAGGTTCTTGGCATCCTTTCAGCAGAGATGTTCTTCAGGGAGGAGCAGCTCCCAGGACGTGCTCAGGGTTCCTTCAAGAGCAAGCCAGGGAAAAAGTCATTAGTAAATGTTTCCAAGACATAACTGGGACTTGTTGCAGCAACACACTATGGCCTAACACAATATAGATATAACCTACACCATGTATACATAACCCTGTCTCATGCATCAGGACTAACCAATGCATTAAAACTGCATCAGGTTCTGTATTCCTGGTGCATTGAAATTAAATAAGAAAATGTAAGTCAGAGCTTCAGGAGAAAAAAAAAAAAAAGATAACAGAACTAAATACAGACTGGAAAAATGGGCAATACATGGGAAAGAGCCCCTGTCTAGTGGATTACAAAATACAGCACAACTGTTTCAGTGCTCGCAAACAGTGTGACAGGAAATTACAGGGTCAGTCAATGAGACTTTTCTGAAAGAATTTCACTAGAAATACAATATGTTAAGAACATACCACATCTTTATTTTGGGGCAGTTTCTTTAGGGACTAGGGACATTCTATTCTATTTTGATCATTGCCACCCTTCCCTATGCTTTTGGTCTCCCTGCTCTCTCATTGACAAGGCTAAATGGAGTTCAAAATTTTTTTCTAACCACGGAAACTTTAGCTCACCTTTAGAGATGCTCTTCCTTTCAGAGCTTGTTAAGTTGTAACAGACTTTATATAGGCTTACTTTCTCTTCAGATTTAATTCGATAACTTAAGAACTTGCTTCTACTTTGAATAGTAACATTCTCAAAAGTTGTTCTCTCAAAGAACATTAATTTTCCCCTCCCCTTTGTTCTTGTTTTCTTGCTGACAGCACCACTGTTTGTCAAGTATTAAGCCACTGTAACATGTGGCGAATGGGAACTCTAATTTTTGAGCAGATGATAAATGAACTAAATCTATCCAGAAGAAGCAGATAATTTTCTGATACTCATATTCCATCACAGTGTGAAAGTAGATCAATCTTGCCACAGTCTTAGAATTTTATCCATGCCTTACTGAAACTGGTGTTTGCATTAACATTTGCTTTAGCTTAGTTTGCCAAGTCATACATTAAAAATTACTCCTAGAAGTTGAATTATACTTCAGTAACTTCCCGACACTTGATACAAGGTTCTGAAATGCTCTGTGCAAAGGCAGAGTGAAACTCTGCTCCCTCCTCAGTGTGGTACGATCAGCCTCAGACAGACACCCAGTGCCCTGCAGTTGTACATCGGCCCCTCACAGCCACAGGAATTATGGGTTTAATGAAGGGGTTTTTCCTAACACCTCAAATTCTACCAACACATCTTCCTCCAAATGGTAAATATCAAACACATCTGCACTTCCACTAGGTTTTGAGATCACTGGGATAATGCACACACTGAAATACTAAAACCAGATGATGTTACTGTCACCTAGCAATCTCTCTGGGCCACAACCACAAATATCTCATTTAGCACATACAGTTTATTCATGGTAAATTTGTGGCAGTGAGCTGCATTCTACCTCTACTAGAATGTACCCAGCCCCTGCCTACAACTGCAGTTCTAAAACCTGAATCTCGGATACGGTGCTTGGTCCCACAGTTTTATTCCAGGAAAAAGTACCCCTGAAACCAGTGGAGTTTTGCCAGATAAAAAAGAGCAAATAAATACATCTGGCAGAATCTGGCAATGCAACAGATTCAGTTGCATACCTGTTCAGTCAAAAGTCTCTATAAACCAAAAACAGTGGTAAGAGAGGAATATGTGTTACTGCTTTTCCAGCTACAAGTATGAGGTTCAGAGTGATAAAAAACTCCTTATCCCTTTCCAAGAGATTATGGAAAGCACGCACAGCTTGACTCTTGCACACAGCTAACTGCTGCATTGCACACCTTTCAACCATTCAGTGGAAAAAGATAAGCTGTCAGGTTTTACTATTTACATATAAATAGATATTTTATGTCCAGATAGTGAAGTACAGGAAATCACCTCTGAAATGCCTATGATCAAGCTCCATTTCAGAATCCAACAGTCTGCTTCAGATTTTTCTCTTTTCTGCTACCTCTTCAGTTAAAAGTCTCTCTTTCATGCTTCAACACTTTTCAGCTGCTCAGGCAGATCTATTTAATTTCAGAATGTGCACAACAACAGAGCTTTTCTAAAACAATCTGGGTCTTGATCAAAGGACAAGTCCTAGGATACATTATTACTTAGTAACAGGTTGAGTTTCAAGAGTGCGGTTTCAAAACTAATTTTGCTTCTCTGAATTTAAATGCTTGTGATCATGTGCAGAAAACAACAGTGCATTATTACAGCCAATATCTGCTACCTTTCAAACTGTTCCCCTGCTCCAAGACAAGTCATGTGTTCAAATAACTCAGGTGACAATAAATATATGCTTGGCTTCTGCCAGATTCAGTGCCAAAGCATAAAACCAGCAGGGACCGAAATGGTTGTGCCTTCTTTCAATGCCTCGTCCATGCTAAAGAAAAGCTTGGTGGGCCACCACAGAGGGTGGGTTGCACTGTGCATGCCTTGCTCTTTTCCAGCATCACTGGAAATGATGGAGGTACTAGAATTAATGTCCTTATATGTTAAGATAACTGAGGGCCACTATGTCCTTTAAGTTTTGACACTGAACTTTATAATTTCTGAATTATACACAAACCCCCGAAGTATTCTCAGGACTAAGATTACTCTGCTCAGACTCTGAAGCCATTGCTATTTCAGCACAGTTTTGTGTTGAAGCAGCACTTGCTGCTGCCCCTGACGCTACAGAGGACTGTGATTAGCACAGGTATTGTTATTAATTGCTTTGGTAAGCATACAACAAATTGTACACAACGAATTGAAATAGAGGTCCAGCTTGGCATGGTGCTAAACCAGAAACTCAGTAACTCATACCTTACCTTTACTAACCAAACAGTCCCTCCTTTCATGAGTCAATAAAATGATAGAAGATTAATTGTGAAAAATACACACGTCATTTTATTTCCTACCATAAATCAATGATAAAACTCTCATTTACAGCTTGTCAGAAGGAATGGTTGTAACAAGTGGATGTGATGTTAAATCCACATGTAAGATAACCTAACCTTTTCTGTCATTCAAAAAATGTTGTTTATTATTAGATGTGATGCCACATCCAAGAATATAATCAGTTTGACTGATAGCTCCAATTGTGAAAGTTGAACACAAGCATTTCAAATAGACCTTAGTCCACACTGTAATTCTCATATATTGATGCAGAAAGAAAAAAATCCAACAATTCAGTAAAAATACTAGAATAGTATAGTCGAGGTGATAAACAATTCCAGCTGCCCAGAAGAACCACTGCAACAGTTGCCTTTGTTTCACTCACTGAATTTCCTAAATTTACACAGAGCAAGAATCACAAATGCAAAAAATACCTTCAGTCTCTGTTGGGCAATTGACATTTTAAGACAGATCCAAAAATATGGGTCTAGATAGCGCTTAAGCTTGATAGACCACCTTACTGGTGGTCACTGTTGTGAATTTCATGACTGGTTCATATTCACTTCTGATTCTGTTGTGGGAGACTGTATTTTATTTAAACATGAGTTTCCAACAAGGCATTGTGATCATGCAATACAGAAATCCATCCTTCCACCCTCAGCTAGCATGAACTGGCATGGCTTCACTGAAGCAAATCAACAAAGGCAAATGGAAAGGAGAGGATCTTTTCAAAAATACATGATTCTGCTTTGCTTGCTCACACCAGAACTCCTGTGAGGGAGGAGGAGCAGAGCTACACTCTTGGCAGAGAAGTTAAGACAAAGGGAAAAAGGTGACACAGGAATGCAGGGATGTCCCTGTATTTACAGCCAGAACACAGTCCTCACATGTACACACTCACCCACTGCAATAAACTGCCTGCCTGTTCACACAATACACTTTGTCTCTCAATTCACAATTAAATGAATATTTTTTGCCACTACAAATCACTTTCTGACGGTTCAGCTCATCTCTAAAATGTCGTATCACGTCTCCCAGAGTCACTGCACTAACAGGTTTAATGCACACAGTAAATCTGCAGCATGCAGGATGTGAATGTTCCCTTTGCACACCAGATTTGCTGTGCCAGGACAAGGAATGCAGTCCCAGTTCGGTGGCTGCCACACAGGGAGCTGCCAGCTGGTTCTGCTACACGGAAGCATGGAGCTTTCTGTTCAGTTCTGTACGAGCTGGATACATCCTATATTATGGTTCTAGGGTTAGAAAATGTCAGGATAAGTGGTACAGGTGGTACATATTTAAGATTGCACAGTGAAGATTATACTAATAGGGATTCCATAGGTTTCAGATTTGCATTTGTTTGACTGCACACTCTGAAAAGGATCCTCTCACCCGGTCAGGTCATCTGGCTTAAGGTCCCACCCCCTCTCCCTAGCACTGCTCCAGCAAACACTGTTTAAATGCATTTATTATGTCCACTTTAAGGATGGCATAACTTAGATTGAATATAATTTAGACATTTTTGCTCCAAATCAGATTTACATTTACGTGCCAAATAAAATATTTTTAGCCTAGAGAAACAACCATCCGACCTTGGAGACAGACTTAACTGTTCCCCAACATACTCACTGTTCCCCAGTTCTCCTCTGCCTGGGTACAGCAACAGTGAGAGACAGAAGGAATGATAAGATGCCACAGTAAGTGTTAGCTACCAGTGAAATAAACAAAACAACAACAAAAAAATCAGATCTAAAAGACGTGATTGTTATGAATATATATTAAAAGACACAGCAATGATATCAATTATTTGGACATTTTCAGAGAAAAACAACTTGAAATTCATCTTCCAAGCTGCATATCATACATATTAACAAAGAGAAATTTGGAACTAATCTGAATAATTTGCTTTTTTGCTTTAAGAATCCTTCTGACATGTAAAGATTGCAGTAAGAAAAACACTAACGAGCTCTTTTTTGCCTAATCATTCAAAACAGGAGACATTTGCAGCAGAACTTTCAGTATCTTTTGTGGTTAAGAACATCCATTTTAATTACTTTTTTCCCCGATTATTTTGTACATATATGGATACAAAGCATACTTGTTTTTATGAAATTTCTTTTATGCAAAATCTTCTGAGAGAAAACCAGTGAGACGGAGTGGAATTAAACACCTATCCCACTGCATTTCTGCTTCTCTGGGCAAAACAAAAAGCTGCAAACTCATCCCAAGATAACCTTGTGAAAGCATGCATCAAACATAGCTTCTTTATGGGAGTGTTCTATGGGGTACTGAATACAGCATAAGAGGGCAGACAATTTAGGAACTTTAAACAAACTACTGCAAAGAGTAACAAATGCCAGATATATAAATCCACAGACCTTTATATGGGGATAAAGCAAGTTAACTTATCCGCTGTTGCATCTGCGTATTGGAGAGAACTGCTATTCCTCATCACACAGGAAAGTTGAGATGCTTTGGTTTCACACTAGTGGAGACAGACAAAAAAATCCCCTTAGTAAAGAGTTTTAGGCCTTTAGCTTGGCACAAAGAAAATAGACAAGAATCAAACTTTGTAATGTTTTAATGCTTGCAATATTGTTCTTCAAGCAGTTACCACTCTTTGCAAAGGCAAATTAAATTTATCTTCACTTACATTTGAGGCTCTTGTAAAGACCAGAAGATGTAAACCAGAAATGAGAAAGGAGGAAAGGCACTGGCTGAGCAATGTAAGCAGTGCAATCATTCTGGCCAGGGGTCTAAAACCCTTCTGCTTTTGTGGAACTTCCATACACTCACACATAAATATATCTTTCCTAAGGCACTGGTCTCTCTTAGCTCACCATGTAACTTGATCACTAAAGCCCTGCCGAAGATGCAATCACATAATCATACTGAAGTCCACCATTTTATTTTAAAATACCTTTCATATCTTTATGTTGAAAACTACACATTTAAGATTTTTCCAGTGTCTAAAAATTTGCTTTTGATATCACACTGTTTTACAGCAATGTAATCTTTTACCACATTACATAGTGCCACTAAAATTTATATACGATAATACACGTGTTGTAGGCACATGTAAGTACACAGCAGCATGTGAAGGAGTTTGTACACGTACATGAGTATGAGCTTGGGATTTTAGCAACTTTTCCATTTGCAGTCATTATTACTTTAAGTCTAACAGTAAATGGAAGGAATCAGACAGACAAGTATTCACCAGGTGAAGATCATGATTTGACGTTTCTGTAAGTACTTTCCTGAGTTTGCCAGCCTTTGGAGACTTTGTTACGGAATACAAAGCTGGGTATGTATTGAGTGAGGATGCTGAAACTCCAATCGCAGTTTATTTCAATCGATATTTCTTTTTTGAAGCCAGGGACTGTCATGTAGTGCTCATCTGACAGCTTTTGATGTGAACAGCATTAATAAATGTTGACATTTGGGTTGATTACTCTCCCTCTACAAGCATGGACTAGTCAGGCACTGCCTAATCCCTTCGTTCTTTCTGCTTGTGCTGCAGCTGTTTCTGTCCCACTTGCTACTGCTCAGTTTTATCTGTAACTTTCAGTACCAAAAATACAGGATTAGAAAACCTGACGCTTCCAAAGTGTGTGATGTTATTTAGCACCAGCAAAAGCTGTGAAAACAGGGACCAGAACTCCCAGCAGTGACACGTGTGTCTTTCTAACGTCGCTGCAATAACTCTTACAGCAGCGCCATCCTGCTCTTGTTTCAGGGGAGATAAACCACACACTTCTGGGGGGTATTGCTGCTTTCTCAAACGATCTGCACAGGTACCGTGTGCCCTCCTGGGAGCAGTGCAAGGAAGGAAACTGCACAAAGAACTCAACTCTCTGCAAACCAGAGATGTTTTCTGCGCCCTCGAAGGTGTCAGTACAAGGAAAGGTTATCCAGATACCCTCCACTGATTCCCAGGTTTAGCTGTATAATTAATGAGTGCACCGCACCAGCTTCTTCCCCTTGCATTCTTCCCCACGTTTCTGTAAATACACACAAATGGGTAGCACTTTTCTTATGAAAACATATCATCTGATATTTATATTAATGTATATAAATTAATCCCTTGCAAATATTCTCCCTGAAAAGTCTGTTTGATTTATACGAAAAAGCAAAAATTAAAATCGCAATGCTTAGGAGTTTTTCCTAAGATAGCGAAACAATCTTTACCTTGTCAGTTCAATCTTTTCCTATTTTGATACCTTTTAAGCACCATGATACTGGCTGATCTGAACTCTAAACTGAAGCAGAGATCTTAGCAAAACCTTCCCCTAAGTAGGTTTTAATGCCATTTGAGAATTAAACAATCATTGCATACACTCCATAACCATTCATATGAGATGCAAAACTAAATTATCTCAGCTGAGCAATAGCCTTATAAATTGAAATATTAAAAGATCAGTCCTGCTATCTTGATCTATACTTGAAATAAAAAATAATTAGGTATTTGCCATAGTGAATTTTTAAGATTTATCAAATTACACAATAAATTATTCAATACATCTCTCAAGATGAATTTTCATTATTGTTTGTATCAATGTGTCATAACACAGAAAGTTTTACTTTCATTGTTGCCAAGAGCCCCACCATTTTACCATGATGTTCTATCAGGGTTTTGTTCAATAAATATCTGGGGTTTTACTGAAAGATGCAAAACATTTTCTCAAGAGATGTGTGTGCAATAAAACAAGAGACTCTGTGCATTTCCCCAGAAATTCCAAGCCCCTCCCAGGTCAGCACTTCCCCCAAAAGTGTTTTCAACTTCTTGGAGCTAAAAACCCCCTATTTATTCAGGTTCTGCTTATTTTCTTGCCTCTTTCTTTTCTGCTTCTGTTTTATAATTACAGGAAAGATTATAATTATTATTATTATTGGTTTCACATCAAACTTCCTATAGGAACAGTGTAACAAATACACTCAAATCATTCTAGAAAATAGCTGATAGAAGATTCCACTGCAATGACACTTTATTAAAAAAAATAAAACTAAACCAAACAACCAAAACAAAACGCTAATGCCAAAACAAGAGAATAGACTGAAACAAGTAATTATGAAATCACAGGGGAAAATATTCGTGGTTTAAATTATAAGTGAAATATTTCAACATATAAATGAACAGGAAAGGATATAAAGGTGTCGAGTACCACTCACAGCCAGTGTTTGCTACACTGGCACTGCTAAAGGAAACCTGTATGGAATTATGCTGACATTCCAGTTACTGCAGCATATCCAAAATCCCAGACTATGCACTGCTGCCTTTAGGTGGGAAATGGAATCCAGCTGGAGCCATCCCTTTCCTAACCTGACTGACCAAACCCTAAATAGCACATAAAGAGGCTGTCAATCAGACAATACTTTTTTCCCTGTTTTTTAGCACTTCACATCATTTAGGAAAAGAAAATTTGTACAGTAGAGAGTCAGTCATAGCTTCTGGTCAGTCAGTCTGGCTTGATATCCAGGAACATCCAGAGCTGTGTTTGCAGTTATTCTGCCGCATCCTAATACGTGATGACCCCCTGACCTTCCTTCAATCCCTTCTGCTCTGCACCATCTGTCTTATCCATGTTCTTGTCATTCTCCAGCAATTCAGAGCTCAAAAGCCTCCAGGCTGAGCCAGAAACTGTATCTTTGTGTTAAACTGTCCTGCAAGGAGCCGGAACATCTCATCCCGTGAGTTCTGAAACTTGGTTATATTCTGTGTGAAGAACTGCTCCTTTTATTTGTTTGGAACACACTCCCGATAATTTAATTTTGATGGCACCAGTTGTCATATTGTGAGAGATAAGGAACAATCATTCCCTTCCCACCTTCCCTGTATTACTCATTATATCATTGGCCTTTTTCTTATCCCTCTCTGCCATTCCAAAATTAACAGTTCTAACCTACTTAACCATTTCTCATATGGAAGACATCCTACTCCCTCACACACTTGTGTTGCTCTCCTCATACATTGGTAGTTCCTTAAACATTCTTCAAATGAGGATAAGCAGCACCCAACCAAGGGAAAACTTCACACCATTGCTGAGACCCCCAATGTAAGATGTTAACAGAGGATCCAGAGTGACACTGTTCAAATATGCTGTAATTCATATTGTTCTCAGCTCAAAAAGTGACTTTTCTATTTTTATTTCAATACAAAGAACCACAGAGAATCCTCTGCTACAAGTAAATGTCTAAAAGGGCTCCACCACATTCGTATAAAGCCATGATTTATTCTGGTTATTGCACAGCTGCCACAGGGATGAGCTCTGTTTCACTTTTCTGCTTATCTTTGCTAAGAGCTGTGGGATATGGGATTCAGTAGAAACAAGCCTGAGAGAAATGCTTGCATGAGCAAAATATCAGAAATATTAAACCACCCTTCCACTGTGATGTCATAAAGGCTGCAGGTGCATATTCTCTGCCTGTTCCCAAAATCCCACTGGAAGTTCAAGTGACTTTACTGATTTGCACAAAAATTCAATTTATGCAAGCTTGATAGCATTTTCCATGATAATTTAATTCTAATTTAAATTCAGAGCAAATTTTCCTAGTGGTTTAAGGATGCTGCCAAACCCACCTGCTCCATTTTTCTGACAAAATTTAAACAACTGCAGCTAGGACTCAGAGTAATCTAAGGCCCCAAAAAGTTACCTGTGGAGATTTTGTCCGTAAGGATCAAACAGCATCAGCAGACAGCACTGATAAAAACATACTGTCCGAATGCTCAATGAATAATGTACCTCTCGCTGCTTCTATGGCACATTTATTCCCAATTAAGTATGCAAAGCTATAAAAAACTTGCTTAATACCAAAATCCAGTTCCCCCTGGATTAGTTCTCTGCCTGCCAATGTGAAAATAACAAGCCAAAGCTCACAAAGTTACACTGGTATTAAGTTTAATGAAATCATAAAGGTGACTAACCATTTATTTTAATAGGCTTGTACATATATTCCCAGTGTATTATAATGTTATTACACTGTTTTTCTTTGTGTGTTCCTCCTTTGGAGTCCCTCTTTTGTAGCCATTTCTCTTAACAAAAAACAAAAAAAAAAATCTACCTCTTATTTTTTGAATTATACAAACTTTTTTTTGTTTGGGTTGGAGTTTTTTATGATTGACATCAAGTACATTAAAATTATAGCATGATTTTATCTACATTCTTTCCTTCTGGTTTTTGGACAAAAGGATCTCTGTATCTCGCAAAGATCTGCAGGTAAAATTATCCTACATTCACAAAAGGAACTAATACACAAGATACCCCGAGGTGATGCACTTCAAAACTATCAGAAGATGACAAAACCATTAGCTGGCATCAAAGTCCTCCCAGAGTTATAGTCAATGTAATCAGGCACAAACAGCTTGTATTGTTGGCTTGTCGATATCAATTCAGACCACCCACTGCTTCTTACTTATTTTTTATTATTGATTCTGCATCTTTCCTGCCCATATCATACAGCTAAATTCCATCCAGTGTGACAAAGCCTTGAGGATTTATAGACATTTCTCAAATTGCTATTCTTGTTAGGGTTCCAGCTACAATCCCTGTTGGAAAAATGTTATGAGAGAGATACTATCGAAGTGATCCCTGGCTGCTGATGCAGAAATGAAGACAAATCATTTTTAGTTAAAGTTGAAAAGGCAGAAATAGTAGCAGAGTGAGGGAATTTACAAAGTTACAGTCATTTATCAGAAAGCAAGAAAGAAAATTAATTAAAACCCAAAACAGTGTTTAAAAGTTTTGAAGGTCTGTAAATCATTAGTTTAATAGTGAAGCTAAGAATCCCTATTTATTAAAAATCTAAATGTTAGATCCTTAGACAAAATATTTTGCTTTTTCTCCAGAAATCAGGCCACATAGAATCGTAAGATAAACTTTATTAACTGAAATGATTTAGTATCCCAAGACTGCTCTGTTTTTTAATAACAGATTATTACATTCAATATCAGCAAGAAGCATCAATGGATCTCCATACATCAGAGAGATACATGATGAGGGCACAGCCATGGACTCAACATTTAGATGCTCTAACAAACGCAACAGAAAAAGAGAGAATTGCTTTCACTTTGTCAATTTTTGTTAAAAAGTCCTGACTGAAAGGAAGGAAAAAAATCCTTTTTTCACTCTTACAAATAGTTTAAAAATTATGTCTGGTTTTAACAATAGGAGCTGCTCTTCGCTAAAACCAAGAGTTCAGTAAAGTGAGACTAGCTTGAAAATCTACTCTGACATGTACATTCTCAGAATTTTCAAATTGCTGGCATATGATGGATAATTGGTATCAATAACAAACAGAGGTTTGGGGTTTCTCACTTTGTGCAAAACACCAAAAGATCTGTATGGTGAGACTCAGTCAAGTTAATTGAGTCACTGGCCCCAGTCAGAGGGGGCCAGTCAGGTGATGAAAATCAAACAGTATAAAAAAAGAAGAAATCTCCAGAGGCATTCACTACAAATATTGTAATATTTAAATCTGAGGATAGAACAGGCATATGAATTAAAAGTTCACCAAGATAATAGGTGGCAGAGATAAGATAATAAAGTAGCACAGGTTTTAGCCCACAGTAATGAAAATGCAGCATGTCCCTCACTGTAAGCAGAATGCAGGGAAAGAACACACTGTCTCTGAAGGTGAAGGTCTCCTCATCTTAGAGGGAACATTGTACAATGGGAAAGGACTAGAGACAGAATTAACGAATTAACCAATCTATCTTAATCCCTTTAAAACTGAAAATGGAAGGCAGAATCGTGCATTACAGATCAGATTACAAAAGGAGCAGCAGCAGTCGTGAAAAGCAAGGACAAGAAGTCTGTTTTTAATAAGGGATGTGACAATCAGAGCAGTGGAGTCAGGAAGATGCTATTAACAGCAGCATTCTGTAAGGAAGTGATGACAGAAAAACGACAGCAAAAAATGGCCTGAGAGGAGATTACTGTTGGGAAGTGTAGAAACAATCAGATTATATGTGAGAGTTTGGAAAGCTTAAACACTGCACGTGGAGCTTGAAACAGAAGGCTGAACTGAGATGCTCAAAGGGTGGTTATAACTTCCTCAAAGCTCATGCAGGGGAGAAATGGAGTAAGAAAAGCCTGCAAGAAAAAACAAAAGTCCATAGAAAATAAGAATTAAGAGGCTGTTAAACCTTAGACAGATTTCACTATATAAATCACATCCATTACACACACATGACTTCACCTGGCCTTGAACACTTCCAGGGATGGGGCAGCCACAGCTTCCCTGGGCAACCTGTGCCAGGGCCTCCCCACCCTCACAGGGAAGAATTCCTTCCCAATATCTAATCTAAACCTACTGTCTGTCAGTGTGAAGCCATTCTCCCTTGTTCTGTCACATCTCTTGTCAATAGTCCCTCTCCATCATTCTTTAGGCTCCTTTCATGCACTGCAAGGCCACACTGAGCTCACCCCAAAGCTTCTCCTCTCCAGGCTGAACAATCCCAATTCTCTCAGCCTTTCCTCCCAGCAGAGCTGCTCCATCCTTCTGATCATCCTGGTGCCTCCTCTGGCCTGGCTCCAGCAGCTCCAGGTCCTTCCTGTGCTGGGCCCCAGCGCTGGGGCAGCTCTGCAGGTGGGGTCTCACTTGGATATTAGGGAAAACATGCAGAGCATTTGATACAGTTGTAAAGACTTTTGAGTTAATAACTCCTTAAAATGGTCATCATTCAACTATTCCTTAGGCTGATCTACCACTAAGGAAAAAAGCATTTATATGCAGGAGCAGAAGCTATCAAAGACTGAAGTGATTTTTACTTGACTAAATCACACAGGTTCTATATAAACACTTTAGAATATAATAACAATATAGCTATAATCAAATAATGCCCTACACTATGCTGAATAGGAGTTCATCTAGTTAGGCTGGGCAATATAGTCCATTTCCTCATCACAATTTTAAAATTAAAGATGACTGTACTGCAGTGATTTATTCTGATCTCTATAGACATTGCAATTACTGTAATAGAGAAAATGGCACAGTTAGCTGAAAATAATTATTAAAGCCTAAGTTATTAGCATATAAGAGAGTCAAAGAGAACAAGAGAAATGTTAGTTGCTACTGTTTATGTGGTAAATTCTTACACTGGTTATTATGCCAAGGGGACCAAATAAGAGTATTTTGCACATGCAATGAAAAGAAATTAAAAACTTGACTAAAATAAATCACATTTTTAACACAGCAGTTCTTTCAGCTGAGGCTCTGGTTGATACATTCGATAACCCTATATGCCTTCATCCTGACACACTCTTATTTGGAACAGTTTGTAACATTCCTATTCTGTCTGTGAAAAGACATTTTAATTGAAAAATCATTTGCCCATAAAATTATCATCATCAATTTACATTCTTCAAAGGGACTGCATTATGACCATAAAACAATTTGTAAGTGGATTCATTCTACCCACTAAATCACTTTACATTATTCTGTGAACAGAATGATTAAAGCAGGTTAGCATTTTGCTGGCAAAGTAATTATGTTGTTATGCTTTTCAGCCACACAGATACTTGTAATAGCTAGTCCATTTATCTTGGTGACAGAACATCTATACTAAGTGGGTAGAATACGTTTTATTTACTTGATGCAATTCACTTAATTCACAAAATACTTTTAAACTTAGTTTTTGTCATCAGGAAAGCTTTATCTGTTTATTTATTTAGCTTCCTTTTGATTTCATTTAGCTGATCAGAATTTGTAAGCAATTTTAAGGTAAAGTGAAAACAAATGTTCTAGTAGAAGTAGCTCAGCCGCACAGAACTTGCGCTTAGCTTGGGAAGAATCTCCACAGCAGAACCTGCCAGTCTTTTTTGGGGACTAAATTGCTCTTACTAATGAGTTAGAAAAGGGAAATGACAACACAGTTCTGAGGGTAACACTGTATGTCACACATTCCAGTGAGAGTGAGAGCTCAGTGGCTCTGGGCTGTGACCGGTACCCAGCCCTTGGTATTTGACCATCAGTATGTGCATGGCCACTGGGCAACATGCAGACCACCACAGACAGCAGCTGTAACAACCAGTGAATGGCACTGGCAGCTTCATGTCTGTGTAACATCACCAGGGGACTCCCCACTGTCCTGCAACTAAAAGCATCTCTGATTGCTAGATTCAGTTGAACTCGTCATAGGTAAATTAGTTATGTTGTCTGCACTGGAAAGCACATGCAAATATGTAAGTCTGGACACTTAAATCTGACTTGTTAGTGAGGATTTAAAGTCCATTTACAGGAATCCTACTGCTGTAAAAACAACAGGAGCAAGAAACACTAACTGACACATCCAAAAGATCCATCTCTGACATTCTTTAGCTTCAAGGCAGGAAGAGTTCAATGTATAGGTCAGATTTCTAAATATGCTAAGAATGTCAAACTTCTAAAGAAATAGTCAGAAAATATGTGAAAACCTAGTTAAATATCTGAGTGTGATTATTTAGGCAGTCATGGCATTTCTTTCTGTCATCATTAACTATAACTTACATTTAACAAAAAGAAATGAAAATAAAAGCGCAGAAGAGGTGTCCACACAGGCACCCTTTCATGGCCTTCTCACAGCAGAAGGGAGCTCTGGACTGGAGGGGAAAAAAGAAAAAGAGCCCTTTCACTTCCCCACAGGTTTGTTACATCAGTCCTGTGACTTCCTCACAAGCACCAGTCAAGTTTTTCCAAGTTACCTAGAATTCTGTAAAGGTTTTGTTGTTTGACTGGGCTTGTTTTTTTGGTTTGGGGTTTTGGGGGCTTTTTTATTTTTTTAAGGAGCTTTGATGAAGAGCAATGCGCCAATTGCTCAGTGACCATAACATGTTTTTATTTGATGCTCAACTCATTGTTTTTAATCTGAAGAAAATGTGCTTGCAGTAACACTATCCCTGTTAAAAGAACTCTTAAACTGGTTTCATTCCACCCCTGTGCAGATTTTATAAACTGACAGCAGCATTACTGCTCTCCAAACACACTCCATTCTCATTAAATGGCTAATCTAAAACCAATCAACCAAAACACAGAGAAGAACTGCACCGAATACAAATCTTTTACTCCCAAAATGGAATTCAGATTAAGGTAAATCACAGTTATATCTCAGATCTGAGTGACCATCTTTCAAAAATAATTTACTACAAAAAGAAGTAGCTGGAAAAAAATCAGATCTTTTCCTTAGTAGCATCAGCAATCATTTACTCACATGAATGATTAACACACTTAAAAATTTCAATAACAACATTATGTAGGCAATAATCTATATTCAGTTAAGACATCTCTAATAATAGTGGAATAAATGGAATTTATTAAAAGAAAATGTCAAGATCGAATAATTAAAATTATTTCTACTTAGGCAGATATTGTCAGAAGTCAAATTTTATCTAATTCCTAATATAGTACATATCTACTTAAAAGTGGTATGGTAATCCTTAGAAACAGGTTGAACACAAAACATGTACTTTATCTAGCACACCGAATTTGACCAGACAATCATTACTTGAAGTTTTCTATTTGCTCTACTGCTTGGTACCTGTGTGAATAGTTTCTTCCTTAGATCCAGTACAATACCTCTACCTAGGATGTGCACTAAAATGGCATAAATCATAATCACTCAAAAGTTCCAGCAACATAAAGTTTGTATGCAGAGTTCGATATTTTGAATTTAATTGGGGACGAGATAAAACCAAATAAAAATTAATAAAACCCACAAACTTTGAAAACTTAGAGGAAGACTACTTCGACCCTTCCTGTATTTCAAAAGTGGAATCTGAACTTCTCTCATTCTGTTATTGACCTGCTGTAGAAACTCCCTTGGATAATTCATTTCAGAACTCTATTTCTCTGTGTATTTACTGGGGCCATAAATGACATCTGTCTTCACTGCTAAAGCATTTTGAAGTCCACAAGTCTACAATCAATGAACAAACAGGATTTAAAAATAATAGCAAGACATAAACTGCATAAATAAATGCCTCAGGTTTTTGTCAAGAGAATTTTTTAATTAGAAACCTACAGTTATATGGATCTAATTTGTAAAAGCATTTCAAGGTACTGCATGGAAACAATTTCTAGTTCTATATCTGTCTAGCAAATTGACAGCTCACCATGTATTCCTTTTTTATGTGTCTAATTGGCCATCTTAAATAGCATTTTGACTGCAACAAGCAGTTCCAAATATTTGTTATTATGAAATCTTAATTGCCTCTTAGCAAATGTTAGAAACAGCGTAAAGAAAGACAAAATTGACAAGCAGCATTCTTCAATTAATTATTTTGCCGCATCCCATCTGTTATGTTCCAACAATTCTATTCAGCAGACCCTCCTATGCCTTTTTTAGGATGTTCTTAAAATAACACCATTGTCACTTCCTTTATGAAAGCTCTAAGTTAATATATAGATACTCAGCTGATGAAAAATACCTAACCCCTCATTAAATCAACTCAGCAAGATTAATTTACATCACTGAAAAAGAAATTTAACCTACACGGTTTCAAAACGGGCTCCAGTTCTCAGTATTGTGCAAACCAAGTGTCCTCTACCAAAACATACTGGTGGGATATATATGCACGTCTGCATGATTTCATAGATCAAGGGAGACAATAATAACACCTAGGCTGGTACAGCTGTTGCTTTGGAGGAAATGTGTTTTATGTAAATAACGAAGGAAGGGGGATAACAAGCCATGCCCTTGAACATCAAGGAAAGAAATATAAAGCGGAACATGGTCTATTTCTTTCGCATGGACGCTCAAAAACTGTGCTAAATCATATTCTTTACAAAAATGATTTGGAGATTCATTTAATCAGTTATTTAATTACGAATAAAACAAACAGTGTTCGAGCTACAAAAAGCACAAATACGCTTGGAAGCCTTAACGGGTAAATACAATTATATACTGTAATAAAACCTTGCACAGATCTTCTCAGCCAGTGGTTCAGAGCACTCAGATGCGCCTTTGGAGAAGCATAAACAATGCAAAAACCTATAATTGCAATGTCAGTCATGGTGTCCATACAGAATACCAAGTACAAAATCATATCTTGATTTATTTCCATGGGCCTTTGGCAAAATAAAACCCTACAAAGCCAACAGCAGAAGCACAGTGTCCTCTGCTGGGGAAACTGCCTGAAATTCCTTACCTGAACATAAGGGGACCAGGAGAAAACATGGCTCTCCTAACCAAAATTGAGCCAGTTCAATCAATCATTTGTTCCAAAAATTCCATTTTTCACAACACACATAAAAATAGTAGGAGAGAGAAGACCATCCTGGAGATACTGCTTCAGTGGCTTCCAACAATTCCACCTTGACTGATTGATAGCTCAATAGCCATTACTTATATAATTCACCATAAGTGATCTTAAAATACTTTACTTTTTCATGCATACTGCCATTGTTAAAAATGACCAATTGAGCCATTTGTCAAAGGGAACTAAAAGGGCTCCTGAGCACTAAGGTTCTTAATGTTTTCTCTTTTTTTTTTTAATAAGATGAAGATTCAGCTACAAAATCTGTAATTTAGAATGGAACAAGAAATGCAGCATAAGTCAATAGCTCTCTTCGATTACTGGATGTGATCAATTTGCCCATACACCTGAAGAAGCTGTAGCTCTCTCTGCTAGGAAGATAAAGTTCTAAACTGAGGTACAAAGGAAAAGCTCACCTCTCTCACAGCAGCAGTCAATAATGCAAGGGGGTAAAGTTGTAAATTTAACTGAACAAAAAAAGGATGCAACTATCAGAAGCATCTCTCCAATTCGTATGGCATTTATATTTGAATGTTAAATACAGCATTTGAGGGGAAAAAAACCTAACAAATGCAAAGAAAAATAATAAAGAAAATGACAGAAGCACCAACCACTAACCACAGCCAATAATAAACAATTGCTTTTGTAAATAAATGAATTCACAAGTCACATCCCTTATAAATTGCTTCTGTATTCTGTGATAAATCAATAAGACCAAACTCTTACAGGTAGAAAATATCTTATTTGCACATAAATATTCCTTTATATTTAAGACAGCTGATAGAGTTACATTTTTTGCTTAGTTAACCAACATAACACTGAAGCAACCTCACAGCAGTGATATAATGGAGTTAAATTAACTTGTGGAGAGAACATATTGCTGTGTACCTAATGTTCACTACTGATGCAGGGCAAACATCTTGGTTTTAATTTGCACTGTTGAAAGACCCAAAATGCACTAAATATTACAAACTGAGTACACACCCAGAGTGGAGACTCATCTAGTTGTAAAAAGGAATTTGGACAGGGCAGAACATAGCTGGTACTGACCTGAAACACTGCCAAAGACAGCATGGCACCAACAGGGGAAAAACAGGCAAAAATCACGTGGTTTATTGTACATTAGTTGCACCCCTAAAAACCTCACTTCATGACAGGCTGACTGTGCTTAAAATCTTCAGCTGTAGTGAAAAATCACATGAGCCTTTCACTCTAATGTTTAGTGACCAAAGGATGATGCAGTGAGACTCACAATGTGTTAACATGGCAAACGTGTCTCCCTGGAAAAATACACTCTACTCCAGCTCTTCCATCTGCAAAATCTTCCAAATATAGGGTTTTTTTAATTCTCTAATGGGCTTGTGGAAATCATGACCTACGTTGTATCTAGTTAAATCAGTAAGCCAGCATCTTTTATAGCCCATCTTAGTCTGTATGGCTGTATGTGAACAGGAACTGAAAGACCACAAACTGGCAGTGCTGGTATGATCTGGAACTGTTGACCATTAAACAGTGTGGCTTTATCTGCTTTTTTAATTCACACAGACATAATTTATAACGTCTCTTGAAAAAAGATTCTGCTTTAGTCGCAGGTTTGGGGCACAACAAGAGCTCACTGATCTGGATTTATTCACATTAGGGATTAGTATCTGTCTTAAGTCTGGTTCTTCTAATGCACATTTGATTTTCATGCACAGGATCTTATAATGCACCATTTCAAATTACTTCTGCTGTGCATTATGCACAGTTCAGTAGCAAATGGAAGGGAAGGCTGTGTTGGCAGATCAAGGAGGAAATTCTAAGGCAGGTATTCTTGGACGCTTCAAAACTCCAGCCTGCTCCTAACAACACAAAATTCCCCAGTGACACCACCGGGGGGGGAAATGGCCCCATTGCCCCTTTTGGCCTCCAATGGTTACATTTTTGTAAAAGGAGAGATTCTACTGCTCTTATAAATGCGTTCACCTTGCATTTTAATATGCTTCAAAATGCACAGAAAAATTACATACCACACCTACTTATTACATTATTGTGTTCAAGTTGTGTGTCTGATTTACAATTACCACGACCACACTCCATGTGCACATTGGCCAGTTCATTTCATGTGTGTTCATTCCATTTATGCACATAAGAAAGCAATTTGTTTGCGCAACTGGAATCTTTATTTGCCTGAAGTTTCCAAACTCCATTTCCAGATTGTTTTCATCCATTCAAAATATACTTTTCATGAAAAGGACCCAACAACTCATCTTAACTGTGACAGTGCTCATGCAACTCAAAGTCGTCTAAGCACAAAGCCAAAAATTAGGAACATGTGCTTGTATATGTTTACAGGAAGAAATAATATTCTCGGATGGAGACTTTTTTCCCTAAACTAAAACAAAATATTATTTCTCTGAATGAAATGGTAAATTTAAAGACAACAGGAGGAAAAGATAATTCTGTTTTTCCATTAAGAGCCATTCCCAGTAAGATAATTATCAGCTAAATTAGATGGCAGCTAAATTAGACAGCCCAGCTAGACACAGCTCTGAGCAGTTATTAAGCATTTATCAGAAGTGTACTTGAGCCTAAGGCCAACTTGACTACAGACAGCAGATCCTTTACAGTGGATATGGTACAACAGAAGCATTTTTTCTCTTTACATATTCCAACAAACACTTTATCTACAGGTTTGTATGGGAATACAGCACAACAAGACAGCAAAAAAACCCCAAATCCAAAGTCATTCATTTAGCAGTTAGAAAAAGAACGAAACTTTTTACAACAAAATATCCCATCTGGAGACCATGGTGGTATCTGTTCTCCTGCATGCAGACCTTTTAATGCACTCTTCTGTAAAATGTTACTGGAAAATGCACCCCCATCGATTCTCAGTCATAGTAGACAGACAGACAGACACACAGAGCAAAGCACATACTAACATGCAGTAATAATTGGATCCAAATAGCATTTCACTCGTCTCCTCATCTATTTTAAGAGCCAACTGCCTTCCACATTTTCCCTCTTTTCTCTTGCAGAGAACCTCTATACCAGTCTCTGCTATCTGTCACCAGACATTCCCAGGAACATAAAGCAGCAGAATAATTTAATGCCTTGGATCCATATGTCATTCTTGTAGCCGTGCTAAGCTCTCTAAAAATATCATTCAAATATATCATTGTATCTCTAATGTCAGATTAGTTTAGGCCATCAAAGTGTAGTAGTATTTATAATTGCTTAGTTAATCCAGCAATATATTTATTTTCTAGAAGGAGTAGTGAAGAGGGGAGAGAAGATGACTTAATGTTGCATAGATAAACAGGATCCCTGTTTCAACTTGAATGGATTCCACAGAAGTTTTATGCTTCCAAGTCTACTGATGAAGTGTGTCATCATTCCTGCCTACTGATAAAACTAAGGAAAAGCTACCACAATCATTCAGCTGAATTCAAAGCGCTGCCACTGTGATCCCCTAAAGCTGCTTCCTGAAGTTGGAAATAAATTATTTTTTTCTCCTTTGTTTGCTATGCCAAGAAGAGATAATGCAGCATATTCAGTTAACATTTGTCCCTGAAGCACATTATCCCTCCAGGAGTATTATGTGGGAGTAGCACAGACACAGTGTTTCAAATTAATCAGGAATGGAATTAACCATGCAAGAAATAGAAGTTAAAATGTAATATTTAAAAATAAAGTTACAGCAGTAGAAAAGTATAATTAAAATATTCTTCCTAGCTACAATTTCTGTTACCATGTTAAGTTTGATTTTATCAGTTACTTTCCTCTTTTTTTTATTTTCTCAGCTTTAATGCCTTAGAGTACAGAACTGCCGTTTATTGAAGTCTAGTTAGAAATGCCCGAGCCTTTTTTCCCATTCCCTCATTTTTCAGCAAAATATAACAGCTTCATAAAGATTCTGATCTGCACCTTGGATCCGACCGACCTGAGAGCAGCAGGTGAGGACAGTGGGCTGTGGAGTGCCAGGCAGCAGCACTGAGAGAGGGGAAGGTAAGAACTGAGCAGGTGGATACAGGGAGTGTTGTTCCACCTGAGAACTGACCATGAAAATTAACGCAGAATTTCAGAGCACACTCAGAATAATGCCAAATGAGTGCCAGCAATAAGCACAAGAAAAGTGAACCCAATTCATAACACAAAAGGGTAGCAGTGGAAGGGCAAGTGGCAAAGTTCACCAAGAGCTCCCTGTTACCTGAATGTGGAGAAATATTCACACTGCAGAATTCACATGTCAATCACTTGGTCAGGACTGCTATAATTAGAAATATGGGCTAGCATGCTTATTCTCTCCTTCTCCTCACATGTGGTATCTTAATTTCAATCAAAAACCTTTCATTTACTAGAGTCAGGTTTCCCAGTGAACTCTGCCAGGACCTCTCTAATTCCTTCAGCTACGATTTCCACCAACTACAGCACAGGATCAAGCACCATGACATTATTTGAAAATGTTACGCATCATGAACTGCTGGCAGAACAGAAAATGAAATATTTATTTCATGTGCATATTATGAATTGCCTTTTATTTGCCACAATATGTATTAATAAGGATTGCTCAAAACTTCATTTTTACCTGACCGGGAGCAGTTTTCAAACTGAAATGATGGTTTTATTATTTCCTCTAAACACAGCAAAACACTAAGAGTATAGATAATCATATGTCTATGCAGATTACCTGCATCAAAATTAATTGCCTATATTAAATTCAAGGACAGTAATCATCTGTCTGTATTTCTACAGGCTCCAACCTTACTCCTGTGGAAGATACGGAGGCCAATACTTCATTTTTGCATGATCATGCTGAAGCAGAATGCAACTGCTCCCCTGGAACCACATTTTCTCTCTCCACCCATTTGTTCTTCAGAACTTGCTGTCTTCCTATTATTTTATCCACCCAGCATCTTACATCACCTAACGTTCACTTCAAATACAAAAAGCCTTTATCCTTTTGGTCTGACAAGCGATTTTTTTTTTTTTTTTACAATGATACTGATATTAAATACGCCAGATCAACATTAGCTTTCCTTTCCTACCAAGAGGCCAAATGAAATCTCTTGAGACAAAGTGCTAAGTGTTTTATCTAGTTCATGGTTTTAATCAAACAGTATACTCTTAGTCTGAAATGTATAATATGAATCAGTACAGATCCTAGGATTTTAAAATACTAAAAGCGTTGCTCAATTAAATTGCTGTCCCTAAAAAAGGAAGAGTGGCAGCTTGCATGAATAAGGCATTGACAGGCTTCCCGCTAACATGCAGGAGATTAATCTTAAATATTGAAAAGCTCAGAGGTTTACAGTTAGCAGCACATTTAGAAGCTCAGTCAAGCACAGGTTTTATACAAATGGGAAGTGCTCCAACACTTTGTCCTCCTCTACTTGGAGCACCTTCAAATACAGCAGAAATGAAGCAGTGATTTCACACTCACAGGAGTCCAGCCAGCAGGTTGCACCAGGTTATCCCTCCACATTCAGCTCTTCCAAACCATACCTCGAGTAGTGGGTCTGCTTTGGAGTTCCTGCTGGAGGAAGGGACCCTCTAGCAGAGGGTCACCAAAGCTCTGGGGGTCTGAGGAACAGCTGAGGTACGTGGAGGGGCCGGAGAAACTGCGATTGCACAGACTGACAAAGGGAAGGCTCCGGGCATCCAGGTGTCAATTACCTGGGGCAGTCAGGTTTTATTGAGCAGGCACAGCCAGGCTCAGAAGGATGCAACAAGAGGAAACAGTCACAATCTTCAAACAAAATTCTGATTAGATAGAATGGGAAAACTCTTTACCATAAGAACAATCAAGCCCTGGAACAGAAGTCCAGAGAGGTTTGGAATCTCCATGCCTGAAAACAATCAAAGCTCAGTTAAAAAAGATCCTGAGCAATTTGGTGCAACAAAGAGTGCAAATAAAAATACATATATTGTGGGTGAACACTCAAAAACTTTTTTGCTGATGATCAAAAGGTTTGGAGACCACTACAGTAGGGAATTACACAGCCAACACAACTCATTCAATCTGAGTGCAGCTCAAGGCAAGTTCATCACTCATTTATAGGAAAGTATTCAGTTCTACAGAATATTCAGCACTGCACACCAGGCTGAAAGAATATTGAGATTCAAGAGAGAAGCTAGAAACTCTAAATAAAGCTTGAGTTATGTGAAGGCATCCAAAAGATTTTTGTGGATTTAGTAAATTATTCTTCATGTACATTGCAGAATTTAGGACTCAGAAATCTCACTAAAATTCTGGACAGCTTAGTTATTCAAATAAATCTTCACACCGGCAGGTGGTAAGGGAATCCAAAGCACATTTCATTTCCAAAGAGGCACAGCTTAATGTCAAGAAATTTTAAGTAGGGGCTAACTGCCTTTTGTATAAACATCCCAATTAGCTAAGCCTGTTAAACCAAAGGCACCGCAGATTGCGCCAAAAACTTTCTGAGGCACTCTTTAATGTTAAACTTGCAAACCTTTAACAGGACAAACTCCGAGAACAAACTCGGCTGAAGCTGGAAGAGAGGGGCTGGAAGAGGCAGCCCATTAACATTAAAATCCCATTAATTACTCTGCTGTATTATTTGAACTGAAATCTGCAGGTAATTTTGAAACCAGATCTATTTGCTTGAATCAAACTGCAGTTTACAGTAGGTCACATTACAGTTCTACCCCCTCACTTCCACTAAAATCTGAACAAAATACAAAAACATATTTATTTGCTAATAAAGAGAAATAGCTATACACATACATACACCTTTCGAGATTTGAGAAAAAGATAAACACGGTCCTTCAAAATTGTTTTTTCATGTCCAATAACTAATATGATGATTAAGAATTATTTTTACAACAAACTCTTGACCTTCTCTATGGAATTCCCATTCTGGCCAATAAAAATATTTCTATTATGTTAAATTAAATTAACATTATTACAATTAACTTATTTAATTTAATTTCTTATCTCCCAAATACCAAAAAGTCTATGAGGAGGAGAGGAGGCAAAAAAAAAAAAAAAGATTTTAAGTGCTTTTCAAGACCCATTTTCACCTCTGATCCTTTTATCTTTTTATTTTTAATTAATTAAAAAGACGGTTTTCCTTCCAAAAACCACAAAATACCCCCCTTCTAACCTTAATTACTAAAATTTTTAAGAAATAGAGTCATTTTGCAATGATCCTATAACATGTTTTATACCAGACATAACAAAATAATGGTAAGTTCTAACACCACACTTTAAGTTAATTATTGGTCCAAAATTTCCTTGCATCCCTGACCGAACAGTACCTCATCTATGCACATTTGTCAAAAACTGAACTTCTTATTCTGTTTTAAAAATGTCAAATGAACATACTTAGGTCCTCCATGGTAAAAATTATACTGAATATCACCTTATTTTGCATAATTGCCTGTTTTATTGAACTGTCTTTTGATTTTATTTCAGAAGTCACTACCCCACATTCCCCTTTCCTAATCCCAGCTCCAATATTCTGGTCAAAGTCTCACATGCAACACCCTCAGATCACCATTTAGCATAAAGTGACAAATCCCAGTAGCAACTGGAAAGTAATATTAATGGTAAGAGTACAAAAACCCAGCTCATGAACACTGGACTATCCAAAGATCTGGAGATTTCCACAGTGAGAAAGTTTACTGGGCAGATTTCTAGGGGCACCTACTGGCATTTTGTGCTCTAAGAGCTACACTGAGTCTGTGACTTCTGCCTTTCTAAACATTTACCTACCCTGTACACAAATCAATCTCATCATCCTCCCAAATAAAATACACTTCTCTCTCCAGACTATGATCTTCTCTTACTTTCATGAATTATAAAGCATAGAACTGATTCAAGGTCTCCCAATATCAAGCTCTTCTAGAATCAAACTACACACAGAGACTCCTTAGTTATGAACACAAGTCCCTTAATAATTCCAGAAAATCCTTAGTTGAGCCTTTGATTGCTTGGTGTTTGAGGAAAATAAAATCGTGTTTATCCTAGATTTTTTTTGTATATTTCTGATGGTTCTAAAGCCAAATCTACAAAATCTTAATGTACATTAACCCATTGCAAGTAGAGAGGGTGCCTTCTTGACTAAAAATGATTCCTGGATAAATTTGATGAAATAGCACACAGGTATTAGAAGTGTCTTGAGACAAATTCCTGTTTACCAGAATATATAATTTCACATACTTATTTGCAATATTTGCTGACATCTATTTCAAAGCACCTGCAAACACTTAACTTTTCCCAACAGCTGAACATAGCCCCACAAAACAGGACTGACAATAACCGAGTCATTTCTGTTAGCTGGAAATACAGAAGATCTATTTAAAAAAAAAAATTCAGAATAAGAAAAGTGATCTGAATTTTTTTAAAATAGCTGTCATCAGCTAAGACTTTAGTACCAATTGGCCACTTCTGCATGCTCTTCTAGCATGTACAAATGCAGTAATAAGCAAGCAACAAAGACACTTGAGAGAAATTCTCCTGAGTCCACCCAGAGCAGGCTCAAAATAATGAGCAAGCTGCAATTGAAAATAAGCTATAAAATTTTCTAATAATAGAAATAAGCACATAGAACAACAACAAAAAAAAATCTGTACAATGATTCATATGTTTTGTTTCTAATAGCTGCATTTCTAGAACTAATCACTGTTTCACAGATGCATCGTAATTGGCTTGCTCAGACTTATTAATGAACTCACAACTAATTACAATGCATAATAGGCCATCTCAGGTAGAATTCCAAGAATACATCCACAAAATTATTTTTAATGGGTGAAGAGGGAAACGTTAATGGAGAGATGAAGATAAATCATGAATCAAAAATCAAGAATGAAGACAGGTGATTCAGAAAAAGAAATCAGTATCTGAAAAGAGAACAGATGTTGCCAACTGACTCCAGACCCACATGGCAATCACAGCCCTTCCCTTTATCATATCCTTGTGCGGATGCAGAATTGGATTTGCGCTTTTTGTATTTTTTTTTAATAATCCAGTCATCATTCAGATGGACAGAAGTGCCTCCCTAATTCAAATGGACCCATTTGGATCCATTTTAAAGACTGGAAATCATTTTCCCATCACAAATTCAAGCTATTGAAACGGAGGTTTTGCAGGAGGTTCTGTGGAAAATGTCTCAGTTTAGTAGCCATAGCCAGTGACCCCAGAAGAGTCCTCTCTCAGGAACTTGTGAGACAAGTCTCATTTGAAAACTGTGTGTATCCTCATTTAGAACAGGAACTTCAGTGTTTCACACAGCAGAAAACTGCTCAGTGCAATTCCTGCTTGTTGCCTTTTGCCGGTCCCTCGATGCGTCTTTAGCCTGAGACCAACTAAAACCACACATCAGAAATTCTGCAAGCATTTCTTCCTCATGCCCATCTGCTCTCCTGTGCTCCTCGCAGCTGAGTCCACAGACTTGAGTTCTTAGAAGTTTTATTAAAGGCTGCACCGTGAATCCAGCTCTCATTATACACCAGAGAGAGAGTTATGAGCATCCCAACCATAGGAGAAACTTTAATCAGCATTTGCTGATTTGCCTTTTTAGATAAGAGTCCAACCATGAATTGAAAATCAAGTCTTATTACTCCCACTGCTTTCATAATTAATTGCTTGTGAAAAAGTTAATAAGGTTTACAGAAATGTAATGCAATGTAGCACAGAAATGTCAGTATACTAACACAGTCTAAGAAATGGAAATTGCCTTTTAAAAACTATTCTGTTGATGATTTAGCCATAGTGTTTGTTGTTAGCACATTAAAACTTCCTTAATTACAAATGGCAAATTAGAAACGATCATGTCCAAGGTGGTTTTTAATCATTACAAAAAACAAGATACCTTCAGATGAATCTCCAAACCTTTGGATAAGTCATAGAAATAAGCGAACCTCAAACAATCCACAGGCCTTTAAAGAGAGAATTCAGACCATTAAAGAAAAAATAAACAGTCAAAACAGACAATAAGGAGAGTCACCTTTCCCCTTTATTTTCTTTTCCTAGACTTTTAATTGGAAGCCACTTATTCAATATTAGAAGATTTTGTACTCAAATGTTACTTTCAAAAATCCATGTAACTTTAGTGAGGAAAGCTGCAGTTATGGTTAAAACCACTTTAGAAATCCAAAAGACAGAAAGTGACTTAACAAATGTGAGAGAATATTTTCAATGAAATGTTATGAAATCTCAGGCTGTTCCCACTTCCAATTTATGCACCGTAGATTGAAAATTAACATCAGTATGCAGCTTGATAAAAGCAGCCACATGAATTTACCACTCATTTTTTCAAAGAATTGTGAATTAAAAGAAACTTTCTGATTAAGAGAATCTCTTTGTACATAATCTATAATTTTTTATCCTGCACAGTTACTGTGGTGAGCTCGCTCAGTGCTGTAGGACCCAGAACTACCAAACCAGTCTCACACGACTCCTCTCAAGGCACCACTTGACTGACGTGTTCTCAATGAAGCATTTTTATGCTCCCTGAAGTTTTAGTCAGACAACAAACAGGGGCCTTTAAATGTGACCTCGCTGTGCAGTGCTGCTGTGGTTTGTGAGGTCTCTCATGTCTTCCTACAGTTTGATCATCTTCCCCCTAGCTTTAGCAGGGACTGAGTAAGGCTTGACATGAGGGTTTGCATGGCCAGTTCTTTTCTCCACACAGACATTGTGTATCAAGGGGTTAAACAGCACATGGAGAACTATAAAAGAAAGCAAAACAAAATAAATACCAGAAGCTGGATACTGAAAGCCACAGCTGAATAGCGACAAGTATATTTGTTACAGACATTTCTATCACAGTTTAAGTTGCTTAAACTTACCAACCAGAGGAGAATTAAGCAAGGGCAGTGTTATTCAGTGCACGTGTGTATTTTCAAAAGGAGCACAGAGAACCCCATAGGGCAGAGAGCATCAGCCCTGGGAGTCATTTGTTTGCTACAGTGCAGGCAGTTCACTCCTGCAACAGCCCTGCCTTGGAACAGCAGCACTGCCGGTGGCTGTGGAACAGGAATTCTCTCTTCCCTCGGGTCTAGCAAAGTACTCTTCCCTGTATGAGCGAGTCTCCTCCATACATGGAGAAACCCTTCCAACTTTTAACGACCATTACAGGCTACCTCATCCTCAGCCCCCCTGCTGCTGCCTGAGCTGAGCCTGCATGTGGGGTGTGAATTCCCAACACACACCGCACCAGGCTCACAGACCCCTTCCAGCACTCCAAGTCCTCCTTCCAGCTTCCAAAGACAACTATCCTAAGAGAAACTAGCAGACTTCTCCCTCAAAATTCAAGATAAAACCTCCCATTCGATGTTAAAACTGTCTCCAGGGTATATTTAGTTTTCCCAGTTCCCGAAACATAACACATCCTTTAGCGGACAATTATCAGAGTTCATATATTCACCTCTATCCATGAGCATGACCACGATGCCCAGATGTCTTCTAAGTTTTTCTTTAAAAAGGACAAAAATCTTTGTAGTAAAAATCATTCCTGGTAGCCAAAAGCAGTTAACATAATACTTCTCTTTTGATATTGGAGGGTAAGCATCGATATAACATAAATTAGGGCCTGTGAATAGGTATATTGTACTTTTAGAAGACTTTATAATATAAGTGTCTCTTGACTTTTTCATTGTTTGAATAAATGACTACAGGAGAAGGGTTTTTGAGAGGTTGCTGATTAAAGTGCCCTTTATTGTTAAAAGCATAATTAAGTAATACTTGAATTTATAACTCTCTTCAGGGAGTCCACACTCCTAAAGAAATTAGAAAATGGCTCAGCCAGAAAGTCATCTAGTTAATAATGGCTTTTAATTATCACAGCTAGCCTGTGTGGCATTCACATTTGCAAGGTTTCATTTTATTTAAAGAAATTAAAGTGCAGATCAAGTCACAAAACCTGCCTTTTATGCACTGTCCAAAGTCCATTAAACAAAATATAATTTAAGAACAGCATAGAGTTATAAATAGCCTGCTGTTTGGAATGGCCCGTCAGTCTGTTCCCAATTATATATGTTTAGCTAACAGCTCTCTAATTAGCAATTGCTTCTGACTACATAGCTCCTAAAATGTTTACATTGGAAGTCACAAATTACTGTCTAATTATGTTGGCTACATTATAAATATACATGTGCATAAACCATAAATAAAATATCAGCCTATGCAATAAAAACAAAATGTGCTGTCATCACTGAATGACTACAAGACGTACCATTGATATTCCAAGCTTTAGAAATACCACTGAAATATATAATCACATATACACAAATATATTTATACCGCCAAATTTGTATCAGATGACGAAATCTGTATCTCATTCCCACAGCTAAACCAGAGCCAGCAGATAACTGAAATTTTCTTTTCTTATGACACCATCAGAGAACACCAATAATTTCAGTAACAGATTTATTATAGACACCTGAAAATCCCATCCTGTGTCCTTAAAGGCTGACACTGAAAAGTTAAAAAGCCAACCAGGTTTGCTGTGCATATCTTCTAATAATAGCTGACCTCTACTTGTGAATTATTCTCCCTTTAGAAAAACAAGACAAACCCAAAATAGCTGTTCCCATTTCCTCCAGGGCCCTAAACTATTTTTTTAATATATTCTCACATCTTAATACCTTAATTATTAATTTGTTCCCTCAGCTGACTTGTTTTGTGAGCTGTCCTCACCAGTACAAACCTATTTACCAGGCTTCAATTTTCAACTTATATATGAGCCTTCATTTTATTAAAAAATCTACTCCCTAAACACTTCCCTGTCACTCAGAAAACCACCTGTCACACATGATTATGTTAATTTAGCTTAAGGATCAGGAAAAATGTGTGCATCATTAACAATGAAAGCAAACATCTGGAGCAGGTGACCTTGCTTCTGTCAAAGAATGTGCTTCATACATTCAGCATTTGGTAGGAAGGACCTTCACATGCAATTAATTGACCAACTCAGCTACAGTGAGAAATAGAACATTTCCATCAATTATAAATGTATTATGGCAAAGAAGTTCCCACACTTTGTTTTCCTGGCACTGTTTTATGGCAAAGGATGCCATGACACGGGCCCCAAGGCATTGATCCTGAAGCACTATGAACAAGTTAAACAGACCCCCAGCACGTTTGCAAGCGAGATCAACAGGGCAAATTCAATGGCAAAGCTGAATTGGGCAAAAACAGGTAAATCAGGATTTGATGGGGGGGCGGGGTGTGGGTGGAAGAATCAACTAAGCACAGCATCCCCTTTTTTAAGTGCTAGATTCCATAGTCCTTTCCTGCTTAAAGTAGTTCTGCTGGTTTCAGCAGGCTAAATTACTTTCCACATGTCCGCTCACAGCAGACACATTGAGCATTACAAGTTTCCTTCAAGCCTTTCCCACTCAATCTACACACAATGTTAGTGTCTAAAGGCTTAATACTGGTGGAAGCACATAAATGAACTTCGAAAAGAGACTAAATTTCAGTCGCAGACCTAAGAAAAATTGTTCAGCCATTTCAAGGTTATCCTACCCAGTCATGCACCAAGAAATATGCTCAGGGTTAACTACCAAGACACTTTTCTTTCTCAGGATCCCCCAGAAGTTTACAGATAGCAACTCCAAAAAGGGGCACATACTGAAATTACTATTAGTGGAAGGCCTAAATACCCAACTACGGGAGTACACATTACACGGAGGGGTTTTTTCAGAAAATAACGTTCTAAAAAGTACTCTCACTAGAGCTGCACACCTGCTGCCAGCCTGAGCTAAACCCATACAGAGATTTCAAAACGAGGCAGTATCAGTTTCAAGTCCCATGTTCATCTGTTTCACTCGTATTTGCAGAAAAGCAGACGTGCTCATCCCTTGTTTACCTTACGGGACACAGCCTGTGTCCACACGCTGGCCAGGACTGCACAGTACCCACAGACAGTGACTGAATCAGGGAGCACCAGCTAAGTAATTCTCAAGTTAAGCATATTCATAGTTTGTGAAATTTCCAGCACAAAGTCTCACGGGTACGACCCAGGCAGTGCCAATCCTGCCCTGTGCGCACAGATTGGATTGTGCATCCTACTGCAATATCTCTTTTCAAATTAGGGGACAGTGACATACCACGGGAAGTCTCAGAGACCAGCAGGAAAACAGGATTTCCTCCTGCAAGCCAATTATTTTTAGTTAAGCTATTACCTAACACAGCATTCAGTTCTGTACCTCCAGGCTTGTGCTTTATCCTGGCCCATGTCTGTATTTTAAGAAGAATGAAGAAGCAAAAGTGGCTGCTTCACAGATAATGAGGTAGCAGGAGTTGGGAGGCCACCCCTTTTCAGTCAGACATGCAGTGTGCAGGTTCTGCCAGCGACACCGAAAAAGGACTTGTGGATAAGTAAATAAATATAAATAAAAGACAGAGATGTAAAAAGAATTGACCCTTCAGTCAGAATGAACAACGAATTTGTGACATTCTGCTCTCCAGAAAGCACAGAAATAAAGTATTTTAATTACAGAACAAAGCAAAATTGCAATCTAAGCAGTTTCAAACACATCATTTATTGCTGCTCAAAAGTGTCACAAACAGTTTTTCCATCCCATCTGTCTTTTAAATAAGTCTGCCCCTCTAGGAACACCCATATTTTTACGAGTTTGTTTCTAGTATATACAGGATCATCTCCATCACCCTCCATACACACACGTTTCTCAATTGTTATTATTGTAAATTGTCAAACAGTGTCTGAAATTTCCCACCCAGTGAAGGGTGGGCCATTTTCATGTAAAAGGAGTGAACTTTTTTTGTAAGGTGCTTAATACCAGCATTGCAGAAACCACAACAAGATATTTAAGACATTGGGATAATTATAATCACATCCAGAGAGCCTGCTAATAAATCTAGTCGGACATGAAAATTAAGAGGATTTTTTGATTTTGCTGTATCTATTTCATTTTGTCTTTTAAAGTAGTGTAAGTAAATTAAGTATCTCAGTTTTGAGAACAGCATCTCTTTGGAGAACAAGAGACAAGGAACAAGATTTTACTTCAGAGATGTGATCGAAAATTCCAGCATTTCATTCCCATGGTGAATTCCATCTGAAGACTTTACCATTGATTAAGGTAGGAAATATATTACTTTCCTGATTCTTACAGAACTTACCTCACAAAAGGAACATAAAGTCACAGTCATTTGTTTGGCACACTGGCCATCAATGGCAGTAATCTATGTAATTTGACATGCTGTGAAGCTTAATTTTCATTAATTTTAGGGAGGCCATAAGAGGTTAAAATTTTTGCCATTGATGATTAATGCCATAAATTAAGGATATGTTAGAGGGAGTATTACACAAAACAGCATTTAGTCTGTAATGAACTTTGTTTGCTAATACAATCTTGGACCTAGTGAACACCAGCTCTAGAAGGTTAATGGAGTAGTATTGAGTATTATTATGTTGCCTTTTGTGTTGTCAAACAAAGCTGGTCATTAAAAAGTAGCCTTGGGTTTTTAATGAGAAAAATTAGGGGGAGGAAGAAAAATTATGGTTAATCAATTCAAATGAACTCTACAAATGATATCTCAGCTCCCTTCATGGTTTGTAATAGTGCCTGTAAATATATCATCTTAAAAATAACATTAATCTTATAGTACAATTTTACCTGATAATTGTCAAACACAGCCATAAAGAAAACCCTAGAATTCAGCCTACATTAATTAAATGATCATAAAAAGATCATTAGTTGTTATGTTAACATTTTTAAAAGCATCACTTGACCTGTTTCAACATCAACCTGATTCCTCAGTGTTGTTTGGTTTATCCAAAACATCCTATAAATGCTTATAATTTTCTACTGGCTTTAGACAGGCTGGAGAAGAACATATGATAAAAACAGTCATAATTTCTAAATTAAATACTAGAAATACTTGTCTTCAACTTGGTAATTTTTCTATTTTACAAGTATTTCTGTTAAGTCACCCATAATTCTACACGATGAGAAACAAAGACATTTCTGTAATGCTTTTCTTCTGTATTTTTTAATACAGGATTTTTAAAATCTGAACTTTAAGCTCTGTCAACTATTTCTACCATTTTAAATTATGCACATAGATATAATAATGCTTCTTTTCTTCAAATTTGTGTTTCTGAATATTTTCCCAGATCTCACTTAGATCCCTTTTCAGTATATTTTTATTCCTAGTATTAACTTCATTTCATGTCTCCCCTCCTTTCAAAAGGCATCATTTTCTCCTAAGCAACAGATAAAGATTTTAATCTTTATATTACCCACTTTTTACCAGAAAATTTTTCTGATTTTACATCATTTATCAGCTCTCTGGAAGTTCTTTTCTTTTTGTATCCACTGCACTCCAGTGAATAAATCCATTAGCTGTCTTACCACAACCACTTCAGTTTTAAAACAGGAAAAACAATACTGGTGGTGTTTAACTAGCAAACCCCCTACACAAATAAGCTTATCAACATTTCAAGGAAGCAAGGCAATTTCTTGTCTTGTGCCAGCAGAAATAAAAATACCAGTAACATTTATTGCATTTGTCAGTAACTTAAATAAACCTAAATAACCCAAGCAAACATGCTTCCAAACAGAGCAGAAGATAATGCCACTTGCCATGCCTGTTTGGAAAAACAACATACTCCTCAATTTATACACAGTTTACTGCAGATCTGTAATCCAGCAGTGAAACACACCATCATATAATCTTTCTTAGTTATAAATTATTAAATAATAATTAAGTGTAAGTTGTGAGTGTAATTGGACTGTTAGTATGTAGTCTTTGCTCCTGGGGTTATTCAACTTCAGCTGCAGTGGAGGTCTCTGAACAACTTCCTATTACCTTATAATGACTTTCAGTAAATGCTTATCTGCATCCAACAGCTTGTTCTGCTTCAAAATACTGTGCTGCAAGAGGAACTGAAGTATCAGCAGCATGAACTAATTATTTATGGTTGAAAATGTCAGAGACCCTTATAAGTTGCTGAAGCATAAAATTTGCCCTGCCTTCAACTTGCTGTAGTCTAACGAGATTTCAAGTTATAACAGAACATCCCAGGGCTTCCTCTGATACTGTTTTAATCAGATTTCCTTTTTCTGATAGGCTTCTGAGAGAATATTGTATATTGCACACATCCCTTCAAAAATGGCCTCTAACTGCTAATGAACCACAAAATAGCCTGTGGTTATAGCGTGGTTTCCAGAAGCAGCAACTGTTCTACAGATCCCATTTGCTAAACCCTGTAATGTGCTCAGCAGACCTAGAAGGGTCCTGTTCTAGCAAGTCCAATGTTTCCTTCTAATACCAGGTGTTCTGCTTTTGCATCTTATAAGATAACAAAAGCAGTTAATTTTCCTAAGTTTATAACAGTAAACTCAAACCCAAACACACATCATAGGACAATGTCATAAGAAAAAAAAAGAAAAGATGATGACATGTAGAAACACCCCACTCATTTATCTGAAAATTAATCCACCTGCTCCATTTGTTTCACTGTTATTACATAGCCATAATTAAAACAGGACAGGAGACATTTTCATACTTTTTCTGCCATTAGCAGGTACTGTCTGAAAAGGCCCATCCGTGTACCATGAGAGCCCAAGTCACAGGCACGACCCTGAATGCTCCCTTTCCTCACAGGCAGCACTTGAGGCCACCCAAACTGCAATTTCTCCATCTTTTCATTTCCCATTTTTAATTTGAGTGCTGCCACTATGGACCCAAGTCACTGATACCCAGCAGTAAAGAGCTTTTTATCAAATTGCTGGTATATCAGCATTCTGAATGTGCTACTTTTGGAAGTTCAAGTTTGCAAACAAGCCTGATTTATTGAGCTGGAATTGATTTACCATACCTTATAGGCAACATTTTAAAATGCTGTTCTGGGCTAATTACATACTCAGTTGATTCCCAAGTGATTAATAAAGTTCCTGACTAATTTTCTGTCTCTCTTCTGAGCTGCCAGATGGAGTACAGAAAGCCCATGTACATCCCATAATGCAGATTTTCATATTAATGAATAAAGCTTACAGCTAGGAAAAAAAAATAGGGAAGATTTTATATCTGCTTTACTTCAGCATTGCTGGAAGATATAAACAGGTCTCACAAAACAGGCTTACCCTTTCCTCTAGTTTTCAGATCAAGTCGGGAATCTTTTTGTATTGGCCTCTGTTTTCACAACAGGGCTATTACACCAGTATTTTAAGGTGAATAAAAATATTTTTTTTCATTAAACAAATCAGAAGCTACACCACTGCCTTTGCAGACACTTGTGCCATTCAGAGCTGACATAAGTTCCCCTGTTTTTGCAGTCTCTGTTCCTTCCTAAGAATGGTTAAGTGGAGTTTGTGCCACTTTCCTTTGCTTTTCTCACAAACAGAAAACACACTGGAAGTGACCTTGCTGTTCTTATTTTTATTTTTAATTCCATAATGAATGTAAAAAGTAATAAGATGACCAGTGATTCAATTCTTTAGAGAATGATTTGAATTCTTTTGTCCCTTATAAGAACCAAAGGAAAAAAAAAGTCATTATTAATTTAGGCAATTAAGACTACTTTGAAAGCAATAACCAGTACATTAAAGAACCTGTCTCTGGAGTGCTACTTACAGTCCATGAAAAGTTAATTTTAGAGCATTTCAAGTGAAGAAAGGTCATTCCCTAGATGTGTTCTACAGAATATTGTAGTTTTTAAATGGTAACCTAAATGAGAAGTGTTTTTTGTAAATACGAGGAGAATGGTTAAGAGAATTAGAAACAAAATTAAATATATGTATTATACTTATTTAAAATTAAACTACATATAATATTTATCATGTTTTCCTCATATATCAAAGAAGAATCTATAGATTTCCTTACCATTACAAAGGGTACAGTCTAAAATGAAAATTTATATACAATACACAATAGTTAACACTAGATCTTTCTAGTTTGTAGAATCAACTGGTAAAAACAGAGTGTAACTTCAGTTCTACAGGAAAGGTGAGGAACTGTCTTACAGTGCAAAGTTTATTGATATTCAGCTCTTGCCAGTCCCAACGTATAGGACCAGAAAGCAGCCCCACAAGGCCTATGGGATCTCCAACACCTAATCAGACTCTCTTGACTCATCTATGAGTTACCTGTCTCACCTTTTGCAAAGTGCAGAAACAGATTACGTACCTGAAAACTTGGTATTTACTGATGGCATCAATTCTACGATAGTACAAACTGCTTAAGTGTGAAGGGAGCTACCTTAAACTATGTACAACTGTCAAGAATTATATCAAGAAATAGAGTGCAAGACAGGAATGGGAGAGGCAGTTAAGTAAATTTCCCCCACAGTAAAGTCAGAGAAATGATAGTACAGTCACCAAGGCACAAGGCTGTGATTAAACTTTCAAATTCTGTCTGCACCACACTTTCTATATGACTATAAACAGTGCACAGCAGCACATCCACCTTCCTCAGTTTCTCTGGTATAAAAAAACATTAATTTCTTCTACACAAGGGTGGCAGTGCTTCATAAGCACAACAAATTTATCAAAAATACAGAGCTGGTCCTCCCAGTAATTAAAGGTTTGCGTGCGATTATATTTTTTGGCAAATACAATGTTAAATGCACTAAACCCTTGTGGAAGATGAGGTAAGGTAATGTTCTCTGCTGCTCTGAGTAGGTAATATTCTACAGCTTTTAAAGTATTAAAAACGTAAGAAAATGTGGTAATGAAATTTCATGCAGGTTCATTACACCACAGAAACTAATACTAGGATAGAATCCTGTCCAAGTACACTCATATCAACAATGCAGCTAGGTTAGATAAACATGGGATTGTATTTATTATTCTGTCTGTCTACAAAAAACTCTTACGTCCTCATTTGAACACCCCCCTCAAATCTTAGCATCCATCAAGAATCCTTATCACAAAACAGTCTTCAATGCAATAGGAAAACAATAGAGAGAAAAGCCAACAGCACAAAATAATAATGTACTCGAACCAAAATCATCTTCACATGACAATAAAAAGTCTGAGTTTGGAATAAAGGTTTCTTTCAACCAAAAGATTACAAGCATATATAATAAAACATATTATTGTGTTCTGTCAATCTAGAAGACAGCCGTAAACTTCACTTTGATAAAGCAGATTTCTTGGGACTAAATTTTACATTTCATAACACAAAATATATCATCTTTGTACAAATACACTAAGAGGTAATAGTCCCAGTAAACTATATTTCTTATCTTTTCTGCCTAGTCTGGCATAGTAACAGTCAGCTGACATTCTGAAATAGTTGTATGTGCCAGTTAAAAATGTCTTTCCCTCACACTCACAGAAAGATATCCAGCATGGATTGGAGAATGACTAAATATTTATGCGTCAGCCTAAAATTATTCCAACTTCTAGAAATTATTATATAAAATATACTTTTTTTAAAGGAAGAGTAACACTAAACTAGCAACATAGACATGGATTACCACACAGAGATACATCCACAGCTAATAGTGGGGTTTCAGCAGATAGTATTTGTGGAAGTGTGCCTTTCTGCTGAAGGGGCAACAAAGAAGTTGCAAAGAAGAAAAAGAGGCAACTCGAACAAGCACTTTCAGCACCCAAGAAACAGGCACATTTTTTTCCCTGAGTAAGGCTTGGCATTACAACCACTTTGATCCCTGCTGTGTTCCAAGGAACCTGCTTTTGTGCTTTTTTTTTTTTTTTTTTTTTTAATAAATCAACTGAACTGCATTAGAAATACTCAGCCTCTGTAAGAGAAACAATAACAACCCACTGGCTAACCCAGTTGAAAGAAAGGGTCAGAATACTTTTGCTGCCAAATAGCTACATTTGAGGTGTGATAAGGATGAACAACGTAAATTATTAAATAGAGCAGAAAAGCAGATAAGAGAAGAATGAAATGAAAGACACAGGCTGAGAGGGCAGACCGGAGAAAATGCGGCTCAAGGCATCAGAAAAGCACAGATTTGCAAATGAAACATGCTGTAATAGATTAAAACTAAGGAGTCTGAAGAACAAAACCTTGCTTAGACATCCAAATTATCACCTCCTTCAACCTGCTGACAGCTCTTCCAAACGCATGCCAAGATGCTGTTGGCCCTTTTTTGCTGCAAGGGTGTATTACTGATTCGTGTTCAATTGTTTTGCCCACCAGGAGTTCCAGGTGGTTTTCAGCAGAGCTGCATCCCAGCTGGTCAGCTCCCAGGGCTGCACCAATAAATGGAGTTACTCCTCCCCATACACAGGACTTTACACTTCCCTTTGTTGAACTTCATGAGGTTCCTGTCAGTCCTCTGCCCCAAACTTTCAAGTTATAACCTGTGGTAACACTGAATGCCTCGAGTGACCACACCAAAGCCCAGCACAAATCCACTGCCGAGTAGCTTGGACAAATTTCGTGTACCAGCAAGGCCCCAGCAGAGGGGCAGAGCAAGAGAATGAGCTCTTTGCTGGCAGCTTTAGGAAAAGAGATACCTTGGCATTCCTGAAGTAACTTACTTTGTTCTTGGAATTAATTGGTTTTTCACCTCTTACTTCTTCTCTTTTAATTGTATCTGAGACTCGAGCTCAGGGCTCTATGCAGAGGGGAATGTACCCTTGCAGTAAACACAGTTTGGGAGTCACAGTTTATGTACTTGAAGTTTTCCCCTCTCTTTCGTGACACAGCTTGTGAGGTTATGCACTGAGTGCCTCAGAACACGTCTTTGTTTTAGAAGTAAACCATTTTGCTGGTCTTTGTCAGGAATGATTAGAAGTATTCTTTATCTTGAACAACAAACGTTGAATCAAGAAATTCTCTTGTTTCATTTGGGCATTGCTAACTGCTCTTGTTGTGAGGCCACTGACTACAAAGGATGCATGTTTGTCTATCCTGTCACTGTGCTAAGGCATTTCACGGACTGTGCTTCATTTAAAACTAAACAAACACTTTCTCTCTCCATCCTGGCTCTGCTTCAGCTCGTTAAGTACTACAGCCTGTGTCATCTTTTTCCCAAAACCGTGTACATGAGCACAGCACTAAGGGATTTTTAGGAAATGCCTTAGCAAATAGTTTAAGAACACTAAAACAAGCTGCAATAAGCAAACATATGTAGTCATATTTGATTTGCTTTAAGTGGACATTTCAGTATAATCTTTTCCACACAGTAAACATATCTATAAACAACATTAAAAAATAACCTTGCTCTTTGGGCATCATCTTTTTAAATACTGCAATACACGGGACATAAAACCCACAAGTGAACAAAAGCCCCTAAGACATTGGTAGGAGAAGCCTCCTCTTTGGAGCATCTGCTGGAATTTTTGCTTAATAAAGATAAAACCAAACACATAATTAGTTTGTTAACTTAAAGGAAAAGTGATTGTTCCAAATGTTGTTCTAACCTTTCTTTGAGTGGGAACAGACAAGGTCACCAATATTGGCACTTGATAACTGTCTACAAATATGCTTATCAAGAGGAGAACCAGACAGGAAAAGGTAGGACTAAAGGTAATTTTACACCAAAGTGATTTAATACAACTGAAAAGGAAAACAGGAACAGTTTTCTTATGGTGTATCTCTGAAGCCAGTGGAGCACTGGACTTGACAATAACAGACTGGGATACATTTTTCTGCAAAATAACCAAGCAGTTCTTTCCCTCCCCTATTAAATTAAATAAAATTAAAAATGATCTGGACTCAAGGACTTGGATAACTGAAAATCCAGGGCACGGTTCTCCAAGTGTGGCAAAAACACATATGACACTGCCTCCTGGTTTTCCTTTAAAATTTCTATAAATCACTGAAGATTTCTGCCTTTGGCTCTTCTCAAAATCTAACTTTACTGTATGACAGAGAAGTATCTAGAAAATTTCATTTTCATGAGGTAACAGCTTTTTAAGTCTTTCCTGACAGGCAGTACATGAAGTGTAGTAGCTTCTGGCAACTTACCTTTACATTAAAACAGGCTTTTCTAAAGTTTGTCTACTCCTTTCCTGAGTAAATAAACATACCAGAAGTTTTTTGGGTCTGGTTTCTTTTTTTTTTCTGCAGCTGTTTATTAATCTAAATACTCAAATCATTGTATTTGCAGAATTCTTTCCACACCTAAACAACAGCTCAACGATTTTTGGTATTGTCTTTAACTATTGCAAAGGTAGGCCTAGAGAGAAACCCAATAGCTCTTCTGAAGTGAAAGTTTCTGAAGTGAAAACTGCACACACGGAGAAGTACAACCACTCACATGAGATCACAATAGCTAATTAGCCACCTGCAATTTGTGGTGCATTGCCTCAAACTCCACTTAGACTTCATGACATTATAAACACTTAAACTTTTGACTTTTAGGATAAGCTTGCTTAAAACAAAAGAAAAAAATGAACAGAGTACACTTCCCTGAAGGAAGTAACTTGTAATCTTCATTAACCCCATTATGTGCAGCATCATTTCATCACCCTAACACTCCCTGCAGCTGTCTGGCAAGCATGATCCCAAGAAAAGCTCATTTACATATGGCTCCTGGCCTTGCTCGCTAGAAAAATTTGCTAAAACAAATCACAGTGTCAAAAGAAAGCTCATTAAATTTTTACATCAGGCTGCTATGTTACCCTTAGCTCCCTGGGTATTCATACCTCTTTCTGTCGTTAGTTTTCAGTCCTTAAGGCTCACATATTTTCAAGGGCAGAAACAAACCAATTATGAAAAGGAAGTTATGTGCTTACTGGTATACAATGGCACATCCAGCCACTGCTCATTCACATTCACCAAGAACAGCTCAATTACCACATCACACCACCCTGCTGAATAACACGGTATTTCCACATGCATTTAATTCCATACCAGTATTTGTGTTGAGGCAACAACAGCACTTTAACATACTGAAAATGGGGATTGAGCTCATTTTCCGCCATTTGTGTGTCCCTTTTAATGATGTAGTTCTTCCTTAACATAAAGGAATACCTGGCCCATTTATGCAGTGGTGACAATGTTTCAGAAGACATAAAAATCCTTAGATATCTGGAAAAGTTACATTTATTGGCTTCACCTTAATCTACATTATGTTGGGTATTTTCAAAGAACAGGCATTTAAAGAACTGAATTACATGAAAGTTGTACTCCCTGATCACCCATCCACTGTATTTAAAAGGTACATAAACAATTTCTGCTTTCTAAAAAATCTCTTCTCTAATTTTATTGGATTTGAGATATTTATTTCACTTCTATAGAATTCACATAGCCAATATTTCACTACGCATTTCAAAGAGTACTTAGGATCTTATTTGTTCACAAGGCCAAATACATTAAAGATTATAACTTTGTTCCCCATCACTTCACTTTTCAATTTGTTTTCAGGCCTGACACATCTAACTAACATTTGATGGAGTGCAGTCATTCCTTCCCAGCCCAAGCCTGCACTGCTACAGGCAGATAGGATGCAAATCCAAGGAATCGCTTCTGAAACTTCACAGCAAGGAAGATTTCTCTCTCAAAAGTGTCACAGGCAGCAGGTGCTAAAGCTTGCAATGCTTTTTTCAACTTCTCAGCTTTCTTAAGGTTCTGCTGAATCAGGTTTTTACACTAAATCTGCTGTCTACTGCTGATCTACACTTTTCAACTACAAATGGTTAAATAATTAACAGGCAACTGACCCAAAGGAAGTCTCAAAAGTCCTCAGACACCTGGCCCATGTTTAAGCTACTGATCATCATCATCATCTAGTGAGTAGAGTCAACTTTGTGAGACCTGGAACAAAAATAATTAATTTAAAGAAAAATGGGGCAGGGGAGAGAACCTGGATATGAACTCAGCCCCTTTCCCTCTCATCCAACTCATTTATTCCAGCTGAAACCATTTCCGTGCACCATTGTGGGCGATAAGAAGAAGCCACACGGGGAAGCCATCAGCATTCTAATGATTATAGATATCACAGGACATGAAAGAATGAAAGGCCAACGTTAACACCTCTGCATTTAAAAATCAAACATCAAGCATCATAGATTCCCATTACTCCTGATGGAACTCGCAGTCTTCTGATGTCAGCAAAACAGCATTACCCATGGACGTGACCTGAAGCACAGACAAAGTCCTTGTGACCAGCTACTGAGAGCTCAGGCATCCCACAGCTGCCCCTGACCACACAGGCAGATCCACTCCACAGCCCATTTGATGCACACGCACTAACATACAAACAGCAAAGTACATTTTGGGGCTATTCTTTCATTTGACCTATAGCAAAGAACTAAATTTAATATTGACATTTCTGCTTGGAACGAAGGGTAGAGCGACCCATTCTGCATCTTCCTAGCTGCACTTGTACAGCCAGAAATAGCTTGACATTGAAAACAACTTGAAATGTGTGCAAGACCAAAGACAAAGTAGAAAAACAACAAAAAAAATCACAACAGGTATTGCTTAAACACCTAAAGCTGCTCTAAACTTCCAAACACTGGCTACCAAACTGCATTTACTTTCTGCTGCCAGCTGAGAGGCAGCTCTACAACCCAGAGCCTGCCAGTCTCTTAAATTAATTAGAGACAGTTCAGTGATCCATAACCAGGGGACTTTCTGGAATCACTGACGATTGGTTTCCATTTAATTCACAAGGGGCCAAGGGTGCCCTCATGTGTGAGCCAATATTCTTTCATCACCCACATGTTACAGGAGGGCTGACTTCCCACGAGGATTTCTGATCAGAAACCTGTGCCATTGATGTTCCAGCTTTCAACAACCTAATTATGGTATCCATGAACAAATAACACTTAGAGGGGATTTTCTGATGCATTGTTTTGGGGTTTTGTGAGGGCTCCCTTCCAAATACACGACATTAATGAGTAAAAATCATCTGACACATGATATGTAACTTAAATAACGAATATTTACTCCATATGCCATTGGCTCTAGTGAAAATTCGACATCTTGGATGTGTCACAGAAAACTAAACCTCAGAAGGAATAAACCTTTACTAGAATAATGGCATCTATTTCTAAAATTTTACACAAAAAATATTCTTTAACATTATCCCATTGAATAGAACTTTCTCCCTGAGATTCACAGGACTGCTTCTGCCTTTTTAAACATGCTCTTTTCAAACAATCATGCTGGTTTAGTGAATTGTGTGCTCTGTCATTCTGAGATGACCTGAGACAGCAGGGCAGAAAAGAAGAAAAAATCCAGAAACTCCACAGGATCTATGCACAGCATGTATCCCAGCACTGACAGAAGCAATATATTTTCAGGATCTGAAAAAAAGCAGCCCTAGCTGCACAAAAACAAGGTTCAGTTAAATAATAGGCTGTTGTCCTTATATTTATTGCAGTTAAAACAAGCATCTTCAAGGGTACTTCTGCATTTTCATTCATTAAAGCAACATGCACAAAATAAGGCTAAAAGGGCTAAGGTTTTGACCTGAGACTGAAATATTAAGTCTGATCTAACCCTCCAAAAACAATTTTAATTTCTGAGGTACCCCATTGAAATAAAACACGTCTCAAAGTAGCACATCTTACATTAGATCCTCAAATCAAAACCTGTTGTCATTCTTTCTGTACCACATTTATTTCAAACAGCTGACGTGTTCCCAAACACACTTTAGCCCATGCTAGAGATTGTCCATAACCACTTAATCCTCAAAACGTTTAACCTGCTACAGATGCAGGTTAAACTTTCAGATGCATTTCTAGAACGAAGAGAAGCAAGCGAGTCTCGTTTATCACACTTGTAGCTTTGAAAGTTTGAGCTTTATAGATCAAGACACTGTCAATATTGCTTGGAACGTAACATCAGCACTGCTCAAATAGGAGCTGTTCTCATTAGACTGCTGAGCACTTTTTAGGAATATTGTGTTGTTATAAAGGCTGGCAGTTCCTTGGTTAAGATTAAAGTTTGCCATTTCATTACGGAAATCTTGTAAAACACTGCATGTAAAACCTTTACAATTTGTAATAGACTCAGCCTTTCAACCTGAAGAATAATATATTTGTGCATTACCTCTCAAACTGATTGGACGCTGCAAGCTCTTGTCTGTGTGGGAGTCTGCCCACTTTAGAATTTCAACAGCTTTTTTTATGAGCTGCATGTTGGGATTCACAGCACATCTATGGTTTGTCATAGGCAGCACCCTTTATATCATTTGATTTCAAAGCTGCTTGCTACAAATCCTCTGCAATCAGGTTGTTATTAATACCTTTAATCTGCCCTCAGACAAGAAATCTAGTGCAGTGTGGTTGTGCCAAGCAGGCTGAACAGTAATCAGCAACCATATCTGATGGATTATGTTCTTTGTACACTATTTACAGTGAGCAAGGAACAGAAAAACATGCATATGCTCATGCCTTGTGCTACTGTTCATGCAGGCACTGGTGCTGAGTCCATCTGTATTCTCACCAGCGCGTTCTCTGCACCCAAAGCAGCTGAAAAGAAATAGAGTTTCGGGGAAAAGTGTCGTACTGCCCCTCCAATGGAATGAAATATTCACAGCTTTTATCAGGTAACATAAAGGGTGCTACAACTTGAATATACTGTGCAGTAAATAGCAGCTCTGAGCACTGCTATGCATTGTGGTCTTTTGCATATTGAATGGGAAATCCAGGAGCTTACTGAAACTTGGGAAAAATTAATATCAATTTCTGTTCTCATTCTGGAAAATATCACTCATCACTGCTACTTATCCCTGATTTAAAATCCCTTCAATTTAAACTGCCATTACAGTCATAGTTCTGACATCCATGTAACTAGAAGGCAGTCCTGTGGTACTAATTAAAGAGATTTTTCCTTTCACAGAATTAATTCTGGCAGTTGTTCCTTCTTTTTTGTTGTTGTTGAGTTTTTTTCTTGTTTATTGGGTTGTTTGTTTTTCTTTGTTTGTTTTTAATGTATAGCCAAAGGCAATCTTCCATGTATATGCTCTAGTCTAGACTCTTGGGCCCATGGGGTCTACAGAATTCCTTTGTGCACAAAGAGCACATCTCTGAGGTTCTGGTAAATAGCACAAATTTAGCACAAACACAGAAAAAAAATAATCAAACCCCACATTCTTTGTCAGTAGGAATTAAATGAGAATTCATAGCATGGAGTTTTCAAACATTGCAAATCTGCTGAAATGACAGCACAATGAACTGAAATGTTGACAAAGATAACAAGAAAACACCCAGGATTCACTGTGAACAAACACACTTTACTTAGAATACTTCCTCAAAATCCAGGAAATATTGGTGATGAGTGAAAACTGGGAGTCAGCTGAATTAAAGCAGTAACTTCACACAACCAAACCTTACCACTTTTGGCTTACTCTGAATCACTACCACTTGATAATTTTGACAAATTATTTTTCAGCTTCTACTTGAAGAAACTCTTGCTAGAGACCATTGCATTAACTCATAGCTGCACAATACGTGGATAAAGGCTGCTGAGTTAGGAAATTAGCTATGGCCATCCTCTAACTCTCAGTTCAAGAACTGGATAGGGAAACTAAAACAAGCAATGAAGCACAAAGAAAACATAAACCATTAGTTATTCAAAAAGCGTGAGATTACACAGTGCAGAGCTTGTGTGAATACCAAAGAACAAAATTCAGCTGAGGTATTTCCCTGCACAGATCTGGCAGCTTTATATATCACCCTGACTGCATTTGGTGAATAAATAAGTAGATTTAAGCAGTTGCAGCACAGGCTGGACATTTGCAGGACAGGTCAGCCACACTCACAGAGTGCAGGAACTAATTATTGATGATCAACACAATCACACCCTGAGATAAATGCAAGTAAATGTGTCTCACTCTTAAACTTCTTTGAAAGCCCCTTTTCTGAAGAAGTTTTACCTGCCAAATAATAACAGCCATCACCAACACTCTGAAACAGCCAGGAGCTATTCTTATGGAAACAAACACAGTAATTTTCATCTGCTGCCCATTGATTTTGTTCTACAGCTTCAGCACGGGTCTGTGTGTTTAGTGCATCTGAAATGTTCACTTATACTGATCTCTAGAGGCTCCCAAATCAGGACATGAAAATAATCTTACTCTGTCATTTCCATTTATTTAGAAACAGGTCTTGATGTGCTTCTCCTTACTGTTTTATCTGATTCACAGCTATTTCAGCATGTTACAAGGGAGGCGGGGGGGAGTAAAAACTGGCACGAGAAAGAACTGTACATCCTGGGAAAGAGGAGAAAAGCAATGATCTAATATGCATGTAAATAATTACACACTGCATGGCAGAAACGTAACAGATTTTCAGGCCTGACTCATGATTATTTCATCCACCTGTGTGCATACTTCAGACCATAGATCCTGCAGTCTTTGTAGTATAGAACATAGTTGTAAGCGCTGAGAATCCAAGGAAGACAAAGGCAGTGCTAGAACACTGAAAAAAATGTGAAATAAGGAACTGATCTTCCAAAAGGGAACTTGGGGAAATCGCTAAACAGCTTAATTTGAGCTCTGCAAAAACTCAAAACAAAAGCCAAAACAGAACAAAAAAAGCATCAGCACCAACGGTGAAACAAATAAAACACCCCACTGCAATCAATAAGCTCCTGAAGATAAAACACAATTATATAGCAGGCAACATTGATTTTTTTTTTTTTCAAAACAAACCAAGTTAAACTTAATTTTCCTCTGTAACAGTGCACAAGAGTGTCTAGATAGGAGGTTTCCTGTAACTTGTCTGCAGGAGGTTTTTGATAGTATTTCACGTGGCAGTCCAAAGCAAGCCTGGAAATGAGAGGAAGATGAAACTATTGCATGATAAGAGATAAAATGGTTGAACAATCTCAGAGAACAGTTATTAATTATTACCTGTCCAGAACACACCAGGAAGGTTTCACCAAGGTCTGTCAGTAATTTTGAGAATCACTTGGGTGATGGAATAAAGACTTCTCTTGGCCAAAAAGGGACCTGATACAAAGTTAGGGAGCACAGCCACGCTGTAAAACAGGTTTAGAATTCAGAATGAGAGTACAAAATATTAAAAATGGTCTCTACAGGATATAAATACTGCTAAGCTCAAGGAATGATGTAAAAACAGGAATATCCAACAGTGACTAATACAGAAAGAAGGTGGTTAAGCAGCAAGACTGGTGAGTCTTGCTTAGGCTTAGACTCCAAGTTACCACGAGCTGAACAAGGCTAACAGAGCGACGCTGTTGGGTGAGAGGCAACACAACCAAGTGTGAAGGGCAGACAGAATGCTTCCATCCTAGTCACACCAGTGACCTCCCCACGGGGAAACTCTGCCATGAGATGTAAATGCCACACTTAGAGAAACTTTCCAGGCTAGCTGGAAAGATTTAAGAAATTGATGTGTGTTCTGTGGAAGGAGGTTAAGGCAGAGTAAGACACATTGCAACAGTTAGCAAGCAAAAGTCTTGTTCCAGGCTACATTTCTCTCAACTTTTGCCAGAGATCAGCTCAAAATTAAAATTAAGAAATAAAATACATACCTCTGTAAAAACAAAAGTCATGAAAAAGTTCATCTTGGTGAGGAACTCCATGCAGTCATTTCTTACTTACAGTGGGCATTGGTATCATCTTTACTAGTTAGATGGATGTATTTCTTGTTAAAGTACAGAAGCTAGGGCACAAAACATTACCAGTCTTGCACTGAGGAGCCAGCTCAGTGTAGTGCCAGTTTTCCAGATCAATTATTATGTTATACAGCCTATCCCTGTGCTCACTGTTAATGTATTTCTTTATCCCAGGATGAAACTTCCTCCCTATGAATGGCAAAAATGCTGGTTTTATCATGTTAAACTATTTCAAAACCTGAAAAAAATAGATTCTTATTTTGAATAAATGCCACACCAGAATGAAAAGGAGGCACTTCACTACTTTCATACCCTAATGACAACCTGATTAACACAGCAATTCATAGTAAGGGAGCCAAGCAGCCTCAACGGGCCATATGCAGCAACACTGTGACTTATGGCTTTATATTCTTAAACTGGCCTCTCCAGCACCATCTGATAAATCAACACACAAGTCATTAAATGGTTCATTGTCCCAGCAATATGATTCATTCTCTCTGCCAGAAAACACAAGAAATGATGGTCATCTTCTACTTGCAACCATGACTGTCCATCAAAAGAACAGATTAACTGTATGAGGGAGTTCAGTTTGGTGTAAAGGTCAGTGGGATGCTTCATGTGCCAGTTTTTCTTCTCCAAGGCTTGACTTCTTAGTAGGGAAAAAAAAGTGTGGACAAAGAGGAAGAGAATATGGTTACCTTGCTGTGTAGACAGCTTTTTAAAATAAAATAATCACTAACTTAAAAAATAAAAGTCATGACAGAAGAAAATGGAAACAGGGCTTGCACCTGGTCACCGTGAAGTCTGGCACCATCAGTAGCCTTGCTTAGGTCAAAAACTAAAATCCCTGGCAATGTGCCGTGGACCAAGAGTGAGCTGAGCTGGCAGCTTCACGTGTGCTGCCATTTCATGCCTCTGTTCTCTGCAGTCTAACACTTGCTACCAGTTCCTAAACATTTACTACAGTTACCACTTAATCAAGGAATGGCCCTTGTGATTAGCAGCCTGCAAGAGTTTTAAATGTCTCCCTAAGGAATTCCAATATGCTTACTGTAGTATGAATGCACTGAGTATACTTCTAAATGAAAACATACATGTAAAAATTACCTGATTCAAGCAAAAGAGCAATGCAGCCCTGCAAATCTATACATGAAGTACCTTGAAGAAAAATTATTTGAAGCATTCAGAGAACAGTGTCCAAGTGGGTGTAGAATAGCTGCTCTACCATGACAGAACCAAGTAACACTTTTTTACTATGCCTTCACATTTCAGACTGTCCTTGACAGCCAGTAGGTCTGAATAAAAATTACTAGATATATAAAAAATAAGTCTCTGTCATCACAGTACTATACTGAAGATCATGCAACATCCCTCTAAAGATAAAAGTTGGAAAAAAAAGACCTCCGGCCTAACCTAAGAAATAGTAGAAAAAAATATAGAAATAGTAGAAAAAAATATGATCATTAATTCACAGAAACAATGAATAGAAGCAAATATGTATTCCTGCTTCTAGTTACTCATCATACATCAGCATCCATTACAAAAATTAAGAACATGCTGATTTATAAAAAAATTGTGTCTATGTCTTAATCACAGTAACTCAAGCTTTGTCTTCAAAATTGAAGGATTGTTATATTCCTTCCCAAGATTTTAATTGCAACAAGAGTTTGATTTTTTAAGAGTGGTTGAGGTTTTTTTTTCTGGTGTCAGAAAAACACTCAAAAAACAACAGCAGAAACACTTGAGGTATTATACTTACAGGAGATGGGAAAAATTGGGTTTTCCTAAAGATATCAGGGAATTGTGCAAAACCACAGTAAGAGCCAGGATTTGGGTTAATTTTGTACCCAGAGTAAGCCCAAGTGTTTTACCAGAACCTTTGGCTGGAGCTTTCCACACAAAATTAGATACAGCAAGATTCAAAGGATATTTACAGAAATTACTACCTGACAGTGATGGTATTTATATAAATTATTTGATATAGTTACAGTAGACAGATCTGTTCCTCAAAGGCAAAACATTTCTAAATTTACAAACTATGAGCATTCCTTATGAAACATCACACTTCAGTATCCTTGCAACTATGGGCCAGAGAGATGAAGACATTCAGGCACAAATTTTAATAATATCAGTGTACTTGTATAAAGATCCCATTTTCTGAAAATTGAAAGTGCAGGTATTTTCACCATGCCAGCTGCACTTTAAGTACAGACCTGCTACACTTATTTCTAGATATCAGCTATCATGCACCTCTCAAGAGGTGGAATATAAACTGCCAGAGCAGCAGGATGGTTATGCTTGAGCAACTGGCAAATCAAGGAGATTGCATGGTCTGGCTTTGAGGCTTAACAGAGCCGCAGCTCTTACTGCCCAGAAAGTCTTAACAAATATCTGCTCCTCCAGCTGGCAGAGCACACAAACACAACAGGTTTAGGAGGCAGTAGAAAGACTCTTTGCTGTTTCAAGTTACCGATCAGAAATAAGCATGGCTCAAAAGGATTAAGTCTCAAAATCATACATTATTTTGAATAGCTGACAAAATTCTCCATAGAAAGTAGTAATTTGGGAATTGGAAGAAAAGAATATTTGTTTGCCTAAATNAAAAAAAGAAGAGTACCATATTCCTAAAGCAACTTAGAACTTGCTGCTTCCGCAGAATACACGAAATGAAGGGGTAGAAGAAATGAAAAAGGAAAAAAGAAAATGTGATGTATGGGCCTAAATTGTTTCCTTTTAATCTGGAGATAGCCCCATAATTTGCTACCTGTAACAGAAGGTAAAAATTCCTGCCTTTCTCTTTGGGGAAGTGGAGGGGCAGAGTTCCAGGGCAAGCAAAACATCTTCACACCTGCTTGGCTGAAAAGTCCCGAGTGCTGCTAGAATCCTGATCATTTTAGAAAAATGTGAACAGCCTTCAAGTGATGGTCTCTGCTGACATGCAAAGTCCTGAGAATCAATAGGTTTTTGTGATTAAAAAAAGAAAGCACCATGTGTAGCGTTCCTCTAGATTTGATTTAGTCACAAATGATCATGTTATAAAGATTTACCTCTCTGCACTAAATGGCAGAACTATCACCCCTCCCAGGCAGAATTCGCTTGTTCTTAAGGTAAGAAAATAACTGCTTTAACAAAGTTCAAACTTCCAGGGACAAGGGCCCCCATTCTTGGGCCTTGTAACTTGACCAAGTTACCTCATCTCTCCAGCTGCTCTTATGCTGGAAATCCATCAAATGCCCGAGTGCCAGGCTGCAGCAGGTGCTCAGCAGCCTGCCTTGGCTCACTGAATAAAAATAAAAGCTAGTAAGGACTTCCCCGAGCATTTCACCATTTGGATTCTTCATGCTGGCATAAAAGCATTTTTTTTTAATCTCTTGTCAAAGACTAAACTATTTTATTCTTTGGATTTAACGGCAACCATATTCTGTACTTTGGATTTTGGGGGAAAAAAGTATATCCTGTGAGGTTTTAATTTGAAATGTTAGTACGTTCTAAACAGTCCTACATTTCCACAAAAGTGTTGATTTCAACTTTATTCCATCTCAGTAAGTGTTCCTAGGAATTAAAAGGAAACAAGAGCAACAGAATTGATTGTGGATAATGTATTTGGAACCAGATCACATTAACTAGTATTATGTATAATTAATTGATGTCCACACCGAGATCTGCCTTTCTAGATTCACTTCTATAAAGAGCACCTTATGGCATATCTTTGCAAATCTCTTTTCCTACAACTGGGAGAAATTTATGTCAAAAAGCAATGAAATGTGACATATTCCCCCAGAGCAGAGATATTAACTTTTTCTGAAACTAGTCTGCATGAAATAAAAAAAAATTAGCATAGAATTAACATTTTTAAAGACTCCTAATACGCAAAATTATGTTATTGAAATTGACAGCAGTGAGGTTTATCTCTTAACATAGGCCGAGGAAAGGATAACCTCAGAGGGACCAATGTCCCAGCCTCAACAACTAATCATGATTCAGATACTTAGTAGAAGTAGTAAGAAAAAGTAATATAAGTAGTAAATCTCTTGGAAGAGATTTTTCCTTCTGTCCTCCCAGATAGTGCTTTAGTGAGAATCAGGAAGGGGAAAGTGAAGATGTAGGGGAAGGCAAAAACCAATCTTCAGAAAAGACCACATATGAGGAAAAAGAACGTCAGGATTAATGAAAGTCACAAATAACTCAAGTTCAAGATCTCGTCATTTTTTGCTACAATCTAGTAAATTCTTTACATTTTCCTAATTATGTATTTTATTTGTCAAAATGCAAACTTTTAACAAAAAATAAGAAGGGAGAGGATGTGTATTCAAAATAACATCATATTTAAGTGAGATTAAAAACATTTCTGATGTTTCAGAATTTGACATTCAACGTTTAGCTGTAATGACTATCAGTTTTCATGCTGATATATACTGAATTTCACTAGTTAGGTGATTTCTGCCCGTATAGCTGCCTTTTCTGATCAGGATATATAGTCCTGCATATCTATTCAGCAACTATTGGCAAGTATCAAAGGTGCTATATCTAATTTCACAGAAATACCTTTCAAAAATGTTGAGACTGAAATTGTTCCAATATTGGATTCTAGAGGTCTGGGGTATTTTAACCCAATATGCAACACCGAAATGTATAAAATTAGAAAATTAGTACTACAGATGAAGTAAAGAGAAGAGAACGAGTTATGTTGTTTATTTTAGCAACGTTTTAACTTGAAAACTACTGTTTTCCACACTATTCACTAAACTGGAAAGGTCTCACGACCTGACTAAACAGAGGCAACTTCCCAGTGCCACCCCTCTCCACACAAAAGAATTCAGCGTTGCTACAGCAACGCATTCCCGTTTCTGGAGTTCAGCGTTTGAGCGAACCCCAGCCCCGCACGGGCGCCGCTCCACGCCCCTCCACGGCGCTGGGGTCACCGCGCTCCCACAGACATCCCGTGCTGGCAGCGGAGGGTGAAAATCCCCCGGGCGGCAGGGGCGGGAGAGCGTTTGGGACGCACCTGCAGGGACCCCTGAACGCGAGGCACTCAGCCCCCCCGGTTCGAGGCGCTGCCTGACGGAACTGCGGCGATAACCCACACCCGCGTCACCCCGCCCGCACTCGCGTTCCCCCGTTCCGTGCGAGCAGAAGCCCCGGTGCAGCTGCAGAGGCGATATTCTGAAGGTTATCGCCTCAAATCAGAGCGAGCACAACTCTCTTTAGAGAGAAATCGCTTAAAGCCAGGCGTGCTTGTTTATGTTTTGTCCTTGCTGCCAGCGGGGTTTGTAGGCAGCTGAAGGAAGATTTATACCAGAGTGCCTTCTAGTGGTTACGGAGCTCAAACCTCAGCTCCAAACTGAAATCCCAACGCTGGCCAAATAATTATTCACTAAACCAATCACAAAAATAGATTTATAGATGTCATATGGGAAATACTTGTTGCATGTCAGACCCACCGTTTTCCATGGTAAAGCTGTTTATAAAAATAGAAACATAATTTAACAATAAAAGAGTATTACTTACCAAACAAATAAGCAAGAAAATAACAGATACTAAAATACAGTGTTCAGCTTTGGGAACACACTTAACCTGAATTGCAGGGTTACGTCAGCTAGGAAAATTAGCAATATTGTGAGTTCACTTCATTGAATAACTCTAAGAGCAGTATTTATTAGAACAATTTTTAACTGTACCAGCCACACATTTATGTAATATTGAGCTATAAAAGACATAGAAGTTTACATTTGGATACCAAAAAAACCCTCACAGTCTCAACTGGAAATTCCCTAATATATAAAACTGTCTGAAAAGGTAAAAAAGAAATGGTCAGACTGTTCAGGAACCATCGCATTTTTCTCAGCCTATCAACCAGATCTGTAAAGTGTTTTGCAGAGGCTTTGCACTGCAGGTGTAGCTGCCTGGCTGCCGTGTTTAATGTACTTTCACTAATGGCAGCAGGCTTTGGAACAACTCACTAACTTAAAGTGTTATAGGAAGAAGTGGAAGCTACTGGTGAGGGGGATTTGTGTATCTTCAGTTAACCTCTGAGCTGTGTCAGCAGCACTACACCACACTGGAGTCACTTCTTCAAATATCTTTTCCTTTTCTGGAAACATCACAAACCAGTGTCCAAAAGCCATGGGAAACAACACCATTTCCAAGGAACACCAAAACATGCTGGTTATGCACCAAACCGCTGCTGAATTTATTTAAATGTTTCGAAGGCACCTCAGAAGAGAAGCTTAATGGTTACAGAAAACGTAGGGGGAAGGCTTCATTCTAGTTTGGGGGTCACTAGTAAAACTAGTCAAAGCTGATTACAAAATTCTGTAGACGAGAAATAAACAATCCTTAGTTTCCAACTCACTTCTGTGACTGCCAACCACATTATCACACACACATCCTTCTTAATTACCTTTTTAAGCCCAAAAGTAAATGCTGCTGCCCCCATAATCCCCAACACAGACCTCTCAATTAGGACAGCTTTATACCAGAGGATCTATTTCTTTCTCATAATGCTGCGTTTAATTTATTTACATTTGTTGAAAAACACAATAAAAACCTCTGGTAATTCAGGGAATTTTTCCTGCAGATAAAATCTGCTAACTCTAGACACCAGCAGAAGTACCAGTGACACTGGAGTGCCCTCAGGTGACCTCTGAGACAACCATTTCACAGGAAAAAAGAGAGATAAAAGTAGAAATAGAAAATTAGGCAGTCTTTCTTTTTGCCTTGGGGCAACCACCGCCAGCCCCCCTCAGCACCTGCGGGGAGGAGCCCTGTGGGGCTGCTCGCCCTCAGCACCGACTTTCCTCCCTTCCCAAGCCGGCATTATCCAAACCTCCCGACACCTCCAGGGCCTACCTCGGGCATCCCAGGGCTGGAAGATGAGACGCCAAACAGCGATACCGGCTCGGACCGGGATCCGGGACCCTTCTGGGAGCTGCGGGCTCCGCCGACCCCGCTTAAAGGCCCGGGAGCAGCGGCAGCGCCGGAGGCGCAGCTCCGCCCTGGGTGGGGCTGGGGCGGCACAGGTGTGTCCGCAGGGTTGGGATACAGCTCCTTCACCCTGGGTGGGGCTGGGGCGGCACAGGTGTGTCCTCAGGGTTGGGATACAGCTCCTTCACCCTGGGTGGGGCTGGGGAGGCACAGGTGTGTCCGCAGGGTTGGGATACAGCAGCTCCTTCACCCTGGGTGGGGCTGGGGAGGCACAGGTGTGTCCTCAGGGTTAGGATACAGCAGCTCCTTTACCCTGGGTGGGGCTGGGGAGGCACAGGTGTGTCCTCAGGACTGGGATACAGCTCCTTCACCCTGGGTGGGGCTGGAGCAGCACAGGTGTTCCCTCACAGCTGGGATACAGAAGTTCCACTCAGTTTGTTCTCTGTGGCAGCACTGATCTGTTGGAATCTCTGCTGTGAGCAGGACCCGGTGCCTGGTGACCCCAGACAGTGAGGGATGCTGTGGGATTCCCCCCCAGCTCCCCAGGTGTGCCTAACCGTGCCTGCAGCCCGGCAGTGCAGGGGCCGTGTCACCTCACTCTGGCTGAGATAAATCACCTGTGTGCTTTGTTCCCCACATTCAAGCAGCACAACACAGCCTTTGCTCAGAGTCCCTCTCTAAGGAGTCGCTGCCTTACTCACCTGTGCAGTCACACAATAATTAGTAACTTTACACCAGTGAGGCTACATAGCATACGTGCAAGGTGAAACATTGTGGAAAGGGGAATTGCACATAAACAATATTCTCAGCATCTTATTAATTCCACTGAGACTCAATGAAGACTCTTAACCAAAGTCACATAAACTGGTTAACTGCATACATAGTTTCTTAATAGCTATCAGACAACTAAACTGACAAAGGTAAATGCTCTCCCCTTGGCATCAGGAATGGATCAAAGCCAGCCTTGTGGGACCCTCCTCCAGTCTGCTCTTCAGGACTACAAAGATGACAGAACGCAGTATCCCAAATGAAGCATCAGAAACAAAGTACGTTTCATTTCAAATCCAAGCATGTTTTCTAAAGATGTTTGCTTTCTGATTTGTTTCAAATAGATATGGAACTTTTGCTGCATCTTCCCTCTATTCTGTCCTGCTGCTGGAGTGTTCAACTGCCCGAAGTGCAGAAAACCACATGTAAAAGCAGCTAAGCTATGTCTGTTGGGATAGAGACAACATCAGCCACAGGCAACTGAAATCTTAAGCACTTGGAAATCAAGACATGGACTTTCAATCATCAGTGGCTTTTTTTAAAGGGTGCTTTATGGTTCTGAAAAATTCTAGCAAAGCTTTTCATATGCCCAATGCATGTGGGTATTATTTCAAGCTGAATGTCCTGATTAACAAGAGGGGTCCCATCAAAGACAAGAAGAAGAGACTGGGTTGGCTTTTACTGAAGGAAGTGATCAAATAGTATACAATACCAAAAAAAATCATTAAAAATGCAGATCTAGAATTATGGAAATATAAACAGCATTTAACCAAATGGGAAAGTTTTGATGAGACAGTGCACGGATTTGGCAAACACTTTGTTAGCACAAATAAATCCTGGTTTTTCGGAGCTTAAGTGAAGAAGAACAGCATTGCTACAGCTGAGGGGACTCTCCGAAGATTCTTGACTGAGTAGTACATGCATTTTTTACACCAGTACAGAAGGAAGTGTTTTAGATCAGTTAAAATGGAAAGAATGTAATGTTGGGTGGTTTACCAAAGTAACTGAAGAAATCTCAGCTTTATGGTTTTGCTCTTTATCTATATCTTTTATTAAATTGCTTCATAAATAGTCTTCCTCTGGAACGAGAGAAAGCTCATCCTTCTGACGGTAGTGAATCGATGGAATGAATATCCATTTCTGATTGCTATCAGGCAGACAGCAGTTTAGTAGAACACTTAAGCTTTAAAGAACAAGCTTAAATCTTACTGGAGACAATTATGTCCTTTTCTAACTGAAGAAAATGGTTGTAGCACCTTTAGCAGAGGCTCATGGTTATGTTCAGCAGTAAGAAAAATAGTATTAGTAAAAGGTAATAATAGAGTAGCCTGGACATAAAAATACATAAGACAAATAGAAATTACCTGGTGTATTGGAGCGTGTTATATTAAAAAAAAAAAAATGTTCCTCCAGTTCAGACTTATAGCCAGTGGGTCAGACTGTGTATTTCTCTTTGCCAGGACTGAGGTGGTTTCACAAGGAACAGAAAAGAATATGTGTGCAAAATCATTTCACCCGAGACATTCCTGGCACTGAGTTGCTACCTTATCCAGAATTCGTACAGTTCTCAGCTGGAAACAGCAGCTACCAAAATGTTTGTAACTGGGAGAGCTGCTGGTGCTGGGCCAGGAACTGGAGGTGCAATGGAGCCCAGGAATCAGCACTTTGGCACAGAGGAGACAGAATCAAAGCATTTTCTCTCTTTCGCACAGCACACCTTGAAGGAGCACAGATCCACGTGTCAGCATAAACCAGCATGATGACGATGCACGTGTTTCTCTGTCAAGGAAAGGGAAAGTATCTTCCAAGAGTCCAAGGCAGTAGGAGGCTGAGAAGGAATTTGTGCCAGTGCCACTGTAACCTACTCTCTGTGGTATTCCAGTGGCACAACTTCCTCCTGTGCCATCACTGGCACGTTGCAGAGCCCATCCAGAAAGGTGTGCAGGTGCTCTCAATGGCTGTAACCAAACCACAGCAGCTCCAGGGGTGGGAATGTTTGCCACTGTCACTGTCCTGAAGGACCAAAGAATGCAGGAGACACTGGGCAGTGTCAGCCCACCAATAAATCTCCTGGTCACTCATTATGCCTGGCTGGATATCAGAGCTTTAACACACGGCTGTTCATACTAAATCATGTTTACTTTATACCCTTCTGCAGAAAAGGTCAGCCTTGTCTGATTTTTTTGGTGTTAGCTTGTGTTTCCTTTGTACATGTGCAGCACAAATTATGATGGAGTCTTCCTCCATATGGTGCTCTAAGCTTTCCTAAATTGATTACAATTAAAATAGACAGTTCTTTGACTGATCTTCTTTTCTTAAGCACAGCTAATGCAGATTAACTGTCCACAGAAAGAGGGTTTAAGTATCCAGTGCAAGTAAAACCTCATATTAAACATTACCAGTGACATCACCATGTATCACTGTCATCATTTGATGCATTGTGCTGTTTGACAATATAATAAAAATTAGCAACTAAAAATATAGTTCTGTGCTGAAAGACCCAAGTTTTTACTCTCATGCATGTCATGTGTGCTGTCTCATTGAATGGTGATTCAAACTACAGCACAAAGTAATCTTTGAGTGTCCTTCTGTCTAAGAATGATCCCAGTTGTATCTACTGAAAAATCTGGCTGTACCCAGCACAATAAATTTGAAATTTCTGAACTACTGTTCAATCTTCATTTTGTTTGTAAACATATACGAACCCATAAAATGAAACAGATGTGTAATATGAGAATGAAAACATGACAAACTCTCATATTAGAGCATGACATTTTTCACTGCGTTCTAAGAAAAAAAAAACACGAAGTGTGAGCACATGTACCTTATTAAACCACAGGATTTTCAAAATATGTTTCTTAATTTTGAAAAAGGGTTTTACTCTGTTTTGATGAAAAGTCATGGTGAAGGAAAAAATTTCCAGCACAAAGAGGCAGATGAATAGAATTTATACAACTTACTATATAAAAAACAACAAGTTTTGTATAAGATAAACTGTGCCCATAAAAAGCAGATGGCTACAAAGGACTGATTCCTAGGATACCGTAAGCGAAATAAGCAGCAACCTTGCTCCATTATGATTAGTCCTTACAGAACAGGTTGATGAGTATCTCAGTAGCTGTTGAAAGCACAGCAATCAATGCCTGTGAAATTTATGCAATTTAAAAATCCATGCTACTACAAGTTTTTTTAAGTATTCATTTGCTCGTCTCCGTTTCTCCTCCAGTGACTCACAGAGCTTAGGCTACAGCTATTTAAACCCTCCAAAGACAATCCTGGATACAAGCATGAAAGGCATGAATGAATCCAAGGCTAGAGGAAAAGGAGCATGTTTTGATCCTTCATGTTCCCAGACATGAATCCTCAGGAATTATCAAAACAAAACAGAAGGGTTATTCAAGCAAAACTAAGCAGTGGAATGTTTGTCAATGCTTCCTTAAGAAATGCACTTGTTTATCTATAATCCAATTTCTACATGAAGACTTGGCCCAGTTTTGGGAAAGATTTTCACTCTCAAATAATTTCATTCTTTATATACTTCGGTATATAAAGAACGAAAGCAGATATTCTTTCTATACTCCATTATCTAAAGAAGTCTATTAACTTTTAGAACTAAACAAAGTATGTCTTAAAAATTGCTTTGCACCCACTACTGTCTTAAGAAAAAGAATCTTTGATGACTAATTCTGCAGAAACACAGGTATTGAATTTGACTGGTACAGAGCTGATAATGCATCAAAATAAATGCCATGGTTAAATTTATCTGGACTCATATCAGTATGAGAGCACAACCAGGACAGCCATACACCAGTGATATAGTACCTGCTCATGTTGAAATGGAAGGAAACATTTCTTAAAACTTGTCTAATTTCCAATAAAATGGTTTAATAACAAACCCCAAAATTACAATGACAATTTTCTGACAGACACAAGCAGCAGGGATGAGCCCTGCTCCCTGCAGGCCACCATCAGGCACGTGAACTTTATCAGAGTAACCACACAAAAACCAGCTGGCAGGACCTGTTCAGGCTCACAAAAGGCTGTGACAGAATTCTTCACAGGAGTCTGCTGGAAAACTCAAATAAATCTATGATAAGAAGCAAAATACTTGTTCAATTCTACAGCTGTCCAGGGGATAGAAATTAAAGAAGGAATAATTGGTTTACTGTCAGTATGGCTAAATAGTAACAGTAATGCCTCAAGATTCTGTACTTTCTGTACTACTGAGAACTTTTCTCAGCAATTTGACAGAAAATATGACAATTTTCTATCTGGCCAGCTTGTTAAAAAAAAACCTACCAAAACAAAACCAAACTGGATGATCTGGAATACAGACAGTAAGCAACGTCCAAAGGCACAGATTTGTGGTTTTGTTCGGTAGATTGTGTCCTGCACACAAAATAATCATTGGGAGAACTGTTGTGTGTGTTCCTGCAGAGCAGTGCCATGGAGTTGTGCCACTGCTGCTGAAGAGCCTCTGCCAGGCCTCCTCTGCTTGCCACGGCTGGGGGCAGCTCTGTTCCTGGGCTGCACTCTGCCAGCCCCTACAGATTTATGCACCCTATCTCCTGAACAAAGGAACTGCTCATGTAAGTATTGCTAATTTATCATAATCACAAGACGAATTTTAGGCATATGTTAGATTTTCTATTGAAGAAGAAAATTACTCCTGTTCTTTTTCTGAATGAGTTAAGGTCATCAGGAGGCAGCTTTCACCTGCCAGTCTTCTGAATCACAGGGTAGAGCTGGATTTTTTTTTAAACCCACTGATTTTTTTTTTTTTTAAATAAAATGGAAAAGCTTTCCATGCACATTTCAGTATGAAAGCCATGTAACTCCCTATTCTTTGTCCTGATTGCAGCACTTATCGAAGAGAAACATCTGCTAGAGCACAAATACTGCAGAATAATCTTCTTTGGGTTAACATTCTGTATTACCATTACGAAATTTTTTTCTAACCAGATAGCTATAATAATTTTAAATCAATCTAATGTACTATGATTAAATGCTATGATTAAATGAAGGGGAAAATTAAGGTAAGACCATACAGGGATCAAGGCTTCTGTAGCATCCGGTCCCTGTTGTACGTATGGGAGGGACTTGTTAGAGATGGCAAGAAATTGAAACTTCCCACAGAATCTTGGCATATCAGAAAGATCAGATATGACCTGATGTGCAGTAAATGTAACTTTTAATCACACAACTAAACTGCTTTGCGTTGCACTGTATGCAGGTGAGATATTTAAATGAATTATCATTTTTGGCAGTGTCTATCAGGGTTTTTCTAAGATGCTCACTTCTAGCAGGTGAGGAGCAGAATCACACAGAATAAAGAAGGTATGGCTGGGTCAGTTGTGCTGTTCCCAGTAAATCCTTTCTCAGATAGAGCCATAAGGTCCCTGGGCCACACAGATGTGGTTGGTTTCAGGACCACATCTTGTGCCAAGCTCACCTGCACACAAGGACACCTGCACTAATTGTGCCCTCTGTATTTTACAGGAGCTGTTCTGGCGACAAAGACTGACCAATTCACCTGTCCAAAATCACCACTGCTTTGGTGGAAAGCCCAGAGCAGCTCTGCAAAGTCAGTCTTGTGAAGTTCTTTCCCTTCCTGTGAACCGATGTTTCTCGGTAGCTGAATATTTCCCAAGGGAGAAGGCTCAACATAAAAGCACAATTATCCTTCACTCATGTTCATCCCTTTTCTCCACTGACACTTACCCTACCCTACCCTTCACTCACCACCTTCCTCGCTGGCCATACTATTTCAGCCAATGAAGCTGCTGTGGCTTTCTCCTCTGTGCCCTAATTTGAAAGCCCTAACTGTGTCTTGATATACGAAACTGTCGAGCTTTACAGGCACTTTTTATGTCCACCCACTTCTCCTGGTGTGTTCGCCTTGATTTAGTGCAGGATTTTTTTTTGAAAAAACAACTAATAGATGTGTTCCAGGAGGGAAGGAGAACAAATGCAGTACCAGTGCTTCTGACAACACACTTTTACACACAAAAATGACTGAGGAAAACGAGAGGACTCAGGCAGAACACTCCCACAAACAAGTGATTTACACAAGGAAAAGTGCTGTACTTCCCATTGGGCTGGCTTACACGAGCTTTAAAGTGTTTGTGTAGAGACATTACATTAGTATGTTTCCCATCTCAAGCAAAATACAAGAAAATAGAAAGCCACACACACCGTGAAGTAACAAATTTAAATCAGCCTCCTTTGCCTGTTTCTATAGTAACCAGCTGCAGGAAGTCCTTGGCAGAAATCTTAGACCTAGACTATATGAATTGTTTATGTAATCATACTTTACATGCAGACAGATCTCTGCCTTCATAAAGTCACTGTATCACAGCAGAGATGTGTGTTTTACTGCCTGCATTAGCAGAACAGATGGAATACATGGCACCACCACGAATACAGCAAGAGACTGAATTTTCACTCTGAATTTTTAACAGTTCTGGCACATTGTTACTCTATGATGTGTCTGTTCTGGGACATGAAATGGAGCATTCTGTCCTTAGGGCTGTCAGTCAAGCATATCAGACAGCACTAAATTCACTTGTAAAACATCAAGGTGTTGTTCCTCTTACAGAGTAAATATTTTCCAAAATTACAAATATTTTTATACAATCAAAGAGTTTAGAGAAAATAAAAGCCCTGTTAGAGGGACATCTGCAATCTGGAGCGAAACCTTAGGAATGTCCTCAGAATGTATAATAGTTAGTCAGCTATGACTGTTTTGTCTGGGGAGATAATTTGAAAGTTGAAGCCCCCTATGGATATTTTGTTCCCCCTTTAAAAATGTTGAATTGCTTGTAAAAAGGAATATACTCAAAAGCTCTAGACCTTCCTGCTAAAGTCTAAGAAGATGCAAAATAGGAAAGTTATAGCTATTTCCCTACACCTGAAATGCAGCATCAACCTCTTTTCAGCATTTCTAACAGAATTAAAACATTGCATGTTACAAAGTAGCACGTCGAACGAGAGCACAGCATTTCATCCCCTTGCCCCCAGGATGTGATTCATACACTCCAAAACACTATTTTATTATGGATTTGAAAACACTAAAGCGAGAGAAGCTATGATGTTAGTCTGTGTTAATTCCAAGCCCCTTATTAACCCATTTGAAAATAAGGGCTCCCAAAAGAAAGGCATGAGTAGCACAAAGTAAAACATGTACTGCATCCTGGTAAGATGTGTCAGTTGTTGTGTGTTCATTTCTTCCTACTTTTGGCTGAAGCATTTCAGAATTTAGAATACAGAATTATTCATAGCAGGCTAAGCTTTATTTTTAACTCTCCACATAATCTGACATCACAGTAATGGATTTAGTATAAATTTAAATCAAACTCTCTTACTGCAAAGTCAGATAAGTTCCCTTTAAAACATTTTGTCTTCGAGAAAGTTCACCCTGCTATTTTAACTCTCTGCACATTTAGTGGCATAACTGGTTTCTAAGGCTTTTACTCCACTGTTCTTTATTTCCTCACTTACTGACACACTTACCCAAGTTAGAAGTTACTGGCTATTAATGATCTTTTCTTCCTTACGTCGCTGAATGAGTTTTTCCCCATTATTTGTAGAGTTGTTGTAGAAATAAAACAATCATTGATTCTATACTTCAGATGTAGCTTCTAAAACATTTTACTGGTGTTATCCAAAACCTGTGTTCTTAAATAATTCAGGTAGTTAATTCTATTGCAATCACATCTTCAAAAAGCAACGTGGTAAGGCCAGACTGCTGCTTCTGATAATGACCAGTAGCAAACAGAGAGGAAAACAGAATGAGCAATTTTATACAAAGTTTTGTAGAAACAGCATTACTGCAGCTGCAAAAGTAAGGCAGTATGTTACTGTAAGATACAGTTCAAATTAAAATGGCTCTCCAACCCATAATGGAATTATATTCTAAGAAGTATCCAAAGATCACATGAAACACAATTCAAAGTGGATTCTGAAACTGCTTTCGACATTAGCTAGTCATGGAATTAGGCTGGGAACAGAAATGCTGGATTTCACCATAACAAAGGGGTCTTATACATATTATTGGTCTCATCAAGGTTCCTATCACAGCTTTTTATGTGCTACAATATACATCTATCAGAGTGAAGATTTCCTCTGTGCCTTTACTATAATTTCCCCATAACATTAGAGAAGTCTCAGACAGGTTTTCCCACTAATATAGCAATAGAGTCAAAGAAAATTCTAAAACAGCACTAACAAAATAATTATTAGCTCGTTGAAATTACTCTCAGTCAGAGAAGGAACATAAACACAGATGATGTTTAAATTGAAAACTGCAGAGTAACATCCTCAAACAGTAGGAATGATCAAAGTTACCTTACACTGAAATGATGAAATTGATTTTTCAATTAGAAGTAAAAATACAAGTACGTCATATACCTAATGGAAAAAACAAAATCAATGTTCATCTGTGTGGGGGTTTTGGCAATTTCTTTATTGATTTGAAAGAAATTGCAATTTTAAAAGTCCAAGAGATTAATTTATTGTATCACTTTACTATTCAGCAAACAGCAAGAGTTAGCCTGGTAAACATGGCCAAAAAAGGCAGAATAAAACTTACCATAATGAAATGTCCATGCATAAATGGATACACTGAAATAACCATTTAAATCTGGCTAATTCAGCTGCTCCCTCTGAATTTAATCATTCTAATTAAAATCATCAAGCATCTACCTGCCATGAGACAATTACAGGTTTGCATTTTCATGTCCAAAAGAAAATGCAAAGCTTCACAACCGAAAAGCAATTTATTACTACAGGATACAATGCCAAAAAGAAAAATACGATAATCTACGAAACCTCCCCAAGGAATGGAAATGGAACACAAGACAGACATATCTGAACAGGGAATACTCCAGCCAGTCATGGTTTACAGTATGTTTCCACTAAATCAGGGAGCAGAAAGGAATGACTTCAAAGACCAGAAAAGTGGTGAGAGGCAAGCAAGACAAAGGCTTTCACACCTCCTGTCATCCCATTTTAAGGCCAAAATGTTTCTGCTGTTTCTCCCTATATTTCAAACAAGTCTAAAAAGGAAGAGATTCTTCTGTACTCAAACAGACAAAAGTAATCAGGAGTTCTGTCTGCCCTCAAAACACCAACACCCAGAAGCTGGGGAAGGATGGCACACCCTCCCAGGCTGCTTTGTAATTCAAGATCCAATCTTGCAAAACCTTATTCTTTCTCTGCATGTCTGATCTTGCCTTCTGTGTCACCATTAGCATAAGGCACACTTTTGGAATTCAAAGAAGAGCAGCATAGTACAAAAGCTGTAGATATGAGGTGGTCAGGAACCCCAGGGATGCATGACCCTGAGTTTGCAAACGAGTACCTGGACCTGTGAACAGCAATAAAAGCATATTAAAAGCACTGGCATAGACCCTCAGAGAGCTTAAACAAGAAACAAGTCATACATCACCATCATACCTTTAAGTAAATCACCCACATTTCCCTGTCAGCTTCCTCTCTCTATAAACACAGACAAATTTAAGTGAAGCAAGAAGATGCCTTTTGTCCCACGTAGAATATTCACCAGGTGCAAACATTAACTGCAGTTGGGCTCAGATTTAAAGAATGTGTTTGAGACTTCCTGAAGAGAAAATAGAACCCAAATCTCATTTTAGAAAGTATCTCTAGAAGGACTTGTCTCAAACTAACAAAGTCCAAAAATCCAGAAGCTTTTAGATAGGGGAATGTTAACCACAGGAAAAGTGGAGATGCTTCAACACCTTGCACCTCACCCAGGGGGAAAAATACTGTATCAAGCATCTTCTTCAAGTGAGTGCATTGCACTCCATTTATATAATCTGCTGCAAGGCCCTAATGACACTAAGAATTATCGTCTGCCACTACTATAGAGTGTAGAAAATAGGACAAACTCAGAGACCCTTTTGAACAGGCGAACAAGGCAACAACACTCCCACATGGTGGTGTGGCATCACAGAGTAAAAACACAAAGTATTCGCAGGCTGCAAAGAGTGTCTTAAGACAACAGACAGCTTGACAGTTATATACAAATCTACAGAGATGTGGATAGGAGCTAAATAGAGTCAGGTGTTGGAAATTCTTCCCTCAAGTCATGAAACACTATCGATGGTTTAAATATCATTATGGAACCAATATTCCATTTGTGACCTCATTTCAGTTTCAGAGCAATAAAACAGGGGTTGGAAAGCCTTGGAAGCACTGAGCATCAGCCATTTCAAAGGTACTCTGCCAGCCAAACACCAGCTTTAACCTGCAGTATTTCTCTCCCAAACTGCAGTAGCACATCAATGAATAGCACTTCCTTATAAACAGCTGCACAGGTGACTTTGTGAGGACCAAGAATGTGCTAATGTGAAAAATACCTGTGACAAACATGCTCCACACTACTGAACATTCACACCATTAAACAAGCACGCCAAAACTGGAGAAAAGCGTTTGAACAAAAGGGCCAATTTAAAACAAGCCTTTGAAGAAAAGCTCTGAAAGACTCTTTGAGGACCCTCAAGTAAAGTGGTACTTGGTTATACTGCTGGCTGCTTCCAGGTTCTAATTTTCGGCTGAGAGAGTAAGGCCTTATTAGAGTGGGTAAAGACCACCCAGTGATTTACCAACAATTACACAAGTGCATCCTACTGTGGGAGTGACTCAAGTGCAGTCTGCAGAGCACAAAACACGTGGGTGGACCTACACAGAGCAGGATCCAACCACAGCAGTCAGGCACAATCAAATAGAAACAGGTACAATAAAGCAACTGGAATAGCTTCTGTATGAGCCAATCCTTTACAAAAGGATTTGTAAAAAGGAGGAAAAGGTAACTATTTGTGCTAGAACTGATGATAACTCACTAAATAAGTGAAGAAACCTGCTTGTCTGTGGCCCTAAGGAGGAACGCCGAGTTGAGAAGCTTTTCAAAAAGCCAGTCTCTCACTGAGGTCTGACCTGCACCCTTCACACACACATCAAAATGTGCATTATTGAGTGGCCTCAGTGTTGATCAAGATCTGGCCTGTTACACATTTCAGTGATGGGAGCTTTGTCTTCCCAGGCATTTGTAATGTTACAAATATTTTGGACAGTGAAGGTAGGAGCTACATTGAAGTACCTACTGAATATATACATTAGTTTCCATTTCCATCCACTCCACTTCCATTTCCTACACTTCCTTTGTTTTTTTCGGTTTCCAATGGATCAATACAATGGCTAATTCATTTGCTATCCTCTGTCCTCTAACCCACCAACATTACTAGCCTTCCCCATCTCCCTTTCTTTCCACCATTTCTTTTTAATCAGTGTGTCTCCTCAGGGTTCAATACTGGACACAGCATTGTTTAACTTACTCATCAACGATACGGATGAGGGAGCAGAGGCCTCCTCAACAAGTTCACTGAAGACATAAAGCTGGGAGGAGCAGCCAATGCACCTGAGTGCTGTGCAGCCCTTCACAAGGGCCTCAACAGGCTGCAGGGATGGCCAGGGAAGAACATTCTGAAGTTCAAAGGCAGTGCAGGGTCCTGCACCCAGGCTGGAGCAGCCCTAGCACCAGCACAGGCTGGGGGTGACCTGGAGCAGCTGTGAGGAGAAGGGCCTGGGGGTCCTGGAGGACAGGAGGCTGTCCACGAGCCAGCACCGTGTCCTTGTGACCCTAAGGCCAATGGGATCCTGGGGGGCTTTAGGAAGAGCACTGGAGCAGGGCAGGGAGGTGACCCTGCCCCTCTACTCAGCCCTGGTGAGGATCACCTGGAGTGCTGTGCCCAGCTCTGGGCTCCTCAGTGCCAGAGAGATGTGGAGCTCCTGGAGCAGGGCCAGCAGAGGGTGACAAAGATGAGGAAGAGACTGGAGCATCTCTGGTGAGGAAAGGCTGAGGGAGCTGGGGCTGCTCAGCCTTGGGAAGAGGTGACTGAGAAGAGACCTCATCCCTGTCTGTCAGTGTCCAAAAGGAGGTGCCAGAGCATGGACCCAGCTCTGCTCCATGGGGCTCAGCAATGGGACAGGAGGAACAAGCAGGAACTGATGCCCAGGAAGTTCCACCTGAACATGAGGAAGAACTTTCCTGTGCAGTGACTGAGCACTGAACAGGCTGCCCACGGAGGGTGTGGAGTCTCCCTCACTGGGGACATTCCACAACAATCCTGGACACAATCCTGTGCCACGTGCTCTGGGATGGCCCTGCTGGAGCAGGGAGATGGGACCTGATGACCCACTGTGTTCCCTTCCAACCTGACCCATTCTGCCAGTTGGTGATAAATAAAGCTGATTTTAAAAAGAGAGATAAGACATAGCGGAGAGCTCAGCCAGGCTTACAATGAAGTGCAAGGGAAAGAAGTGCTTTGTGTGCATCACAAAGGCAGCTCACCCAGGAGACTTAAGGTGTGGAAAAGACGAGACAAAAGAACCAAGTGAGTTTTTAGCCCCAGTCCTTTAATAATGATTACACTAGGGAAATAAAAGCTTAACACCATAGTACAACTCCTGGCATGTGACCTGACCAATAACTGTACAAATCCTACTGCAATGCCAGCAGGAGTCAGGAGAGTCAGAAAAGAAAGATCCCAAAACTTCCTTTCCCATTCCATTTGAACTGATTGCCCTCAACAGAGACAAACATTTCCTGTGACATTAAATTGTCATCAGCTTCTGTAAATCCCAGTTCACTCAGTCTTTTCTTGTGTATCTGGCTCTTCTTTGCAGAAGTAGCCCCGAGTACATTTGCAATTTCAGAGTTGTTTTCAGTTTGTTCAGAAGTCTCAGCTTGCTTATAAAGCTCCAACTCATCAGTTACACATCCAGGTTGTTCTTGCCTGGAGCCCTCCGTACAGGCTGTCTCATCACCTGCCTGGGCAGGTTGTGTATTCCCTAAGGCAGGAAACAGTCAGAATGTCACCAACAGTCATGCAAAACAGCCACACCATCAAAAAATCCTGGAATTAATTTTCTTCAATCTTAACATTGTCATCTCATCCCACTCACTCTTTGGTTAAGTACTTCATGACAGCCAGGAATTTCAAATACAAGTTATGAATTATGCAATCCAAAATCCTGGATATACTAGACTTACTAGTTTTAGGAGTTTCTTCTAGGAAAGGAAAAATACCTTTAGTTCCCTGTGCTGAAGCATCCTTCATTTCAGAGGGCATCGCTGGTCTAACCAGGACCACGCCATATCCTTCATTATTATGGATCATATTATTAACCATGGTTATCCTGGGAGCCTCATAATCCTCATCTAAGAAGTTCTACAGAACAAAAGAGAAATCCGACATGTCATGTCCAGCTAAAGGGACACAAAAATCTTCCAGTTTTAGCTAGAATCAGTTCTCTGTATTGGCTAGAGCAGGATTATTTGCCTACACAAGTGACATTGCAAAAGGCATTTTCTCCTTCTGGCAGATAAGAAATAAAACCAGGTGACTGCTTTGGTAGCCAGCCCAAGGCAAGCAAGTCCCACTGTCATCATGTGTGACACACAGGAGTTCCAGCACAGCACAGCAGGGTTTTAGCCAACCCAAACTTATTGGCATTAACTGCAGCACTGATAAGCTTTTGGTAAACCAGTACCTCGTGGCTGGGACTGACCTTGACCAGTATTCCCTCCTTGCAGTGGTGGATCCCGTTGTGCAGCAGGGTGCACGCACTTCCTGGGTAGATTTCCACGCCAGCACCCTACAAGATACCGTTGGTAGTAGTTCACAAAGAGTTCAGGCACATTTACCATTGAACTCGACCACTCCATGGCACATCTCTGTGTTCATCTACCAGTCTGCACAATGCAAAACTGTGTTACCCCTCCAGCTTCACAGCTTTGTTACCCAGCTCAAGCAGCATTACTCAAGGCTGAGGCCCCACAGCATTCCTGGCACCACTCCATGGAGGCCTCTGAAGAGTAGCTGCACAGCCTTGCATTACTTGCTTGTTCTTTAGTCATCCCTCTCAATACCTCAAGCCCCATCATTCTTCAAAATATCCAAATCAGAGTCCATTTTTGTGTTTATCATCCCCCTGTAAGAATCAAAGGTGTCCAAAAAGGGCATTTCACTTGCAGAACAAATGGAAATGAGAAAACTAGTTATGCGCAGAGAAAACAGAAAATCAGTTTATAAGTACTGCAGGACATGAATCAGCTATGCAGCAATGATTATTTCACAGATGTCCCCTGTTACTGCACCACTCTGCTATCATCACACACAGTTCAGCCTGAGACATTTCACTAGAGATGATAAGAGGCTACAAGACCCCTGGGACCAATATTGGATTCAGTAACATGCGGCTGTCCAAAATGAATTTGTAAATGTTCTCTCCAGAGCGACAGGAGCCACCTTGTGACTGACTGCACTATTTCCAAAGAGAAACCTTCATTTTAAATTAGGAAGTACACCGAAGTTAAGAATGAGTGCATACCTTGCACCCATAGAGATCTGAGTTTTTCATCAGTAGCTCAGCTGATGTCCTCACTGTTATTCCTGTGGTTTCACACTGTAACACACAATTCTCCAGCGTGGTTTTCCCATGATGGACATCTACATACACAGAAACAATTATTGCTGGATGAACCAGTTCTGCAAACACAAACCCCTCCTACAGACAGACAGCCTTGGAGCAGCTTTGCAGTGTGACATTTCCATTTTATCCACTTCAATTCACTGATTTGCTCATGTGTGGTTTGAACGCATGCTGTTCTGGTCTAAGCAGGGACACTGCTACAAGGGCGCACAGGTTGGAGATTTGTCTTAGAGGTTTTTTTGACTTCTTTTTTTATGACAGCAATAATTCTTTTCATTACCTTCCTAAGAGACTTCTGGATTCAAAAGATATTAAATACATGCATATGAGTGTTAATAAACATTTTAACATGTTTAAAATCCAAATGTCTGTTGAGGCAAAATATTAATTAGCATCTTCTGCAAAGACAAGGCCACGGCCAATAAACTCATTGGATACAATTTAGACTTTGTTGAGTGCCAGTTTGAAGGTGCTGGAAAAAAAGTCCCACAGCATGTGCTGTTCCTCAGTAGAGCACTGGCTGGGATCAGCTGCAGCTGAATATTGCCATGGGGGCTCTTCTGTGGAAAGAGGAATTGCTTCCTTTTCCAGGCAGCCTGACACAGGCTGTGCTGCACTCAGAGTCAGGCTGCCGTAACAGCAAAACAATGATCAAGTTAATGATCTTATCCCAGAATAAGAATAAAGCATAAGAGCCACAACAGCTTCGAAGTACAAACAGAAGTCATTTTGATGTCCACTTATATGCCAGTAAAACATTAAAAAAAAGAGAGGGAAGACTTGATATTTATACCTGTAGGGCTCCTCTCTACAATATTTTGTTAAAACTGCAACACTAGGTGCCAGCTTTAATTCTAACACTAATTATGAAAGAGTCACAAAAAGGTCAAGATGCTTTCACACTTACTTAAAATCCCCTCCACAGCATCATGTTGCACTAACTTCAAATTGGAGATCTTTATATTGGCTCCTCTACAGTCAAAGAAGTTGTCTCCTTTCCCTTGTTTTTCTATCACGACATCATCTGGCAGGCCATAGCCTAAGAGCAGAGGTGAAAGATGCAAGTTCAGAGAATATCTGGTGACGCTGATGTGCTCAGTACATAACAGACACTTAAATTAGTGACAGAAGGTTAAAGCTTGATGTTTTAATACCTTGAATAGGATTTTCACCAAGTGGCCAGGCTACACCTTACATCCCCTCTGTGCTAAGGTACAGGCACTCCAAACCAAACTCAAAAGTTACCTTACTTGAATGACACACAACAAAATGAAAAGTTATCTGAGAAAGTTGAACAAATGGGTAACTGAGCTCACATTTGCCAAGGCCAAAGTTCTCACTCCCTAAAGTTACAACAGAGCAGGGGAGATGCAGGAACTGAGGACACACAGGCACCTCCAGTCTGCTCTCAAAAGACAGAAGTTCACTAGAGCAGGCAGAGGTTCCAAAGAACACAGAGAGAAAAAGCAGTCACACCACAAGACAAGGAAAAAAAGTGCAAAGGACCTGATATTGTTAGCATGCTTCACTCAACTTCCCTATTTACACAGAATTTGGGGGAAAATTCAGTGTTCTTGTGTTGCTCAGGCTTCCAGATTAATTCTGTTTAAAAAGAAGCTTTCACAAGTGCATGCCAACATTGATTTACTAAGTCATCCACAGTTGTCAGCATTTAAGCACTTACAGGAAAATTTACGAGCATGTAAAGCTTTTATTGCTTGTCACTGACAAGAATCATGATAAGGAAAGCAATAATGCAACATCCATTAAAGCAGCAGTCCTATCATTTCCTGAAAGCACACACAGATAAGAAGTGCCCGAGCAGGATGCCAGCTTTTAACCAAGTACATAAATAAATAAATACTGCCACGTGCAAGTAGAAAGGTTCAAAAAAATAAAAATAAAAACCTTTGAACAAGAGTTGGCAGAAAGTTTTAAAGACAGGCAATTTAATGCAAAGTTAAGTGATTGATACTTCAACACATGATATTACCTAGAAATCTTTTCCTACTGCTACTGATTTATGGTCACCCCTGGAGAGGAGGTGGCATGGGGCAGTTCCAGCACGCAAAAAGAGAGCACCACAGGACAGCCAAAGTCAGATATAGTTTAACTTCTCACCACTACAGAAAGAGGTTATTATCCAAAGCAGGAGTTTTAGGAATGATTGTGCTGCAGAGTGCCTGCAGTTTTTACAACTGTGCCTTTAGCTTGCTTTACACTTCACCTCTGAAACAGCAGCTGTAGAACGAAGGAAGATTCACCTGCTGCCCAGTAGTGTTCACTCCTCAGCAGGGCTGTGCCCCTGCCTGAGGGGCTCTACAGCAGCCCAAGGCCCCTGTCATCTACTGCCACTGAGCACAGACAGAGAAGGGCTGATGCTGCAGGTTCCCAGCCAGCTTGAACAACTATGGCACAAGTAGAAGGGTGGTTCTTTGGTGCCTTTGCAACACCTTTTTGTCAGGCATGCACCTTATCTTTATCATGACTTCCTGCAATTGCTACTGCTTTAACCTTATTTAGTTCCTGTAAGTTTTTATGCATCCCTGACTAACTAATCTTCATACTTTCATACTTTCAGCCTTAGCACTGACTGGCACAGTGGCTGGGAAAAAGTAGAAGCTCTACTAAGCAAAGCGACATATCTTTCATGAGTCACCCCTTCATCCCAAAAAAGCCACCAAAGCAGCCAGCTGCTCAGATTAGTGCCAGCAAATTTGTCTTGATGCTCCTACTTCAAACGTTCCTGGCTGCTCCTACTGCTATAATACCTTATCTAACAGGAGTCCATATAAGAAGATTAAATACCTGACAAGTACTTGTTATTCAGAGCATGGTTTGTACTAAAAATATGTATTTTATATGCCTTGCTCCTTAAAATAGAGCAGCTCATCCTTTAATGTGTGCTACTGCACCATTTGTATTTCAGTTTTCTCAAAGCTAGAAAAGCAATAAATAGCACCACACATAATTTTAGCACAATGTCATTCCTGAGATAAATAAAGCACTTTATCGAGGTCTCTTGTCCTGTAGGTGCGCTGGTTATCACAATGCGTATCTGTAGAAATCAAACACACACAGGAGATGGGCAAGAAAGAAAATGACTCATAAAACAAGAAGGATGAGAAAAATAACGTCCAGAACAGCAGGAAATTAAACTCTCAGCCTTCTTCTCATTAAGAAGTTTTGACAAGATAAAAATGCAACTAAATAAGTATCTGAACAGCTGCAGAAGCCCCAGTGATAAACAGACTATAACACTACAACAGTGTGTGCCTGCCGAAAGCAAAGGAGAAAAACACTGAGAAATCAAGAATGTTTAGGGAGATATAGCAACATATCCTAGGCAAAACAGAAGTATTTAAAACACAAATATTTTGCAAGAAAAATCCTAAAAATCACATCTGTTGTGTCTGTTTCTACAGAAAAAATGTGTTGATCAAAAGTTCCCTCCTCCACCCACGTGCTTCACAAACTGCAGTCAGGCTGGCAGCTCCCTGCTCCCCATCACTGACATGCTCCAAGTGCCATCAGTGAATCCTAACAGCACCTCCTGGCTCCTTTCCCCTGCACTCGCTGGGGCTGGACCAGCAGTGGGGCTCAGAGGCTGCCCCTGAGGCACATTCAGACATGCAGAGAAGAACCAGGACATTTCTCAAGTACTCTTAAGTCAGAGGCTCTAAAAACCAAAGCCTCTCAGAATTACTTCTGTGTTCCCTTTATTACAACCATCAGCTCCCTTAGGTTTCTGGTGAATCCTCTCTATTACCTACATAATCATCATTTATGCAGACAAATAGGAGGAAATTACGAATTTGCAATTAATCAGCAAAATCTGCAGTTTATCTACACTATGGCTAATGAAACAGCTCACTCCACCCTGCATTACGCACAGCTGTACAGCAGAAACAGGAATACTTTGAAGAAAAAAGCAAATGCTCCTGGTAAACTCTGCAAAGAGTAAATCCTTACACAGAGCTAGTTTAAGACATTCCATTGACTTGTTTAAGGACCTTTAGACTAGCAAACCTTCTACCTTCTAGCTCAACTGAATCAGCAATGCAGAACACGCCATCAACAACGTAATGGCCAGGACAGATGATGACTCTGTCTCCTTCATAACAGGCATTTACAGCTGCCAGTGGATCACGGTGAAACTGCAAAAGACAAAAACATACAATCAGCTCCCAAAGAATGCTGTAAAAATGGATGCATTTATGCCCTTAGAGCTTGCTTCTTATTAGATGTTGCTGCTTTTGCTTAAAAGAAACCCTTTTAATGGCACCGATAATAAAAAATTTCTACTTTGAATTCAAGAATTGTAGCCCTCTGTGGACAAAATCAGCCTTAACACATGCCTTTGATGTTTGCGTCATGCCCATTCCCCCAGGAGAAAACTGGGGCACACACAGATCCAGGAGCACATGCACCCCAAAGCAAACTTTGCTACAGCCTTGGTTCTAGGCCAACACTTCAATTGTGTCTAAGTGATTTGCCATGAAGAAATAAACGACAGAAGGTAAAGAAAATAAAAACCAAACAATTCAGCAAGTAGGTCAGAGCTGGTCTGAACACTCTTGTGTTTGCTCCTGGTACGAGTCACCCCCAAGCAGAGTTCAGATACCACAGTGGTAAATAGTGTCCACATGATCCTTTTCCTTGATAAAGAGGGCAGGCTGATGTCCTTCACAAACATTACTGAGGGATTCCATACTGAAGGATGACAAATAGTACAGAAAAACTACACATTTATTGCTTCCCAGCAAAATCCAGGGTAAGAATAATAAGAGCATTTTTTCAGTTGCCAAGCCAGAAAATCAGATTTACAGCCTAAAAGTTATTCCAGGACCTTCCTTCCTCATGGCTCCATTTTGGCAAACTGTAATTCATGAACATGATCAAAATACAGCAAACCATTTCATTTAGGTCCAAGGAATTCAGCCTCTTCTTAACTGCTGAAGTAGCAAGTCTTGTCTGAATTCACTAAAACTAAACATAACTGCTCCTAAAATAAATGAATTTCCTACACAGTACCAAAGCAAGAAAATGACATTACTTCCTTCAAACTCTAGATCATTATCAGCAGCATCAAGAGACACGGGCATTTCAAAACTAAATTCAAGTGTTACGCCTTACAATGTTTCATTGTAGAATTATTACAGGTTCATCTCATTTCCTGCACACAGGAAGTAAACTGCTTGTATAGAGTACTCAACAGGCACAAATTAATTAAAAGAAATTATTTGTATCATCCAGTTTTACCACTTATTGCTTAAATTACAGCGATTTTTTTTGAAGTGACAAAAAAATCCCACCACTGTAGTATCTTGCAAATATAGTATCTTGCAGGTGGTAAATTAACTTATTCTTCCACATTGTTTCTTGAGAGGAAAAACTATTAGCAGACAGACAATTCCTGTTACTGCACCTGTACGTCTAAGTTTTCACAAGATTCTGGGCAAAGTTTGTCCCTTGCCAACAGGTGGAGCAGGCCTACTTTCACGGTCCAGGGCACAACATGAATGACCTTGGCACCCGTTGGTCTCAGTCCTTTAGCCTGGAGGCTGCCGTATTTTTGGTAACCAAACACGTACCTGCAACAAGAGCAACAGAGCCAACAGCTCTTCCTTCAGTAACCACCTCCTCTGAGTTATGTGATTCCCCTTAGGAGCCTCCTCCCTGCACAAACCCACCAATTACCTCAGCAGAGGATTCTCTATTAGTTTTAGCTTTTGTTTTAAGTGCTCCACTTTGTCATACAATTTTAGTCCTTCCACCATGGAAACGTTTTCTGCTTCTGAGTCCGAGTCATTGCTTGATATGCTGTTCCTCACATTTAAAAACTTCTCATAAAGCTCTTCACATTGAGACAACAAGTTCTGGTAATCAACTACCAGCCCAGAAGGCACCCGGTGTTCCAGGACATCATAGTGCCTGCAATTCAGAGCAAGGGGTCAGCACATGGCACATTCTCAATCCTCAGAGACCAAACATGAGACTGGAGAGAACCTGAGGAGTTCTGCATCAGTACTTGAGCCAAGGTTCTCTGCAGTCTACATCAACACTGCTCCATTTTATCTGAAAGCAGCAAAACCAGAAAATCTCAACAGACACAAAACAAACATCTTACTTTCTAAATAGCTGCCCATCCACCTTGAAAGATTGTACACGACTATCAGAAACTCACCCTAAGAAAAAGGTGTAAGCACGGCCATAAAAAAAGAGTAACAATTTAGAAGGTAATATCTAAGCCTTTATTAGAAAAGCTGAGAAAGATTCACACACATTCCTCCTGGAGAATGACCAATTTACAAGTTTTTGTTTACATTCAGCTCCATTGTGCTTTTTATTTTATGCCCAGAGGTAAAGAATGGAGCATCCCATGCCAGCTTTTATTAGGATTACAACTTGCACCAGTGTGAGGGTGACTATTGCTGGGTTTGGGGCACCATCTGATGGAATGCCAAGGATTACAGGGAAAAACTGAGAGCTCAGAAACCAAGTGGCAGCCTCAGTTGTGCTCTCTTTCCATACGAGATTTTGACCAGCAGACAGTGAACGCTGTTAGAACAAACTTGCTTTGGTTTACAGGTCGACAGGGGCTTTTTACACCTAATTGTGAGTCACTATACCGACATCACACATTCCAGTGGTTCTGCCCTAAGAACAGCAAAGGTGTTGCACTCACAGTCTCAGTCGGGGCTCAACACATCGCACAAAGTAATCAAACTCATCCTCCTCTTCCTCATCCCACATCCTCCAGATGCACCGGTAGAAGAACCTTTGGAAGTAAAGTGAGTGTTAAATTATACAGAGGAGAGCAGAGTCAACAGCATTGGAAACACCAACGTAACCAATTTGAGAACTCACCTCAAAGCATCACCTCTCTCTAAATTCATGTTACTGTCCCATAAGCTGCTCAGTACACACACAGTCATTCTTTCCTGCCTGTTGCTTACCTGCATGAAGAGTTTTATTTTGTGTGTCTAAGTTCGGAATTCATAATAACCTATGTCCTACTTCCTCAAAAGGGAGTGAACAGCTAAAACCTGGACTTGAAAAGTAAGACTGACACTCTTCAGATTCTGAGGCTTTTTGGTTGTTCAGTTTTGGCCAATCACCCTTCAGCTAAGCTTTCTTTCCAACAATGTAAGTCATTCCTCCTATTTTAGCTTTTTGGCCATTTGTACAGCCTGTTTATAGAGAGGTTTCAAACAGCAGGTAGTACCTGAAAGAAAGGGAGATGGAAAAAAGACAGATGATATAGAAGAAAAAAAAAATAGAGTATGTGAAGAGACATCTAAAGAATAAAGCACAAATTTAGGGGAGGCAAAATGCAGAAAGAAGAATGGGACAAAAAAAAGAAAAATCCACCAAAATGTTATTGAAGAGAAAGAACAGTGTAATAGTCTCCAAGTGATACAGTCCAAGGAACTCTGGGGTGAAAAAGAGAGAGAAAGCAGTCTCCTCAGAGCACCAGTCATCAGATTTACTTTGAAAACTTGGCTTGTGGAGCTGCCAGCATGGCCCAAGAATTCAGGACAGGACCCAATGGGTACTAGCAGGGTGTAATTGTCCTACCTGACGTGCTCTATGGCTAGTGCTGTCTGGTCAAATTCTCCTGACTCATCATACACAACCCACAGCTCCTGCAGCAGGATCTGATGTTCCTTCAGCTCCAGGAGCTCCTGCATGCACTCCAGGGTAAAGCTGCTGTCCTGGGACTCGCACAGGAACGGCTCACTGAGCTGCACAATTGCCTTCAGGGCCGGGAAATTCACACCAACCACCTGTGGGAACAAACAGCTCCGAAATCCCCCAGAACCGCAGATCCAGCTGAGGGAGGGGCACGTGATGTGCCTCAGCCAGGGCCATGCCAGGTCCCAGCCAACCCACACAAGCCAACACAAATGGCACTGTACAGCCAAGACCATCTCGCCAGCTGAAGCGATGACCCGGAGTTAAGCTTCTCACAACCACAAAGCTAGGGAGCCTTTTCCACATCCAAAATGTCATTCAAATCCCCCATAATGCTCATAACAAGGCCAGTAGGTTGCTTTCCCCCCTACCCTTTTTTTTTTGTTGTTGGCGTTTTCAAAAAAGGACAAAAGCAATATCCTCAGACTCAAACAAATCAATACCTCAGAGCCCTTTAGGACTCCTTTGAGGCTCGTTTTTCAAAGTGTCCACAGGATACAAACAATCCAAAGAGACAGTCTGGGCCAGTGAAAGCCATTTTGTCACTAATTGGGCAGAAGAGCTGAGGCGCCACAAAGTTTTTCCCTCCTGAACCATGAGAAGGAACGGCAAGTTTGAACATCCAAGGTTTGCAACATAGATGTATGACCTGGACATTGAGAGACCTAGAAAAGTCTGTTAGAGAGGTAAATTATGTTAAGTGGAGGCAAATGCCTGAGCAGCAGCGATCCACTCACCCCAACAAGAACCTCAAACACGTCAGTGCGCCAGATCGCCTGCCAGCCAGAGGGCTCAAGGACCTTCCCCAGGTACTCGGCTATGAACTGCTTCACCTCAGAAGCTTTGCAGTCAGCTAAAAAGAAATTGAAGGCAGTAAAGTTATGCAAGGAATGGAAGAAAAGTCCTCCAGATCACTGGAAGATGAAAGTCAACACAACTGAAATGTTCCTCTACCATCTCTAACGTTGGGCTTCATTCTGTTATGCTCATGATAACCATCAGCATTTTTGCTGGTTTGTGCTCCTCTGAAAGACATCCCGGGCTCAACCTTCCAGACACTGAAGGTTTCGGTGCCAATGGTATTAAACACATAGCCTGTGACTTATCATAAACAGGTTTACAATACACAAAAAAATTCTAGGAAGACCAGCTAAAACAAAGCACAAAATCCACTATTAACACCTTTGCCTTTCCATCACTCAGATTTTATTTACTTACATTAAAATTGCTGCCTCCTGGTCCACCAGCTAGAGCAGTCGAGGTTACAGCATAAGCGATAGCAGGATGCTGTATCTTTTCCAGCCCCCATTACTAAAAGCATCTTACAGCTTAATATACAACAGACTCCACTTAAACTGAATTGCTGAAAGTCGCTACAAGAAAACTGACCCCACCTTATTTTCCTAAGAAAAAATTACTTACCCAAGATGTAATCCTGGTAAGCTCTGAATCGCTCATAAAACAAAAGATGATCAGTGTGAAAAATATCTGGAAAAAGCACGTTCCCGTCTGGCACAGTCCTTCCCAAAGTAGTCCCTGGTTTGTCACGACTGCCATAGTCACTCCAGGAGTCAGCACTCCAATCACTCTCGGCATCTTCCCGGTTCAGATCTGGGGAGAGGAGCGGGAGTAAAGCAAACCCCACAAGCTGTCACCAACCACTCACTCCTCTACTCCCAAAGCACTCCCGCTCAGCCCAAGGTCTATCATGAACCTGCCTCCTACAGCACGTCTGAAATTATCCTTGGTGAAACGTTTCAAACCCATATACGTTCCTGGATGCCCATTACAGCGCCCGTGGTAGGCACTGAGAAACACACCAGAACTCCACGATTAAAAGGTAAAAAAAACCCACCACATTTTAGTGTTGATTTCCAGAGCCATCCCTACGTGCGTTCCCCCGTTTCCAGGGCGGTGCCCACGCCCCGAGCTGAAAGGCCGGCCAGCTGCAGGAACGTCCAGCCAAGCGGGCGTCACCCTGCCCGGGACGCGGCCCGCGGGGGATCCGAACCCCGGCCAGGGCAGCCCGGACAGCACGGCCTGACCTGGCCGCCCCTCGCCTCCGCACCACCCAGCTGCATCCCCCGGGCACCGCCCGAGCGCGGGGCGCAGGCTGCCCGCAGCCCTCCCGGCTCCCCGCACCCTCCCTGCCCGCAGGCACACGCAGCCCGCACCTTCCCCGGCCTGCTCGGGGCCGTCCCGCGGGCCAGCGCCTGGGCCAGCGCCGGTGGCCAGCGCGTCCCGGCCGTCCC